>JAOPSE010000091.1:1694553-1999416 GCA_029449295.1 Zea luxurians
CAAGCCAACTAACTCTAACTAAGACTAACTAGGCTAAGACACTGAACTAAGCATTATTACAGACTCCAACTCTGTCGATCTAGGGATCCAAATCTATCTAGGTCCTGCAGTCTGGGGTACCATAGTCAAAGCGACCACGGGGCGGTGAACGATAAGGGTGCTGAATCTCGACAGGGGCGGGAGAACCACCATCTAGATAGTGGTGTGCTACGCACTCAGCACGCAATTCTGCAACCTCCGCCCAAACCTTGCCCAACTCGTCAAGGGCGTGGTCCAACTCTGTGTTGAGCATGGCGGCCTGGTTGACCATGCTGTTTAGCCTGGGATTTCCCTCACCAATTGGCGAGACAATCACACCTCCAGCACTACTGGTCGAACAACGAGGGTAGTACTTCAGGTCAAGGCCATTAGCTACCCCGCTGAACAACGAGCAATACTGAGAAAGTGCCCGTCGTGCTACATCTCGCATGGCTGCCTTGGCAGTATCCCTCTCAGTAATAGAATAGTGCTCTAAGAAGTCCTCTGCACCCCGAAGATCATTGTCCGGACAATGCACCAAGCAAGTAGCCTCCCACTAGTCCGGGTATAACCCGCGACGATGCTGGTAGACTACACAACGGTACTCGATGGACCAAGTGTGTCGGTTGAAGGCCCGACACAGCAAGGTATCGAGAGCGTCGTGGAAGTGACACCCGCGAGCAGCGTCACGGGTGATGGGTCTAGCGATCCATCCCTCCGGCTCCTCCGAGAGCTCCGTGTCGTGGCTCGAACTGCCACCGACGTCATCGTCGTCTTCGTCTCCATCAGGGTCTCCTCAATAGCTGGGATGCCCTGTGGTGGTATAGGGGGCATCTCTGGCTGAGGTGCAGGGGAAGGCGACCTCTCAGACTCCACCTTCTGCTGAGGCGAGGGGGAAGAGTCCTGCTGCTCCTGCTCCTGCTCCTAGCGTCGGCACTCCTGCTCCTCGTGCAGGCGACGATGCAGTCTCTCCAGGTGACTAGACTGACCTAGCACCGTGCGACGCAGTAGATGCTTCGCCAGGTGAGAAGGCAAAAAGGGGATCATAGACTTACATGCAGTGCACCAAAGATGGGCTATCTACAAAAGACATCGTAAGCACAAGAGTAAGAGTAGAACTATGAGACCAGAAAGTAAACAGAAAGAAAAGTGACACAAAACTTTTGAGATAAGTAAATAACATAGAGTTGGTCAAGATAACCAACCTTTGAAATGACTCTAAAGATCAAGGTAAGAGTAGGGGTCTATAGTCCTTAGGGCGACCATTCTAGTCTAGGTTAGCGGTCCTACAGTCAGCAAGGCTCTGGTACCACTGATGTCACACCCGGTTTTTGAAGGTAAACCGAATGCGAACCATGTACGTGCCAGGATCAGAAACTCACATACACAGCGATTACATAATTGGACATCATCACACAATGCTCGAAATAAATAGCGGAAAGGTACTTTAATTACATCAAGATGTCCAAGACATCCACAAAGTCTAATACGTAACTATTGTGTTCAACATAAATATCAAAGTGCAGAGAAATGAAACGTAGATGCTAAGCCTACACAGGCAACTGACTGGGGGTTTGCCACTAAGAAAGAACTAGAACTCGTCATAATCCTGGAACTCCTCGAAGTCCTCCATGTTGCCAGCATCACCTCCTGAGTACTGAGTACAATGGGGACAACCTAGGGTGGGGGTGGTGTGTAAAGCAAGGGTGAGTACACATCAACGTACTCAGCAAATGTCCCGTTTGGCTAAAGTGGACTAGCTGTATGTGGGGTTAAGGTTAAGCAGTTGCTTGTAGTTGGTCAAGTACTTATTATTATTAGTAGAGCCAAGTTTTAGTAATAAACCAGTTTTTACCCACAAGCAATCCCTCAATGAGGAAATACCAGAGATCAGATTTATATCATCATTCTTAACCATTATCATAAAAGTAAACAGAATTCTTCTAATCAAAGAGGATCCCAAGGCTGCTCTTAACCGTGAGCTCGGCTAATATACCAGTTTCTAACACTCTATAGAGGTTGTACACTTTACCCACAAGTCGTGATCCCTTTCTGCCTCGGGTCGATCAAACCCTCAAACACTACCAAGGTGAGTCAGCAAGGTTTCACTATGTAGCCTTTACAAAGACTCCCCTGGTGCATAGCTGCTCGTTAGGTTTCGCCAGTCGTACAAACGCAGTACACCTCCCCAAGGTGGGTGACTAACAAAACCAAATTGAATGAACCTCTGCACCCCCGTTGGCAGAGTGAGCACTACGCCCCGGCCCCCATTGACAGTCCTCAGGAAAAGCCAACTACACCCCCAGGTTCATCTAATTATTCAACTAAGGGCGTCTCATTCCACCCTCATGGTTGTACTATTATCCCGGGTTGTCACTCCACGAACAGGTCCTTACGGAGAGGTACTCAGGAAAAAGGCCTGAGCCCCCTAAGGTATCACAATATCATCATTGGGATAACAATATCGTATCATAAATAGTTACATCATGTTCATTGATTAAGTTAAAGCAATAGCATAAAGCTAACTATGATAACTCAAAAAGGTAAACAAGGATAAGGTAAATACAAACTAGTCAATCCTTAGGTTTCACAAAGTAATGTGGGATAATGAATTATAAAGTATGTAGGACATAATAGGTTAGAGGATACTTGTCTTCACCAGGTTGTTGCTCAGGGAGGTCTCCAGCAACACACTCGGGAACCTCGGACTGCTCGTTGTCTAAATAAAGCGAGCATGCATTCAATACATTCGAAAAGTACAAATGAACAACACACCAAACATGTACAAACATTGGAATACATCTCAAAAAGGCACAATATTAAAGAAGTAAGAATGAGATCAAAGTATAACATGCACTATTTCCATTTAGGAGTTGATTATTCTCTAAGTGTTGTCCATGATTACATAATCTAGTTTAATTCCTTTTAATGAACCATAAAAGTTAACCCAGAGATAAATTCATGTTATACACATTATTAATCTTCACAAGATTAAATACACTTTAATCTCTAGGGTTTTCCTTCTTTTATTTTATTAAATAAATAAACCTACACATATACGAGTTCATAATTAACCATAAAAATTAGGATGTGCAGACAGTACATGAAACTATTTTATTTGAACAGAGAATAATCCTATGAACATTTTGCAATTTGAATCACTAAATTTGGAATTCATATGCAAAAGATATGAAATAAACAAGTTTGGGAATTCAAAATATGAAATTAGGTCTAATTCTGTAAATATTTAAAAGTCCAGGGTTCAATCTGCAAGATTACAGGGGCCTACGCGAGAAAACCAGGGACAGCAGGTTGATTCTAGACAAACCAAGGGTCTCTTTAATAAAACTACCGTGCGAAGGGGTATCGGGTGATTCCAACTGTTAGATCAGAAACCGATGGCCGAGATTAGATCTGCGGCCGAGGGCGCGTGCGCGCGGGCGGACGAGCGCTGATAGGCGGGCCAAGGGGCGTTAGCGACCGAGGGGGAGAGCACACTGACCAAGCGGGCCCAGCGCTAGGGGACACGGGCACTGACATGCGGGCCAGGGGCGCAGGCACGCGTGCACGAAGCGGTATCCGTGATCTGGGCCGTGCGATCAAGATCGGACGGAGGAGATCAGACCAGGGAGGGCCGAACGACTGTGGGCGGCGCTGCTCCTCTCCGTGGCGGTGAGGTCGCCGGAGTTGGGGCAGGCGCGTGCTAGGGTGGCTCCGGGGTCGCCGAGATTGGGCAGAGAGGGAGAGAATGCCACGATGAATCCAATGGCGGGGAAAAGGCCACGAGACCGAGGACAGAGAGGGGAGAACAGCAGGGAGAAGGTCTCGGATGGACTGGAGGAACTCCGGCGAGGGATTCCAGCCACGGGGAGGGGGCTTGAGGCGCGCTAAGGCCTAGGATAGCTTCAGTAGAGGCAGGGGTACCTTAGGGACTAACACCGAGGCACTAGGCCGGACTGAATTGGTCGGCCATCGTGCGGGTGCGGTGGACCGCCATGGCCAAACACTAGCGAAGCCAAAATTGGCCGAGCACAGAGCGAAATAGGGAAAACTGAGCACGGGCATAGGTGTCTTACCTCGGGGCGGAGCTCGGGGAGGCTTGGCGCGGTCTCCGGCGAGTTGGATGGCCAGGGAAGCGGGCGTGGGTCTCCGGCGGGGTCTAGCGGCGTGGGTAGAGCGTGAGAGAGGGTGGAGCTATGAGAAATGAGGTGGGGGAGTGAGTGCGGGTGCTGGCAGGGCTCAAAAAGGGAGCTGGGGCGTGTGGGCGGGAGTCGTGGCTGAGATTTCCAGCGACGTGCGCGAGTGCGCACGCGTCGGTCCACGGCGAGCGCGGGGAGGGCGAAACTGACAGGTAAGGCCCATGGCGTAGAGAGAGAGAAGAGGGGCGTGCGGGGCAACGGCTTAGCGCCTAGCAGAGCGGGTCCATGAAGTAGAGAGTGGAGGGGCGCGTGGGCGAAGAAACCGGCGCCGACAGCTCGACCCCACTAGGCAGAGAGCGAGAGAGAGGGCGCGCGGGAGAGGAAGCTACCGCTGATAGCTGGATCCCACCTATCAGGCGGCGTGGGCGCGCGAGTGCGCGGCCTGGCTGGGCCGAGTTGGGCCGGCTGGGTTGCATTTCCTTTTTCTTTTTCTCTGGATTTTCTAATTCCTTTTCTATTTCTTTTCTCTAGGGTTTTCAATTCCAAATTCAAATTAGGTTTCAAATTCAAACATGTGCAACACTTCAAAGAATATATAAACTCAGCAAGATGCAACATGTCATGACCCATAGTGTTTTGGCAAAAATAAATAATTAAACCCCCCTAACCTAAGCTAATTCTACTTAAAAGAGAAAAAGGGAGAGAGAATCTAGAGAGAGATGGAACCTAGTGTGAGAGAGAAGAGTAACACATGAATTTGGGTGATAATTAGAAAGAAATTTTATACCCCCAAATTCAGGGTGTAACACAATGAGGGTCGGGGCGTAGTGCACGTTCTACTAAGCGGGGTGTAGAGGTTCATTCGATTTGGTTTTGTTAATCACCCACCTTGGGGAGGTGTACTGTGTTTGTACGACTAGCGAAACCTAACGAGCAGCTATGCACCAGGGGAGTCTTTGTAAAGGCTATGTAGTGTATCCCTGGCCATTCACCTCGGTAGTGAAGATCAGGTCTGTACAACCTAGGCTGGAAAGGGATCACGACTTGTGGGTAAAGTGTGCAACCACTGCAGAGTGTTAGAAACTGGTATATCAACCGAGCTCACGATTAAGAGCGGCCTTGGGATCCTCTTTGATTAGAAGAACTTTGGATACTTTTAAGATGATGATTAATAATGATGGTTATAATTTTGATCTCTGGTATTTCCTCTTGAAGGGAGTACATTTGGGTAATAACTGGGTTTATTACTAAAACTTGGCTTTACTAATAGTAATAAATACCAACTAAAACCAATTGCATAACCTTAACTCCACATACAGCTAGTCCACTTTAGCCAAACGGGACATTTGCGGAGTATGTTGATGTGTACTCATCCTTGCTTTACAAACCACCCCCACCCCAGGTTGTCCCCATTGTATTCAGTGCTCAGGAGGAGATGCTGGCAACATGGAGGACTTTGAGGAGTTTCAGGACTACGACGAGTTCTAGTTATACTTAGTGGCAAAACCCCAGTCAGCTACCTGTGTAGGCCTTATCTACTACGTTATGTATTTCTGCACTTTGATGATATTAATTCTGCTAATGACTATGTATTAGACTCTGTGGATGTCTTGGACATCTTGATGTAATGAAGTACCTGTCCGCTATTTACTTTGAGCAATGTGTGATGATGTCCAATTATGTAATCACTGTGTACGTGAGTTTCTAATCCTGGCACATACATGGTTCGCATTCGGTTTGCCTTCTAAAAATCGGGTGTGACATAAGTGGTATCAAAGCCTTGCTGACTGTAGGACCGCTAACCTAGACTAGAATGGTCGCCCTAAGGACTATAGACCTCTACCCTTACCTTGACCTTTAATGTCATTTCAAAAGTTGGTCATCTTGACCAATTCTATGTTATTACTCATCTTACAAAATTTTGTCTCACTTTTCTTTCTGTTTACTTGCTGGTCACATAGTTCTACTCTCATTCTTGTGCTTACGACGTCTTTTGTAGATGGCTCATATTAGATGCACTGCACGTAAGTCAGTGATTCCCTTTTTGCCCTCTCGCCTAGCGGAGCGCCCACTGCACCGCATGGTGATGGGTCAGTCTAGCCACCTGGAGAGACTGCATCGTCGCCTGCAAGAGGAGCAGGAGCGCCGAAGCTAGGAGCAGGAGCAGCAGGACTCTTCTCCCTCGCCTCAGTAGGAGGTGGAGTCTGGGAGGCAGCCTTCCCCTACACCTCAGCTAGAGATGCCCCCTGCACCACCACAGGGCATCTTGGCTGCTGGAGGAGACCCTAACGGAGACGACGACGACGATGACACCGGTGGCAATTCGAGCCACAACACGAAGCTCTTGGAGGAGCAGGAGCAGAAGGGATGGATCGCTAGACCCATCACTTGCGACGACACTCGCGGGTGTCACTTCCATGACGCTCTCGACACCTTGTTGCATCGGGCCTTCGACCGACACACTTGGTCCATCGAGTACCGTTGTGAAGTCTACCAGCATCGTTGCGGGTTATACCCGGACCAGTGGGAGGCTACTTGCTTGGTGCGCCGTCCGAACGATGATCTCTAGAGTGCAGAGGCCTTCTCAGAGCACCATTCTATCACCGAGAGGGATACTGTCGAGGCAGCCATGCAAGATGCTGCACAACGTGTGCTTTCACAGTATTGCTCGTTGTTCAGCGGGGTAGCTGACGGCCTCGACCTAAAGTACTACCCTCACCGTTCGACCGGCAGTGCTGGAGGTGTGATTATCTCACCCATTAGTGAGGGCAATCCCAGGCTGAATAGCATGGTCAACCTGGTCACCGTGCTCAACACCGAGCTGGACCACGCCCTTGACAAGTTGGGCAAGGTTCGGGCAGAAGTTGCGGAATTGCGTGCTGAGCGCGCAGTGCACCACTATATGGATGGTGGTTCTCCCACCCCTGTTGGGATTCAGCACCCTTACCGTTCGCCGCCCCATGGTCGCTTTGATCATGGTACCCCTGACTGCACGACCTAGATAGATTTGGATCCATAGATAGATAGAGTCAGAGTCTGTAATAATGCTTAATGCAGTGTCTTAGTCTCAGTTAGTCTTAGTTAGAGTTAGGTTGTTTGTCATATGTCTTGATGCTTGTTGTGATGAACTTGTAATGAAGTTGGATCTTTGTAATGATTGTCACCAAGGTGTGGGCATCCTCTGCAACTTGGTGTAGTTATTAATAAAGTCAGTTATTTAGTTGGGCAATCCCTTTATTTCCACTTTCCTCTTCATCTGAGAAGCTGTGTTGGGAGTCAGTGAAGATGATCGATTGTTCAATGCTATGAAGATTTTCCATATATCTTTTCTTATGCTGAAAGACTGTAGAGTCGGACCTGATGTGTGCTTTCTATAGATGTCTGAGAACAGGCGCAGAAGTGGAAGGCGTGCTCAACAGGAGCAGCAGACACCCTAGGAGGAGGCAGCTCAGCAGCAGTTGCCATCGCCACCCCTGATGACTATTGAGCAGATGTTCCTGATGCAAATCCAAGCAGTCCAAGCAATTGGTCAGACTCTAGTAGCAAGCAAGTGCAGCATCAGCCACCCCCACCTCAACCTCAGGTGCAAGTCTAGATGCCACAAGTGCCTAGAGACAAGTGGGCAGAGTTCATGAGGGGTCATCCCCCTCTCTTTGCCCATTCTGCTGATCCCATGGACGCCGAAGATTGGCTACGTACCATGGAACGTGAGTTACACACTACTCAATGCAACGATCGTGAGAAGGTGTTATGTGGTCCCCGACAGCTAAGGGGAGCAGCATAGTTTTGGTGGGAGTCTTACCTCGCCACCCATGCTGACCCTGAAGCCATCACCTGGGAGGAGTTCAGGGACAACTTCCGTCGTTACCATGTGCCAGAAGGACTGATGATAATAAGGAAGGAGGAATTTCTAGCTTTGAAGCAAGGCCCCCTGTCTGTCAGTGAGTACAGGGACAAGTTTCTGCAGCTGTCACGTTATGTGCCAGAAGATGTTAATCCAGATGCTAAGAGGCAGTACCATTTTCTGAGAGGTTTGGTTGATCCCTTCACTACCAGCTGATGAACCACACTTTCTCTACCTTTCAGCATTTGATCGATAGAGCCATTATGACTAAGAGGAAGCGTCGGGAGATGGATGACAGGAAACAATTGAACAAATAGGTGATTAATTGTGTATTTAAGTGCATAAACAAATAATTAATCAATATGTAATGAAAAACTATTTAATCAAAAAAAAACAATTGAACAAATAGTTATCCTAAACATCAACTAATCACTAATTTTGATGGCTAATAAAAATGGCCGCCGAAAATAAACAATAATTTATTATAAGCATCAATTAGTCACTAATTTCGACAACTAACACAAACGACTGCCAAAGATAAGCAATAAAATATGTAAAAATCACCTCACGTGCTAGGTCGCAGTAGTTGTCGATTCGAATAGTGATGGTGACTGCCGTGGGCGCGCGTGACGGCTGCCGGTGGCGGGGCGGTGCTAAGTCGGCTAGGGTTAGGGCAAATCGGGGGCGGCGCAGGCCGAGCCGGGGTGCTACCGGCGTGGCGGGCGACGTCGCTAGCGTTGGGGCGGAGCCGACGTCGAGGGATGGGGTGGCAGAGTCGGGGGCGATCGTGCCAAACGGTGGAGTCGAGGGATGGGGCAGCGTGGCAGGCGACGTCGCTGGCGTCAAGGTGGAGCCAGAGATGGGGCGACGGAGTTGTGGGCGGCCGTGGCTGCCAGCGAGGTTGGCTGGGCAATGTAGCATTGGTGGCGGCGGCAAATGGCTACGGTGACGTGGGCTCAGAGAGAATTGAGCGAGCGTTCGTGAGGAAAGAGAAAGGGAAAAGGTTGGGGCGGTATAAACCCCATAATTTTTGGCAGTTGTCCATTATTAAGTTTATTTTCGACGGACGTTTGTATGCCGATGAAAATTAGCCCTATTTTCAGTGGCTACGGTCATACCGTCGAAAAAATTGTGGCCACCGAAAATAGTCGGGCGTTTTGTACTGCAACTTCTAAATTATTTTATTAAAAGAATTTTTAGTTCTAGGGACTAAAGTTTAGCACGTGTTTGAATATTAAATGTAATCTAATTAATAATAATTTCATAGCTGAAGACTATACGTCGAGACAAATTTATTAACCTAACTAATCTATGATTAGCATAGATTTACTGTAGCATTACATAAGCAAATCATAGAATAATTAGGTTCAATATGTTCGTCTTATAGTTTAGTTCTCATTTATATAATTAATTTAGTAATTAGACTATATTTAATATTTCTAACTAGCATCTAAATATCTGATATGATATGAACTAAAATTTAGTATGGGAAAATAAGTAAGACCTAAATCTGACTATCACTACTAACTATTACGGCAATAGTGTAGACCACGCCATGCCCCCGCCTGGCTCCCCCTCCACGCAACAGTCTCCGCTCTGCGTCCTCAACCCACGCTCCCCCTGCCCTCCGCGATGCTCGTGCCGCGTCCGCGTCCACCGCCCACACTCCCCCTACCCTGCATCCCCTTCGTGCTTATCCTCATCCCCCACCTCCCTTCGCTACCGCCCCCTCGTCTGAGCTCCACCCCCACCGTCGTGGGTGCTTGACACCAGCTCAGAGGCAGTGGCCGCCACTGAGGGCCAGATCTTGCCGTTCTCCAACGGGCCTTCCAAGAACACCAACCAGACCGTGTGGCCGCTGCTCCTCAAGGCGCGAGTCCGCCCGTCGCTCCGTCAAGTCAAGGTCGGAAAGTGCGCGCGTCGTCGTGCTCCCGCCGGTTACTCCGCCCCCGCCCCTGCCCCCGCCGTCTCCCTTCACACCGACACTGCCACCACCAACACCTCCTCGTCAAAAACTGTCGTCCCCATCACCACCGTGCTCTCCACTAAATGACAAACCAGCTCCCAGATCCAGCACTGACACCATCGAAACAAACCCATTCCTCTCCCAGCCACCATCCCTACCGACGAGCACACACCCGCCACGGCCACCTCCAGTTGCAGGTCCGCCTCCCCCGCCACCTCCTCCTCCGCCACCGCCACTGCCGCCGCCGGTGGGCTACTGGGAGAGCCGTGTCCGGAAACCCGACACGTCCAAAGAAACCCGTTCGCCGGCACTGTCGCTGCCACCACAAGCTGCCAACTTTAGGAGCGTCCCTGCACCCACCGATGCGTTCCCAAGCTGTCCGCCCGAGAGCTCCGACCAAGGCGACAAGTCGGACGACACAACGCCATGGCCGAAGCTGAAGCCGCTGCACTGGGACAAGGTCTGGGCCAACTTCGACCGTGTCATGGTGTGGGATCAGCTCAAGTCCAGCTCATTCCAGTGAGAGCTTCGCGAAAACTTCCCATCCTTTCCAGATGGTTTGGTCGTTTGTGGTCAGTGTCCTGAGAAGTTTCACTGAATTCCTCCAGGGTGAACGAGGAGATGATCGAGATGCTGTTCATTTGCAACCTAGCCAATGCGCCTGCCAAGGAGGCCACGAGGTGGTCAGTGCTGCCAACGCCTAGGGCCGAGAACAAGGTGCTAGATCCGAAGAAGGCGCAGAACATTGCCATCTTGCTACGCGCGCTGAATGTGACCAAGGAAGAGGTCTACGACGTGCTCTGTGAAGGTGAACAAAATCAGCCATTTTGATTCGCCGCATACATGCTACACCGGTGTTCACTGTTTTCACGATGGCATGTGATTAATTTTGCTCGTGACCATATTTAGCCATGCTTATCCATATAGTATGGTTGGGATTTTAATAAGTTCGTGTGAATGAAGTGAATGGCAGCATAGAGCCGTTTGAGAGTCGTTGCTGGAATTGCTGCTGGTCCATTTATGCTGAGAATCACTAGTTGCTTCAGGCATGTGGAATAGGTACAGCGAGTTATATCTGCAGTGAGCATGTGAAGAACGTTGGAGAAATTGCTTCATATTAGGAGCTTCCATGTTTCAGTCGTTTATCACGACTTTTTGTGGAAACCACTGCAAGCCTGTTGTATTCTTGCAGAACTTGGAGTTTTTGGGCTAGAATTCTTTCACTTTTGTATTCGCTGGTGCAAACTGTTTGCTTAATTAAAACCTTCCATGGTAAAAAATTTAATGGCACAAACTTTATTTGTATCACCTTATTTTTTCCCCTATATAAATAGTGTCTATAAAGTCCGGTATGAAAACACAAACCTACTGCTTGGTACATAGTAGTATTGAATGTGGGGAACCTAATTGGCCCTTTTTTGCTTTGATTTAGCTTATTCTTCTGACAACACCGATTTAGTTAGATATAGATCTTCTGTCCTACGGTCACGCTGTGTTATTTAAATCATGCTCCAAATTGCAAATGCAATTCTGTAATTGGAAGGTTTTAATTAAGACTTACTCGTTTTCGAATCAAACTGCTGCTCAGGTCTCCTATTCTTCAGCTGAAGATCATACTTGCTGTGGAGCCTTTGATCCCTTCAGAGGGGCCAAGGATTGGAGAGCATATTTTCGGTTACACGGTCAGTACATAATCTATTTAAAGGTTCATTTATCTCACTCTCACCAGTATTTATAATTTGTCTAGCTGTCCTGATTTATATTCGTCAAACTGTGCAAACATAGTTTTTCATAAATACAGTGTAGTGATTAATGGTGTTGTCTGAATGAACTCATACATGTGTTTTCTTCGATCGTACCAGGGATCGAATGTTGCTGGTTAGATTCATTTATGTTTTGTTCGTGCTCATGGTGTCTTGTAGAATAGATGGAGTGTATGCCTGTGTTCTCTTTGGAAAGTGTATTTTGGTGCAACAACCCCTATTTTTGAACTCAGTTTGATGCTTCTTTTTTTAATGTTTCTCCACATATAATGAATATGGGTTGGGTTTAGAAGGTGCTAGACAGAGACCGATTTTTAAGGTTGACAGCGTAATTATGTTAAGCATAAGGCAAAAGTTTGTCTGTAAAAATTAAAAGGATGTATATAGGTTGCAGAATATTTTAAGGTTAAAAAATAGAAAAAAACTACTGAAAAGAGCATGAATCTAGATGGCAAACACAAACCAAAAGATAGGAGAAAGTAAATATGCTTAATGCAGGGCAAACTAGAGCATGATTGTCATCTATAACAAGACCACAATTTAAGTTTTTCATTCTAAGAGTAAGCAACAATGAAACAGATGCATATTAATAAAAAGTCACCTTTCTAATGTTGTCCAAGTTTGTGCCATGTTTTCCCATTACTGTTGAGATGCCACCAGCAGGTACAATCATTTACAAACGTGGTACATGTCTGACAATTGATATTTAGCAAAAAAAAAGAGTATTGTAATTGCAAGTATCAAACTGAATAGAGAACAATAACTAAAAGGTTGACAGCCTAATTATGAGGCATACAATTTTTTGGCTCTCCTGTATGACATTTCAAGAATAATTTTCTTTGTATCAGTGTTTGAAAGACCGTAACTATTTGTTGATAAGCTCTAGATGGTGCTAGTTGACCTCTTACTGATACTATTTTATTTTAGAATATTTTTTGACCTCTGATTTAGTCTAGAATATTTCTTACAATTCTTCGAGTTCATCAAAATTTGCAAGTGTTCTAAATACAAATCTATACATGTAACTTATATATCTTAGAACAAAAGGTAATAATGTCTAAGCTTTGACCAAATCTTGTCCAAAATGACTTATTTTGTGACTAGCAGGATTATCTTTCTTTTGGAACTATCATGTGTTAGTGATAATTTTGTATGTCTAAACATTGGACATATTTCAATTTCACATTTTTAAGAAATGTTTCTACTTTCATCTAACAACCACCCAAGCTTCATCGTCTAATTCCCGTGGCACCGATTCCGACATCACCTTGCTTGGCAACATGTTTGGAGCTCAAGATAGTTCTATTTGATTATTGTGTAATCATATTGTTTCTCAGCCCTGCATTATATGCCTTTCTATTTAGGTGATTATGTATCTATCTTTCACTAGGTTGTTGAACAGTAGACTATGTTGCAGACTTAAGAATCTGTTGACATATTGGTCTAAGCTAGAAAACTACATTCTATACTCTGGTTTGTCTTGTCGTAAATTGTGCTTTACTAGGTAGTCAATACACATGTATTGTCTTAGTGGTTATCCAGTCCTACCTTGTCGATGTTGTCACAGCAGCTAAGGAGTTGCCTCGGGACATCACCACATTTGTCCGTTGGAGCCAGCCAAGTCATCATTTCTTCGGTTTTTATTTTTATTGTTTAATTTGAATCTATTTTCTCTTCTATGTTCTGTATTTTGATTGCCATCTTGTGTTGACTACTTGAAGTTTGATCTGTTATCTCATATGTTGTTCCTCTTCTTCTTGGTATGGAGAGAGAAGCTAGGTTGTAAGGGCAATGATGATGCAAGCCTCGAAGATTTGTTCAACTACCGCAACAGAAAGTTTTCTCTTAAAACAGTACTTATGCTAGCTGATCAGATGGTTAGTTTATCTTGCGAGATATATCATTTTTTAGCTTTTGTTACCTGTATGGCGGCATAACTATAAAATTGATGGCCAAATTTCTCAATTGTTGAATATTTTTTTGGTGGGTTTTCGCCAAGTTAATGTCTTCCTGTTGTTGTCATACAGATATCTAGGGTAGAGTACATGCACACGAGGGGGTTTCTTCATCGTGATATCAAGCCAGACAACTTCCTCATGGGCTTAGGCCATAAAACAAGTCAGGTTGGTGCTACTCATGAACATTTTACTGAAAACTTTTGTTGTGGCTGGTTTGAGCCTTCCAACCATAGCTTACACAAGTCAGGCCAAAATTCTAGCACAATGGCCATATACTGTTCTCTACATGGCTATGGTTTCATTTCTCAAAAAAGGGAGTTTGCATATCAATGTATTTTATCATATTAATTATTATTCATATAATGTAGTTCTGCCTCTCGCATGCGTGGGTTGTTGGCTGACCGGCCTAACATCGTAGCTCACGTCCGTTGCCCCCGACCCTCGCGCCGCACTCTCCCTTGCATATCGTCACCGCTATCGTCGTCCTCAGATCCGTGCTCTTCTTCCCTGTCCAGCCGATACACCCTCCCCTCTGCTCCCTTCCTTTAACGGTATTACATATTCCCGTTGTAACGTACGGGCACTCACATAGTTTTACATAAAATATTACCGACCCTGGGTACGAACAAAAACCGCTATAAATTAAATCGGAACTTCCAAAAGTTTGATTAGACTTTTGAATCTAAATAAATCTCATCCGAACAAAAAACAAAACTACATGTATATACCTATGCCGGATCAACAGGAGGACCGAAAATTTTGCGGTCAGAGGTAGTGCGAAAATTTGCAAATTTTAATTGAAATTCTAAACCTTGATTAAAACTCATGACTCCAAAGAGATATGTTGTAAGTCAAATAGTTTATACTACAAAATATACTTCAGCGGAGTCTAATGATACATTGATACTTGCAATATTTGGAGTTTAATGATGCTTACACTATTTGGAGTTTAATGATATTTGTAGAAATTTGGTCAAATATAATTTAAAATAGCTAAAATTGATTCCGAAGAGTACCGACAATTTATGGTCGTGGCATTCCCAAGTTGTATGCCTAGCAATGGATCCTTACTAGCAATGGATCTTTACTGTCTTCAATATCGTCATCTAAATTTCATCCTTTAAAGTAATATTTCTTATCCTTTACAACACTCCCTAAAAGATTTCGTAATTTATATCTTCTTTATCTCTAACAACATTCTTTAAATTCGATCCTCTATAATCTATATATACAGTGTTACTGAAATTTATAATCTTGTTTGTTAAATTTCCTTTCGACTATTACAAAATTTGAATTACGTATTTTATGAAATTAAAATACTTTCTACAATACATTATCATTCTATGGAGAAAATGCCCATCGCTCCTATTTAGGGGAAAATGTGGAACTTTGTATTATATATTATTTCGTTGTTGTACAACAAAAAATGGATTAATTCATAAAAAACAATGTACCAAAACATTTTCTCCAAATTATACATATATACTTCAAATGATTACTCTACTAAAATCAAGCACGGGAAATACTCGTTGGAGGGGTGGTTCATGGACGGGTCATACTGTTGCATGCATTTATTGCAGGTGCCATTGGTTGCGACCAGTGAAGCTTTGTAGTTTTTCCCAGATAGCGGATAACTAGTGCCTCTTTATTTTACCGCACGGGTTGTTGCTGGAGACGAAAAGAAGCCTCCAAACTGCTATATCTGAATTTCATCCTCTAATTTTTTTTTCGTTATTTATGACTACTCTAAAAAATTTCGTCCTCTATATCTTCATCATCTCTAACAACATTCTCTAAATTTCATCCTCTATATCTCATATTTTATATTTTCCCTACCATATCAACAAAAAAAATGGAACGATATTTTTTTCAACAAATTATTCTCTCATTTACATATAGCAAATCAAATATTTTTAAGAACTACAAATACCAAATAAATTCACATGCCATTATTCTCTCCATCCCCACAAAAACATCCCTTCTCTTTCCTTTCTTTTTTATTGGTTGTCGGGGCTGTGCAGTGGAAAATCCTATGTTCCAACCGGTGTCATGGAGTGCTTGCTTTCTAGAGAAGTCAAATATATTGAGCCAAAGCTGCCCCACACCAAGATCCTCCTCTATTTGGAGGGATAAAGTAGGAGGAGAAACGCTAAATTTAACGTAGAGGACCGTATATAACAACGCCCTAATTTCCTTAGCCCTTATCAACTTTTCCTTTATCTCTTTTCCTTGAAACGTAGCACATGCCTCCTCTCTTGAACTAAACCCTTTGAAACATGCACCTTTGGATCCTACCACCCGTGCATGGCAGGCTTCCTAGCTAGAAAAAAAACTCCAGTTTAGCAGCCACGATGGACAACGTACCAAGTCATAGCTTTCAATAAAAATTAATTGCCTAACATACATCATTGGCACAAAAACAAATAAAAACATTGTTTAGATTAATCAAGACAACAACTCTTACAAGCTACTAAAACTAGCGGCCAAAACTTATGCACTATGGCCAACAAATACAGAGAAGATAGTGAAACATGTAGATCAAATAGACGAGAGTATCAGGAAACGTCACATATATGCAGCGCCAACCAAAAACAACATGACATGTTATTAGAGGGAATAAGCAACACATACAAGCTATTATAACCATTGGAAAACAATAGATATGAAAAATCAAGGAACACATACAGACATGTTAGAATAACCTAAAATTAACATCATTGGCTAGCATAGACATGAGTATCATCTATTGCCCCAATACAGTCCTACAGGGATCACAAAAGCTAAGATTCAATGATGTGCACCTACATGCTATAAACAAATCCAACTACATGCCAATGGAAGACAACACCTTAAAATATGGAAACCATCTTGGACTGTTTTCTGATTTTAGTGGGAGTTTAATCAGGTGATGGTATCTTTTATCATCTCATGCCTAAGCTCCCCAATTGCATACAACACTTCTTTGAAATATCGACTCACGGTTTGAACTGACCTCCTCCAGTTTTGGTGTATTACTCTAAAACGTTGGTTGTGACCAACAACATGAAAAAACATCACAACTTGCTCCTCAACACAACAATGAATGTTGTCACTCAGCAGATTTCTCTTCCTAAGCAAGTTGCAGCATTAAAAAAGGCACAAAGCATGTTTACACACTCTACATCATTACATTTCTAAATTTTATCTAGATTTTTTTTTTCTTTCCTCATCCATGGCACTCATTGGGGCATAGGTTATATCAGGCCTAGTGTTTTGGTGCACTCTAATTCTAGCCATGATTAATGCATACATAGTAGTGATGAGACCTGTTGCTTGAACAATCATCATAGTTCTGGAGTCATCTAATAATATGAAACAGAGCACAAGCCACAAATCAACATACCACACCAAACAACGGAAACTAGGACAAGTGATGAAGACAGACATATCAACATCTTTGGCATGAAGCAAGTACATCATTGAGAAAATAGATTCATTTTTTAACCCAAATAGAGAAAAATATTTACTTGTTAGCATAATAGTAAGCACATCATTGTCATATGGCATTCACTCATACATGTAAAGTCCAACCAACATATTCATAAATAATAGTGGATCAGACATATATCATTTATTGTAAACTTTTCACATAGAAAACTAACCAAGAATCCAATCAACCAATCCACCAGAGTGGAGCATTTATGAATGTTCATACCGCAGCTAGAGCACTTCAAATGTTAGACACATGAAGGAGGAACAGTGGGGGTATATCTAGAAGCCTGCAAAAAACGGAAATATGAGTTAAAATATAGGTTAGAACATGTCCAAAAGGAAGGAACAATGGGTGAAATGACATATCTTTGAGATTGAGCTCAAGGCACCATATCTCGTTTTCAATCAATAGCTCACATAGAAGCTAGGGTTTATGGAGCAGGAAACGAAAGCCAAAGGGTGAAGAATGTAGAGAATACTTGCCTTAGTGTGCAGATTGGTCGGAACTCCGTGCTGCAAATCAATCGATGATGGTAGGCAGGTCCTGAACTGCATGGATTCGAATGGAAGATGATGAACAATGGACAAAGGAGACGTGAGGGGAACATGAGAACGACTTATCAGGAAACTTGAGCCAAAAGACTGAAGCGGTGCATGGCGGTGGTGAGGAGATTATTGGGGGGGGGGGCAGAGTTGGTGTGAAAGAGGAGCGAAACCCTAGCAGCTCCCGCGTGCTCGCCATTCGTCCGTGCGCTCGCCTCCCGCGCCGAGCCGACTAGGCTCCAAGGAAATAATATTTTTTCTCATACGCCGTGAGCTAGGGCAAGGGGAGCTTTTGCATGATGGTAGCCAGGCTCAAGACCTAATACAAGCAACCAAACTACTACATAGTGCACCATGGAAGCCTAGTTGGGCGGAGTATAAGTAATCAATCAGGTCCTGAGAGGCCTAAAGAGAGGGATAGGGGTGGAGATGCAGAGTAAGGCTAATTCTAACCATTCCTAATCATATTTCTCCATATTCGTACTTTCTATTTATTTTTAAATACCTCTTCTCTTCCATTACTCTGTCTATTTCATCTCCTCTCTAACCATTCCCCTATACAACTCCCTTGTATACTTTAACTGAACTATTTAACTTATTTATTTTTGAAGTTTAAAAAAATTGTACAATATTTATAGTACCTTAATACACATTTTTATTGGTTAATTACATTTAAAATAGATTAATTTCGCAGTTAGGTTTGCTAATTTCTTCTCTCACTCAAAATACAGGAGGGGAAGGGCCGAAGGGGGAATGGTTGGACTGGGAGGGCGAAGTCATACACGTCCTTCTCTTTAGGAAGTGTAGGAGGGGGACATATTGCTGGCAACGTTGGAGCCAACCTAATGTTTGGTTAGCAGCATAAGATGGGAGTTTCGTCTCAGTTTTTAGATAAGGACTAGTGTTGGGAACTAGTTCTCAAATGCTATGAATCAAGAACAAGGCAACGCAAATGTTAATGGTTAAAAACCTTCGTCCTTCGAAGCATTGTATCCCTTAGGATATAATGATCTTCAGACGAAGGTTATGAAAGACATACCTTCATCATTTCAATACGTAAGAATAAAAGCAGGAGTATAAGGCATAGAAAAGAACATGAATAATTGTATAGCATTATCAGATTGTTAATATTCTCATTATATGAACCAACATTAATGATATCAAACTACATTTATACCTTCGGCTTGATAGAAGGTGAAAGTCCAAGTGACGTGCGAGCGATTACCAGTCAGCGTGAACAATACAGGGTTACTGTTCACCTATTTATAGGCACGGGACGCAGCCCGGTTGAAATTACATCCATGCCCTTGGCACTTACTACTGACTAAGGAGTAATCTATCGAGGCTGAGCAGTATATTCCCTTTTAGGTCGGTTCCATTCTCCATCGCTGCCTTTGCACTAAGCCAAAGCTTCTTCATCCGTAGCTTCGGAACTGGTTCATCCTTCTCCTAGACTGTGCCTTTCATACTGTGCACAGCTTCATCTCAAGACCGAAGGTTCCTGTGACAACATATTATACTTGGAAAGCATGTTAGTCGTGTTTTTGAGGACCTTCGGAAGACGAAGGCCCCCCAACAGTAGCCCCTCGTAGTGTTAATTTGTTCTTGTAACAACGAATTCAGACTGCGACATGAACGAAGGCCTTAAGCCGAAGGTCTGAAAAAACACATTTCCTTCGCTAGAATAGAGAAAGTCAATGACAAATGGGGCCCGCCAAGTTGCAATGCACTAGGCGTATAAATAGAAACGCGCAGCAGCGATATTTGCTATGCCATTTCTGTTCCTCACGTTATTTTCTCAAACTTTTAACCCTCTTGCGACCAGCTCTTGCTTGATTTTCAAACTTTGTGATAGGCTGAAGTTTTGAAGAAATGTCTGAGGAGAAGAAGGTTTCTGATGTGACGAAGGTGGCTGAGGAGAAGAAGGTTGTGGACCCGTTTATTGCTGGGTTTTTAAATCTATGGTAAAAACAAATACAGAGAAGATCACCAAGGAAATAATGGCGGATTTATCTGAAGATTCTGATGATAGTGATGACTTTGATGTGGAGAGTGGAGACGAAGATTCTGAAGTTCGGCCCTGGCGGCCAAGCCATACTATCTTCGGAAAGTCGACCATTAAACAAAGTCAGGTTGACGCCATGAGGGGAAGGTACTTTCATGATATGTCTATTGTGAGGATTGGAGGAGACAGCACAGCCCTGCTCCTGAAGAAAATGAAGTTGTTGTTTACCGAAGCTTTTTGAAGGCAGGCCTTCGATTCCCATTGAGCAAATTCGTGGTTGAAGTGTTGAAGATATTCTAGATCTTTCTTCACCAAATTACTCCCGAAGCTATAATTAGGATGGGGATGTTTGTTTGGGTTGTAAGAAGCCAAGGGCTGGAACCAAGCGCAAAGTGTTTCTGTAATATGCACGAACTATTGTATGAGACGAAGGCTACTGGGAAAGAACAGTATCACAACAACTTCGGTTGTTATGGATTCATTGCCCGTCCCAATGCAAGTTACCCTGTTCCAACATTTCAGAAAAGGTGGCCCAGGGCCTGGATGGAGGAATGGTTTTATGTCAAAAATAATCTGATTGAGAGGGAAGACATTAAGGAAATTATCCAGCGCCCGATCTGGTCTCGCTTTGGCCTTCGAAGGCCGAGGGTGGCGATTGAAAATGATGACGAAGCATGTCAAAAGGCTTTCAGCAATGTCTGTGCTTTCATTGGTACACGGGATCTGATCTAAGAGCACATAGCCTACAGGGTATGGCCACTTGTGGATAGCTAGGAAATGCCAAAGGAGACTGTTATTGGGTCCAGTGAAGGTGGATTAGTTTGCTTGAAATATACCTTCAGATTCAGAGACCGATTTGACGAACCAAACGATGATTGGCTGAAGAGTATTGAGGCTACTAGTGATGAGTTGCTTGGGACATATTCCAAAGCCGAAGATGATGCTTTGTCCTCGGCCTTCGGAGGTCGGAGTAAGAAAAGATTAAACAGAGTTTTTGATGCGATTGGGTTGATATATCCTGATTATTGCTATCCCTTGTGGAGGCAAGGAAAAAAGAGGAAAGGTACCACTTCAGCCATTCCTAGTGCACCGAAAGGCAAGAAACTCAAAGTTTTGACCCACAGGCCCATATACATTGAAACGACCACTGTGCCAAAATTTGGTGAGGAGACATCTTCCACTACCGAAGCAGGACCAGCTGCTCCCGCTGCTCGAAGTGTTGAAGAATCGACTGTTGTGCCGAAGATGCCTATAGTCGAGCCAGCCGAAGCTAAAGATGAGGCGGCCGAAAGGCCAGGAATAGAAAAAACAATAGAGCTGCCTAAAATTCTGAGCCCTTCGGCAAAAACAGAACTGCCAAAGATCATAAAAGCTTCCACCACTACTCCTAAAAGGAGAAGAATGCCAAGTGTACTAGACACCGTTGTAGAGACAACAAGAGCGTTGACTCCTGCACCTATGAATAAAGTTGCCGAAGCTGCTACAGCTCACACCAAAACCAAAGCTGGGCCTTCGATGCCTGCTAAGATGAAGCCTGTCGCAACTGAGCAGAGGGCTGAGGAATTTCCAGATATCGGCATAGTTCTAGAGAAAAATGTGGCCAAAGAGGCCAAATCCCCTGCTCCAGAAGCACCGTCTAAAGATCTTGACTATATTATTCGACATGCTTCGGGGAAAAAATTATCCGAAGAAGAAGTTTTTGAAGCCAAACACTGCCCAGGAGCTAAAGTAACCGAAGGGGGCCTTAGTGTTTAATGGGACAGACGAAGATGATTCCTGTACTGCCTCCCAGACAACAAAGAGTTATCCGTCTGCCGGGAGATGGCCAGAAGTAAGGGATTTCCAAAGCTCGAAGCTGGCCTCTGCACCATGATGAAGGCTGACCTCGCGGACAGCCTCACATACAACAGTCTGAAGGTATAGAAGTGAACTTTGAAGTTTATGAATTTGAGAATGAAGTCTTTTATTCTCACGCTAATCTGTTATTCTTTATTGCAGGGCTTAATCCTTAGTAACGCCCTGAGGGCGCAAAAGAACGTCGAAGACGAGAGCTGCTCTTTAGCTCTCAGCAACCTTCGATCAGAGGTCATCAGGCTGAGAAACAAAGCCACAGAGAAAGACAAAATTCTACTTTAATTGGTGGATAAAGCAAAAGAAGATGAAGCAAAATCTAACACTCAAACCGAAGCATATAAAGCCGAAGCTAAAGATCTTCGTAAAAAACTTGTTGAAGCCAATGAAAATTGCGCACTCGCAAAGGCTAGCCAAGAGATTAGTGAATATTGGAATACTAAGCTAGAGAAAAATGTTGAGGAGCTTCGAGAATACAAGGAAAGATGTTTTGAAAAATCCTTGGATTGCGTGAAGAAATTGAAAACTAGCTTTTCCAAAGTGGGTGCCTATTCTTCTAAGGAGAATTTCATTCGAGACGACCCTGAAGGCGTTATTGAGTGGATAAGCGGGGAAGCCGAAGCTTTCGAGGAGATCCTAAGCGATCATGGGGATATCTGTGCTTTCTCCGGCGCATGAGGAATTGTGGCTATTCTAGAGAAGGTTGAATGCAATCATGTTAAAGCTGTGGCCAAAGTTGAAGTGGCCTTCTCCATAGACGACATAAAAGACCCCTCGGCCGAAGCTACTTCGGTGGGCGGGAAATTTTATTCTGATATCTAGGTGAACGGTGACCGAGAATTAGCCAATGAAATAATAAAGAAAAGTGAAAAAGAAACCCATGAAGCCCGAGAAGAAACTAGGCGAGCTGAAGAAGCTGCTGAACGCGAAAGGCGCATAGGTATTGTTTTTGAATTTTTAGCTTCGACACTTAATTTGTGGCTTCGAACTAATAGTTTGCCTACTACAGCTGAACTATCACCGCTGCTGAAGCCATACAATCCCCTAGCTGATCCGGTCATGAAGGAAGCATTGGATGTAATGAGCATTGCTAACTCTATTATTGACGAAGTTGTCGACAAGCTGTTGAACGAAGCAGCAGAAAAATACTTAGAGAAGATTAGAATTTATTGTAATAACTCTATGTAACATTTGATGTTGTCGGGTACCATAATTAGGGGTACCCCCAACGCTCCTAATCATGGCTGGTAAACACCCTCAGACCAACTGACGGGTGCGGTTCAGGTCAAGACTTCGTCTACCCGAGGGACGCGATCTCACCCAAGCCCAGCCTCGGGTTGGAACAGTAGTCCCAGACGAGTTCACGCCTCGCCCGAGGGCCTCCTCAGGCAGCGGGCGCCCCCTCGGCTCTCCCGAGGCCCAGCTCGGGCAGGTTTCGTTGTGAAGCAACCTTGGCCAGACCGCCTCACCAACCGACCGCTTCGCAGGCGCATTAAATGCAGGGGATGCCTGACGTCGTATCCTGACACACGTGCCTCAGACGGGCAGGCCGACGTGACCGCAGTCACTTCGCCCCTCTTCTTTACTGTCTGATATGACAGGAAAACAGCGCCGCTCGCTCCGCTCCGACTGCCGTGTCAGCCACCCCGGCGACGATTGACAACAAGTCATGATCAACCATCGAGTTCAGCCTCGGGCGCAATAGAAAGCTCCACCTCGCCTGACCTCATGCTCCGGCCTCGGGAGGAGGTTTCCGCCTCGCCCGACCTTAGGCTCTGGCCTCGGGAGGAGGTCTCCGCCTCGCCCGACCCTCGGACTCGGCCTCGACCCCGGTCTCGGGAGGAATCACGTCCTCGCCCGACCCCGGCCTCGGCCTCAAGAGAAGTCTCCACCTCGATCGACCCTGGGCTCGGACCGACCGCGCTAACAGGGGATACATCATTTCCCTATTCCTAGCCTTCTCAGGCTACAAGGAACAAGACCGGCGTCCCATCTAGCTTACCCCGGCGACGGGTAATGATGGTGCCCCGCGTGCACCATGACGCCGGTGGCTCTCAGCCCCTTATGACAGCAAGGAGACGTCAGCAGGATCCTTGCCGCTCTGCCAGCTGTGCTCCTACAGGACTCAGGCGCTCCTCCGACGGCCACGCCATCACATGTACAGGGCCCAAGCTCTCCCCCAACGGCCACGTTGGCATGTACACAGGGCTTAGGCACTCCACTGCCGGACACGTTAGCGCATAGTTACTCCTCCCGTTGTATGTCTAGACCCTCTCCTTGCCTCTATAAAAGGGAGGTCCAGGGCCACCCTGAGGGGGGTTCGCGCGAGGGAAGCGGCGGGCGAACTCTGTGTCTCTCTCTCCCTCACACGACGTGCTTGTAACCCCTACTACGAGCGGCACCCCTGGTGCAGGATAATACAAGGCTTGTCCTACCTCTTGTGTTCCATCCCGTGCCAACCCATCTGGGCAGGGGTGAAAGGGAAATGTGCCCTTGGGCCATTTCTAAGTATTTTGGTGATTTAGTGTCCAACACAAGTGCCTAAGCGTAAAAAGGTGGACAAAGTACAAATCAAGGATAAAGGTATGTTTCTCAGACTTAGTACATTGTTTTATGGACTAATGTATTGTGTCTAAGTGCTGGAAACAGGAAAAATCCAATTGAAAATGCCTTGGCTCAAGCAGCCAAGACTTTGCTCAGTCTGGAGCACCGGACTGTCCGGTGGAGCACCGGACAGTGTCCGGTGCGCCAGGCTGGCTCGGGCAAACAGGCTGCTCTCGGGACTTCGACGGCGGTGTACGGCTATAATTCACCGGACTGTCTGGTGGTGCACCGAACTGTCCGGTGGGCCGTTCACAAGCGAAGTGGCCGCTCTCGGGAATTCACCGGCGACGTACGGCTATAATTCACCGGACTGTCCGGTGTGCACCGGACTGTTCGGTGAGCCAACGGTCGGCCGGGCCAACGGTCGGCCGCGCAATCTGCGCAGGACACGTGGCCGAGCCAACGGCTAGAAGAAGGCACCGGACTGTCCGGTGTGCACCGGACATGTCCGGTGCGCCAACGGCTCTCAGGCTGCCAATGGTCGACTATGCCATTTATGGAAAGAAATCGGGCACCGGACAGTGTCCGGTGTGCACCGGACTGTCCGGTGCGCCAGTCGACAGAAGGCAAGATCAGCCTTCCTAGATTGCTCTCAACGGCTCCTAGCTGCCTTGGGGCTATAAAAGGGACCCCTAGGCGCATGGAGGAGCACACCAAGCATTCCTACAACATTCCTAAGCACCAAGACGTCGATTCCGCGCCTTTGATTCTTTGCGATAGCAATTAGAGCTCTAGTTGAGTGGTGAACTCATTGAGTTGTGTTGTGAGCTCTCGTTGCGACTTGTGTGCGTGGTGTTGCTGTGATTTCTTGTCTTGAGTGCGTTGCTAATCCCTCCCTTGCTCTGTGCTTCTTTGTGAACTTCAAGTGTAAGGGCGAGAGGCTCCAAGTTGTGGAGATTCCTCGCAAACGGGATTGAGAAAAAGCAAGCAAAACACCGTGGTATTCAAGTGGGTCCTTGGACCGCTTGAGAGGGGTTGATTGCAACCCTCGTCCGTTGGGACGCCACAACGTGGAGTAGGCAAGCGTTGGTCTTGGCCGAACCACGGGATAACCACCGTGCCATCTCTGTGATTGATTTCTTGTGGTTATTGTGTTTTGACTCCTCTCTAGCCACTTGGCATTTACTGTGCTAACGCTTAACCAAGTTTTTGTGGCTTAAGTTTTCAAGTTTTACAGGATCACCTATTCACCCCCCCCCCTCTAGGTGCTCTCAATTGGTATCAGAGCCGTTCTCTTCACAAAGGGACTAACCGCCCGAAGAGATGGATCCTAAGGGGAAGGGTATCGTGATCAACGATAAAGAGAAGGAATCCTTCGTCAATGAGCCGAAGGACGACAAGCCTACCGACTCCGGCTCGGGCCATAGACGGAAAGAAGGGAAGAAGAAGAAGACGAGGCGCATCAAGGAGATCGTCTACTACGACGACAGCGATGAGTCTACTTCTTCCCAAAAGGACGACGACCACAACGACTACAAGAGAAGGAAACCGGTCAATTTGAACTTTTCTTTTGATTACTCTCGTATTCCTCAAAGTACAAATGCTCATTTATTATCTATTCCACTTGGTAAACCTCCTCATTTTGATGGAGAGGACTACGGATTTTGGAGTCACAAAATGCGTAGTCACTTGTTCTCTCTCCATCCTAGTATATGGGAGATTGTAGAGAGTGGAATGCACTTTGATAGTTCGGATAGTCCCATGTTCATTAATGAGCAAATTCATAAGAATGCACAAGCTACTACTATTCTTCTAGCTTCATTGTGCAGGGATGAATACCACAAAGTGAGCGGCTTGGATAACGCCAAGCAGATCTGGGACACCCTCAAGATTTCACATGAGGGGAACGACATCACCTTGCTCACCAAGATGGAGTTGGTGGAGGGCGAGCTTGGACGATTCGCGATGATAAGGGGCGAGGAGCCGACTCAAACATACAACCGGCTCAAGACCCTTATCAACAAAATAAGGAGCTACGGAAGCACGCGATGGACAGACCACGACGTCGTCCGATTGATGCTAAGGTCCTTTACCGTTCTTGATCCTCATTTGGTGAATAATATTCGTGAGAATCCCAGGTACACCAAAATGTCGCCCGAAGAAGTCCTTAGAAAATTCGTAAGCGGGCGAATGATGATCAAGGAGGCGAGGTACGTGGACGACGCATTTAATGGTCCAATCAACGAGCCTCAACCCCTTGCTCTCAAGGCAACAAGAAGCAAGGAGGCGCTACCTAGCAAGGTGCACAAATTGAGGCGGCCGGACTTAATGATTAAGAGATGGCCCTCATCATCAAGAGATTCAAGACGGCGCTAAAGGGTCGCAAGGGGCAGCCAAGCAAGACCAAGACAAAGGGGAAGCGCACATGCTTCAAATGTGGTAAGCTTGGTCATTTTATTGCTAACTGTCCCGACAATGATAGTGATCAGGATCAAGGGAACAAGAGGGAGAAGAAGAAGAACTATAAGAAGGCAAAGGGCGAGGCACATCTTGGCAAGGAGTGGGATTCGGATTGCTCCTCGTCCGACTCCGACAATGAAGGACTCGCCGCCACCGCCTTCAACAAGTCATCCCTCTTCCCCAACGAGCGTCACACATGCCTTATGGCAAGGGAGAAGAAGGTATGTACTCGAAACTCTACCTATGCTTCTTCAAGTGAGGACGAATCTAGTGATGAGGATGAAATAGATTATTCATGTTTATTTAAGGGCCTAGATAGAACCAAGGTAGATAAAATTAACGAATTGATTGATGCCTTGAATGATAAAAATAGGCTTTTAGAAAAACAAGAGGACTTGTTATATGAAGAACATGACAAATTTGTAGAAGCTCAAAAATCTCATGCCTTAGAAGTTAAGAGAAATGAAATGCTTTCTTGTGAATTATCTTCTTGCCATGAGACAATTTCTAGCTTAAGAAGAATTAATGATGATTTGAATGCTAAGTTAGAAATAGCTAGTAAATCAACAACTTGTGTAGAAAATGTTGTTATTTGCAATAGATGTAAAGATTTTGATATTGATGCTTGTAGTGAACACATAGCTTCTATTGCAAAGTTAAATGATGAAATGGCTAGTCTTAATGCCCAACTTAAGGCTAGCAAAAGTGATTTTGATAAACTAAAATTTGCTAGGGATGCCTACACGATCGGTAGACACCCCTCAATTAAGGATGGGCTTGGCTTCAAGAGGGAAGCCAAGAACTTAACAAGCCATAAGGCTCCCATCTCCGCCAAGGAGAAAGGGAAGGCCCCTATGGCAAGTAGTACTAAAAAGAGCCATGCTTTTATGTACAATGATAGAAGACAGTCTCATAGGAGTTGTAATGCTTTTTCACATGCCTATGATTCTTATGCTATGTCTGCTCCCAGTTCTTCCTATATGCATGGTAGATATATGCCTAGGAAAAATATTCATCATGTGCCTAGAAAGAATATTGCTCATGTTCCTAGGAAAGTTATGAATGGACCCTCTACAATTTATCATGCTTTAAATGTTTCCTTTGCTATTTGTAGAAAGTATAGGAAGATAGTTGCTAGGAAATTAGGGGCAAAATGTAAGGGTGATAAAACTTGCATTTGGGTCCCTAAGACAATTTTGACTAACCTTGTAGGACCCAATAAGAGTTGGGTACCTAAGACCCAAGCCTAAATTTGCCTTGCAGGTTTATGCATCCGGGGGCTCAAGCTGGATTATCGACAGCGGATGCACAAACCATATGACGGGGGAGAAGAAGATGTTCACCTCCTACGTCAAGAATAAGGATTCCCAAGATTCAATCATATTCGGTGATGGGAACCAAGGCAAGGTAAACAAGTGGGAGGAGCACATCACAGCAAGAATGTGATGACCACTTCAAGACCTCTGGAGTTGCTGCATATGGACCTCTTCGGACCCGTCGCCTATCTGAGCATAGGAGGAAGTAAGTATGGTCTAGTTATTGTTGATGACTTTTCCCGCTTCACTTGGGTGTTCTTTTTGCAGGATAAGTCTGAAACCCAAGGGACCCTCAAGCGCTTCCTAAGGAGAGCTCAAAATGAGTTTGAGCTCAAGGAGAAGAAGAAGGGTAGGAATTCCAAATTTGCTCCCAAAGCTGTAGAAGGGTTTTTATTAGGTTATGATTCAAATACAAAGGCGTATAGGGTCTTCAACAAATCATCGGGTTTGGTTGAAGTCTCTAGCGACGTTGTATTTGATGAGACTAATGGCTCTCCAAGAGAGCAAGTTGTTGATCTTGATGATGTAGATGAAGAAGACGTTCCAACGGCCGTGATACGCACCATGGCGATTGCAGATGTACGGTCTCAGGAACAATTGGAGCAAGATCAACCGTCTTCCTCAACTATGGTGCATCCCCCAACCCAAGATGACGAACAGGTACCTCAAGTGGAGGCGCATGATCAAGGGGGAGCACAGGATGTTCAAATTGAAGAGGAAGAAGCACCTCAGGCACCTCCAACCCAAGTTCGAGCGACGATCCAAAGGGATCATCCCGTCGACCAAATTTTGGGTGATATTAGCAAGGGAGTAACTACTCGTTCAAGATTAGTTAATTTTTGTGAGCATTACTCCTTTGTCTCTTCTATTGAGCCTTTCAGGGTAGAAGAGGCCTTGCTGGATCCGGACTGGGTGTTGGCCATGCAGGAGGAACTCAACAACTTCAAGCACAATGAAGTTTGGACACTGGTGCCTCGCCCCAAGCAAAATGTTGTGGGAACCAAGTGGATGTTCCGCAACAAACAGGACGAGCACGGGGTGGTGACAAGGAACAAGGCTCGACTTGTGGCAAAAGGTTATGCCCAAGTCGCAGGTTTGGATTTTGAGGAGACATTCGCTCCTGTGGCTAGGCTAGAATCAATTCGTATTTTGCTAGCATATGCCGCTCACCATTCTTTCAGGTTGTACCAAATGGATGTGAAGAGCGCTTTCCTCAATGGGCCGATCAAGGAGGAAGTGTACGTGGAGCAACCCCCTGGCTTCGAGGATGAACGATACCCCGACCACGTGTGTAAGCTCTCTAAGGCGCTCTATGGACTTAAGCAAGCCCCAAGAGCATGGTATGAATGCCTTAGAGACCTTTTAATTGCTAATGCTTTCAAGGTTCGGAAAGCCGATCCAACTCTTTTCACTAAGACTTGTGATGGTGATCTTTTTGTGTGCCAAATTTATGTCGATGACATAATATTTGGTTCTACTAACCAAAAGTCTTGTGAAGAGTTTAGCAGGGTGATGACGCAGAAATTCGAGATGTCGATGATGGGCGAGTTGAACTACTTCCTTGGGTTCCAAGTGAAGCAACTCAAGGACGACACCTTCATCTCCCAAACGAAGTACACGCAAGATTTGCTAAAGCGGTTTGGGATGAAGGACGCCAAGCCCGCAAAGACGCCGATGGGAACCGACGGACACACCGACCTCAACAAAGGTGGTAAGTCCGTTGATCAAAAAGCATACCGGTCCATGATAGGTTCTTTGCTTTATTTATGTGCTAGTAGACCGAATATTATGCTTAGCGTATGCATGTGCGCTAGATTTCAATCCGATCCTAAGGAGTGTCACTTAGTGGCTGTGAAGCGAATTCTTAGATATTTAGTCGCTACGCCTTGCTTCGGGATCTGGTATCCAAAGGGGTCTAACTTTGACTTGATTGGGTACTCAGATTCCGACTATGCTGGATGTAAGGTCGATAGGAAGAGTACATCGGGGACGTGCCGATTCTTAGGAAGGTCCCTGGTGTCGTGGAACTCTAAGAAACAAACTTCTGTTGCCCTATCCACCGCTGAGGCTGAGTACGTTGCCGCAGGACAGTGTTGTGCGCAACTACTTTGGATGAGGCAAACCCTCCGGGACTTTGGCTACATTCTGAGCAAATTCCCACTCCTATGTGATAATGAGAGTGCTATCCGAATAGCGGAAAATCCTGTTGAGCACAGCCGCACAAAGCACATTGACATCCGACATCACTTTTTGAGAGACCACCAGCAAAAGGGAGATATCGAAGTGTTTCATGTTAGCACCGAGAACCAGCTAGCCGATATCTTCACTAAGCCTTTAGATGAAAAGACCTTTTGCAGGCTGCGTAGTGAGCTAAATGTCCTAGATTCGCGGAACTTGGATTTAATTGTAGCATACATGTATTTGTGCCTTTGATCATGTTCATTCTGCATTTTGTTGCTTATTGTGGTGCTCAAGTTGTACAAGCACTCCCTGGATCTCACAAGTCCTTGTGCAAGTGATGCACATACTTAGGGGGAGGTGTGTTACAACTTGACCCTTTGAAAACTAACCATGTGCTTGAGTTTGTTTTAGTCTCAAAGGAGTATTGAAAGGGAAAAGGTGGACTTGGACCATGCAAGACTTCCACTACACTCCGATGAAAAGAGTAACTTTTCCAAGTTCATCTTTATCCTCTTATTGCCTTTGTGTTCTCATTTGAAGATTTTGGTGAGGCAATGGGGATTAAAGGGCCAAGATTGATCCCGTTTTGGTGCTTGATGCCAAAGGGGGAGAAAATAAAGGCCAAAGCAATAGATGGATCAGCTACCACTTGAGAAATTTTGAAAATAGTAGATTAGAGCTTTTGGTTTGTCAAAACTCTTTTATTGTCTCTTATGTCAAAAGTTGGCCTCTTGTGGGGAGAAGTGTTGATTATGGGAAAAAGGGGGAGTTTTTGAAATCCTTGATCAAATTTCTTTGGAAAACCTCTCTTTATGTCTCTACAAGTGGATTTGACTTAGAGATAGGAATTTGAGTTTGATTTGCAAAAACAAACTAAGTGGTGGCATAGAGTGATCCATATATGTCAAATTTGAATCAAAACAATTTTGAGTTCTTAGTTGAATTGATTTTGTACTTGTTCTACTTGCTTTATGTTGTGTTGGCATAAATCACCAAAAATGGGGAGATTGAAAGGGAAATGTGCCCTTGGGCCATTTCTAAGTATTTTGGTGATTTAGTGTCCAACACAAGTGCCTAAGTGTAAAAAGGTGGACAAAGTACAAATCAAGGATAAAGGTATGTTTCTCAGACTTAGTACATTGTTTTATGGACTAATGTATTGTGTCTAAGTGCTGGAAACAGGAAAAATCCAATTGAAAATGCCTTGGCTCGAGCAGCCAAGACTTTGCTCAGTCTAGAGCACCGGACTGTCCGGTGGTGCACCGGACAGTGTCCGGTGCGTCAGGCTGGCTCGGGCAAACAGGCTGCTCTCGGGACTTCGACGGCGGTGTACGGCTATAATTCACCGGACTGTCCGGTGGTGCACCGGACTGTCCGGTGGGCCGTTCACAAGCGAAGTGGCCGCTCTCGGGAATTCACCGGCGACGTACGACTATAATTCACCGGACTGTCCGGTGAGCCAACGGTCGGCCGGGACAACGGTCGGCCGCGTAATCTGCGCGGGACACGTGGCCGAGCCAACGGCTAGAAGAAGGCACCGGACTGTCCGGTGCGCCAACGGCTCTCATGCTGCCAACGGTCGACTGCACCATTTATGGAAAGAAATGCGGCACCGGACAGTGTCCGGTGTGCACCGGACTGTCCGGTGCGCCAGTCGACAGAAGGCAAGATCAGCCTTCCTAGATTGCTCTCAACGGCTCCTAGCTGCCTTGGGGCTATAAAAGGGACCCCTAGGCGCATGGAGGAGCACACCAAGCATTCCTACAACATTCCTAAGCACCAAGACATCGATTCCGCGCCTTTGATTCTTTGCGATAGCAATTAGAGCTCTAGTTGAGTGGTGAACTCATTGAGTTGTGTTGTGAGCTCTCGTTGCGACTTGTGTGCGTGGTGTTGCTGTTATTTCTTGTCTTGAGTGCGTTGCTAATCCCTCCCTTGCTCTGTGCTTCTTTGTGAACTTCAAGTGTAAGGGCGAGAGGCTCCAAGTTGTGGAGATTCCTCGCAAACGGGATTGAGAAAAAGCAAGCAAAACACCGTGGTATTCAAGTGGGTCCTTGGATCGCTTGAGAGGGGTTGATTGCAACCCTCGTCCGTTGGGATGCCACAACGTGGAGTAGGCAAGCGTTGGTCTTGGCCGAACCACGGGATAACCACCGTGCCATCTCTGTGATTGATTTCTTGTGGTTATTGTGTTTTGACTCCTCTCTAGCCACTTGGCATTTACTGTGCTAACGCTTAACCAAGTTTTTGTGGCTTAAGTTTTCAAGTTTTACAGGATCACCTATTCACCCCCCCTCTAGGTGCTCTCAAGGGGCACGCAGCGATTTCACTGGTCGGTCCAAGGGACCCCCCCGGGTCCGAGACGCCGACAGTTGGCGCGCCAAGTAGGGGCCTGCTGCGTGTTAACGAACACCTTCCAGTTGAGTTCCAGATGGGGAGTCTTCAGCAACCTCTTCAGCCCGGGATGGTGCTCCACTTCGGGAGTCTCGAGTTCATGTCCCTCGACGGCAGCTACGACATGGTACTCCTCCCCCCGCGGTGTGACGACGATGATGGTCTCCGACTCGCCCGGCGGCGGCGAGCTCTACGACAGCATCTCCCCGCGGAAGAAGAGGAGCACTCCGGTCGTCCCCGCCACCCTCCTCGTCGGAGGAGGCAGAGGCGAGGCAACCATGGCCATGCAGGAGGCGGCACCTTGTCAGCTGTCGCACCAGAGCGAGTCGACGATGCTGGCACTCCCCCGGGGGACATGTCGGACATTGTCCTCGCACCTGAGATGATGGTGGGTGTCACTTCCCCGTGATGTGTCAGCCCCAAGCGGACTGATGACGCCAGCACCCTCGTAAAGGACCTGCTGGGCATTACCCTCGTACCTGAGATGACGGTGTGCTCCACCCCTGACGCGACTTCACCACCGTCCATCGACCAAGAGGTACCGTCCGTTTTCCATCCCGTACCTTTTCGGTTCAGCTTCGATCCACCTAGCGACCCCGCTATGGTGAGCGCCTTCGTAAAGGCGTATCCAAACCTTCCAGGGTACCACATGTGGTCGACCTGGGACCAACTGACAGCCGTCTCAACATTCGGACCGACGGGTTCTGAGGAAGAGGACGACCCCGACTCCGGTTGGGATTTCTCTACCCTCAATGACCCCGGTGCCATGCGAGGCTTCATGTCCGCATGTGACCACTGCCTCTCCGATTGTTGTGACGATGGCCATGACCTTGACAACGAGGGTTATGACCCAAGTCGCGATTGTTTCCACGTCGATCTAGGAGATCACAACGAAGGCAACCACCTCGGTATGCCAGAGGTTGACGATCCCCCTGGGCCCGCATCTCGCGTTGACATCTCGCGGGAGCTAGCTGTGGTCCCAGTCCCTGCGGGGGGTTAGGACATACAGCTCGAGCAAATCCGTGAGATGCAGGCCCGGGTCGACGGGGAAGCAGGCTGGCTTGTACAGCTCCGACAGAACATCGAACAGGAGTGGACAGGCAGAACACTCGCCGAAGAAGCCTGTCATCGGGCCTAAGACATCCAGCGCCGCATCGTCGACAATGCTAGGGCAGCGCTGCCCCGGGCCGTCAGCGGGTCCAGCCAGGACCTAGCTGCAGCGGCGATGCTGCTTCAAGCCATGCCGGAGCCATCCACCACCGAGGGACGGCGTATCCAGGGCGAACTCAAGAATCTCCTAGAAGGCGCTGTGGTTCGACGAGCTGAGAGCTCCGCCTCCCACATGCAAGCTGACCCCTCGGAGCATCACGCGGTGTCCTCCCGGTGCATTTAGGAAGCCTCGGTCCATCCCGAGCGCACGCGGGACAAGACGCCCGCCGCCCGGGAACGCCTCGACAACGAGCACCACCATCTCGACCATCGAGCCCGCCTCGACGAGAAGGTGCGCCGAGGCTACCATCCCAGGTGTGGGGGACGCTGCAACAGTGAGGAGGATCACAGTCCTTCGCCCGAACCACTCGGTCCGCGAGTCTTCAACCGGGCCATACGACGAGCGCTGTTCCCTGCCCGTTTTCGAGCCCCGACTACCATCACCAAGTACTCGGGAGAGACGAGGCCGGAGCTGTGGCTCGCGTACTACTGACTGGCATGCCAGTAGGGAGGGGCGGATGACGACAACCTCATCATCCGTAATCTACCCCTTTTCCTCTCCGACACCGCCCGAGCCTGGCTGGAGCATCTGCCTCCTGCGCAGATCTTCGACTGGGACGATCTGGTCAAAGCTTTCGCGGGAAACTTCCAAGGCACGTACGTGCGCCCTAGGAACTCGTGGGACATCCGAAGCTGTCACCAGTAGCCAGGGGAGTCCCTTCGAGAGTACATCCGACGTTTTTCAAAGCAGCGCACCGAGCTGCCCAACGTTACCGACTCGGATGTCATCGGGGCTTTCCTTGCCGGCACCACATGCTGAGACCTGGTGAGCAAACTGGGGCGCAAGACTCCCACCCGTGTGAGCGAACTGATGGACGTCGCCACCAAGTTCGCCTCGGGTCAAGAGGCGGTCGAAGCCATCTTTCGAAAGGACAAGCAGCCTCAGGGAGGGCCGAAGACAGACGCCCCTGAGGCGTCCGCCCAGCGGGGCACGAAGAAGAAGGCTAAAAACAAGTCGCAAGCGAAGCGCGACGCCGCAGACGCGAATCTCGTCGCTGCGGCTGTGACGGAACCTCCCAAGTAATCAGGCCCACCTACAGTTGTCCTTGTCTAACAGACATCAGACATCCTGTAGATGTTCCTAAGTTACTTGACAAGCTCGGTATCTTTCCTTACCTCACCAGGAACGTTTCACCCGTCTTGCAGACATTACAGATCATCGGAGATAAAGATATACGGAAGCGAATTACACAAACTTACATTTATTTCAAAAAGCAAGCTTAAGTCATTTATTTACAGACCAGGCTAAAGTGAGTGCATAAAAGTAATAATTATACAAACCGGGGAGACATAAACTTCTTCCGAAGGACTAAAAACAGAAGATCTTAAGTGGAGGACCGAGTCCTCCCGCACTTTAGTCCTGTTTTTCTTCGTTGGGAACCACCTTAGCACAGAAGCAGCAAAAGTCTGCTACTTCCCCACCTAAAAACAACAAAGGGATAAACCCTGAGTATGGAATTACTCAGCAAGTCTTACCCGACTAAGGAAAAGACTCTCAAGGATATGCTGGATAACTAGGAGTCAAGGGGAGGCTTTAGCAAAAATCAACTTATATTTTCGCAGAAGTTGCTTACTAAAGTGAGTCCTTACTTTCAATCTTTTAACGCCATATTAAGTATTAATAGACTCCATTTGCATCTAGTCTAATTTCGCATCACATCAAGACAACATCATTTTTATCCATCATTTTCACATCCTGACTCTAGGTTGTAGAAAAGTGACCAAGTCTTCATAACCGCGAAGGTACGGCGATCCGAATCGATTATACTCAGCTGAGGATCTCCAATCACACGACATATGTAGCACTTAACCCTTGCATATGTCAACCCGCCACCGGGGTTCTTAAGACCGGATCAGGTTCACGCAAACCGAGAGCACAGATACACCACCGTCCAGCCTCTTGCCACGGAGGGTACACGCTACTCTCGCCACCGCTCCACTCCCATTTCGTGTTATCTTATTCCGGCCTTAGTCTGCCCGAGGCAAGGCTTACCCATGACGAGGCATGTGACCAGTTAAAGGGTCCTTGGTCAGCACGCCTACATACGCGTTAATCCTTAACCAACCTGGGTAGAACATCACCTGTTCCTACCCCCAAGTCTCAATTTACGTATTTCCATCCTTAGGATTGTGTCTGTTCCTGAGGATGAAAGAGCATCATAGGGAACTTTGCAGTAAGATCCCATCATTGCTCCAAATGAAAAATAATCTTGTAGGTAGAAGTCATCCTCTCCATGGTTAAATTGAGGACAACCTCTATCCACAAGATCTAAGCAAGGCTAAGCATTTTTGTAAATCATAATTTTGATACTTCACCGAAGTATCTAAACAGGTATGGATATCAAGGAAAGCAATGCATCAAAGGGTTTCAAGTAACTCCTATGAACCTAATGCACATTTCACTAGACTTAAGTGTGCGAAAAGTATTTAAAAACACAAGGAAAGGGGTTGCATGCACCGGGGCTTGCCTTTGTTATCAGAGGTGTCCTGCTCGGATCCACAGATATCAAAATAGAAGCAGTTGTCTGCCTGGGGATCAGAGGTGGGTGGTATCCCTTCTTCAAAAACTTCTTCTTCTTCTTCTTGCTCTAATATAATCATATACATGCATAAGAATGGATGTCATGGAATGCTCATGAGGATGCAAAGGTAACATAAACTTATTATTTATGTCTTGAGTACAACTTTCCTTCACGGTACTCCGAGAACCTAGGGTTTCCGGAGTCAGTAAAGGAGTTCATGGAGCAGGGGGGGTGGTTTTGGGTTTAGTGATCAAACAAGGTCCAAATCAAACCAAACTCTACCCATGGCTTCTAAATAATGTGATAAGCTCACATAAAAAGTTTGGGAAATTTTGGGCTTATTATTTATTTTCTAAAAATCCAGAATCAATAGTTTAGGCTATTTTAAATACCCTAAAATTCCCTGTTCAAACTAAAAATCATAAAACTATTTTTATTAAATACTATGGAAAATAACAAGCCTAGGAAAATTGGTCTCATAATTTTAGGATTTTTCTACTATTTTCTACAGATTTCTAGAGTTCTGCTGTAAAAGAAAAAGGAAAACGATAAAACAGTACTGGGCCGATTCTGGCCCAACAAGCCCAGGCCCAGGGAGAACAGCGCCCGCGCCCGCGCGCGCGCGTCCGCGCCCAGGCAATTTTGCAGAAAGGGCCTCGCGCTTCTGGTTAATCCGAAAAAGGTCCTTTCACTATTGTATTGAGTCACTGACGAATTGCACAAATGCCCTCGGGTTTCTTTTTCTTCCCCGCGATTACCCCTGAACACGCCACGCTCCCGTTCATCACGGACAAGGTCCATACCGGCCATGACCGGCGATGATAGTTCAAGCTAGCTACCGGAGGGGCTTCACGGACCTACAACGGCCCCGGAACGCACGCCAATGCAACCCGAACACCCCGAGAACGGCCGGTCCACGTGCACGGCGGAAACCGAGCACGGGAGCACACGTTCCCATACAACCATGGCCGGACTAAGCAAACGGACGCCACTGTGAGCAACACGAGCATGCATAGGCACGAAAACGATACTCGAATCGATTGGCGACGTACCAGAACGAGCTGGCCACGGGAGGGCTAAGTTCTTGCTGTTTTGGGTGAATTTGGGGGAAACGCGAAATTGAGGCTCGTCGGTGAACCACTGGGAGCAATACTGGACGTCGAGGTACGCGATGAGGTTACGAAGCTACCGGTGGGCTCAATTTAAAGGCTCCGAGAGCGGTGGCTCTTAATTTGACCGCGATGCGTCGACGGCCGGAGAGGAGGAAGAAACACAGGCTTCGCGAGTACGTGGCCACGACGTGGCGGTAACTCCGGTGAGCCACGGAGGGGTCAGAGAAGGTCACGGCGACACGGTGAAAGTGTAGAGCCACGCGGCACCCGGCCGAGAGGCGGCGGTCGACGGCGAGGTAATCCGTGCAAGCCGCAAAGCAGAAGAGGAAGACGACGGTGAGTTATCGGAGCGACGTCCAGCACATGGGCGGTGAAGATCTTTTCAAGGTGAGCGATATCCACACGGCCGCGGCACCAATCCCGGCAAAGCGGTCGCCGGCGGGGAGATCTTTCCACGGTGGTTGATCTGATCCGGTAGAACACTGTACCATGGGCTTTGCTTCATCAGGGTGTCTGACAGACGATGTTGTGGGTCAATTTTCTTCCAAAATCCTGTGGCAACACCCCCAAGTCACTGCATCAAAGTTGTAGTGCTACATACCAGCTACAATTCAACTATAGGACTTGATCACATTTGAGCACTGGATCATACTTGGATTTGAGCTCAAAGTTCACCTCATAGCACTGCAATTCTGAAATTCAGCTTCAAACAGTCTGACAGCCAGTTTTGGACTGGGTTTTTCTGCAAATTTCTCATAACAACTATGCTTGCATCCTTTAGCAAAGTTGTTCTCCTATTATTGGTCTTCAACTTTGATGTGGTGACCTAGGGCAAAAACTCTATATCCAGAAAGATACAAAGCCCCAAAGTTGAGCCAATTCACTAACTTTCAGACTTAGAAATAAACTCTTGTGAGGTCCATTTTGCATTTAGGTCCAAAACTTAGGGTTTGGCTTGCAAAATCACATATTTGTGATCCAACTGACTTAAAATACTTATGTGACTTGGTTTTTGCACTTTAGCCCAAAAGTGGGCTAATTTTGCACTTAAGCCCCTAGGGTTTTGGTTTTAGGGTTTTCCAGGGTTCCAATTAGGGTTTCTGGCATCCCAGGGGTATAAATGTGATTCAACTTAGTGTTTGGGGATATTTTATGACTTTTCTCACAAGCCCTAAAGTTTTTCTCAACTTGGGTTGAGTTTTACCCCCTTTAATCACTATTTAGGGTTAAGTCCTTAACCAGGGTCCTATTTGCAAAACTTTAAAACAATACAACTTGTTTGAAATTTTTGCCTAGTGAATGCACTCTAGGTGTGTCAAACATATGAAATGCCCATGCTCATGATGCCATGCTCAAGTTTTAGTTAGAGTAACACCAGGGGTGTTACATCCTTCCCCCCATAAAAGAATCTCGTCCCGAGATTTAAAGTCCTAGGGTGAGTAATGGAAAAGGAAATGTGTCATGTTTTTATTTCCTTATTTCTGGTACAAGGCAGGGGTAGTGTGGGGGTTCATTCCTTTATTACACAGCTATACAAACTTTACAACTTACAAGAGGCTAGAAAGCCTAGGAAATTCTTATCTAAGAAGTCTTGGGTTTCCCATGTAGCCTCCTCTTCCGAATGCTGGTTCCACTGTATCTTATAAAACTTAAGAGTCTTTCTCCGGGTAACCCTGTCCTTTTGATCCAGAACTCGAATGGGATGTTCCGAGTACGTTAAATCTGGTTCCAGGACAACATCAGTCACTTCAACGGTTCGATCGGGAACCCGAAGACACTTCTTCAATTGTGACACATGGAACACATTATGCACAGCAGACAATGTTTCGGGGAGCTGAAGTCGGTATGCCACTGGTCCACATTGCTCAAGTACCAGGAATGGACCAATGTACCTGGGTGCAAGTTTTCCTTTAACCCCAAAACGCGATACACCCTTCATTGGTGAAACTTTCAAGTAGACATAATCGCCTACCAGAAAACATACGGGTTGTCGTCGTCGGTCTGCATAACTCTTTTGTCGAGTCTGAGCTTTCTTCATATTATGAATAATTTTCTGAACCTTCTCTTCGACTTCTTTCACCATATCAGGCCTAAAGAAGTATCTTTCTCCAGGTTCAGACCAATTTAGCGGAGTTCGACACCGACGTCCGTATAATGCTTCAAAAGGTGCCATCTTGATACTTTCCTGATAACTGTTATTGTATGAGAACTCTGCTAGGGGCAAACATTCATCCCATTTTTGCGGGAAGTCCAGAACACATGCCCGCAGCATATCCTCAAGGATTTGATTTACTCTCTCAGTCTGTCCACTGGTTTGAGGATGATATGCCGAACTGTGGAGCAACTTAGTACCCAGGGATTTATGAAGTTCTTCCCAGAACTTGGATACGAATGGAGGTCCACGATCCGACACTATAGTCTTCGGAACACCATGTAGACTGAGAATACGGGCAATGTATAATGCTGCATAAGTGGCTACTGTATATGTGACCTTGACAGGTAAGAAGTGGGCAATCTTGGTGAGTCGATCAATGATAACCCAAATAGAATCATACCCTTTGGCCGTCCTGGGCAATCCCACGATGAAGTCCATGCTTATGTCTTCCCATTTCCATGTTGGTATTGATAATGACTGCAATGGACCGGCAGCTTTCATGTGTATGGCCTTGACACGTCTGCAAGTGTCACACTTAGCCACATAGCGTGCAATTTCAATCTTCATCTTCGTCCACCAGTAATGTTGTTTCAGATCATGATACATCTTAGTGCTTCCCGGATGAATAGAATAGCGACTAAGATGCGCTTCATCTAAGATTTGTTGGCGGAGTTCTTCACTCTTCGGCACTACTATGCGGTTGTTGAACCATAGCACACCTTGATCATCTTCCTTGAAACATTGGGCTGTTCCAGCCCTGATCTTCTCTCGTATGTGCTTCATGCCCAGATTATCCTTTTGAGCATCAATTATCCTTTGCAAAATGGTTGACTCAAGCTTTAGTTGATTCAGAGTCCCTTGCTGGATTATCCCCAGGTTTAACTTTTCCATTTCTTGACACAAAGTGTTTTCGGAGGTCTTTACCATAAGACAGTGGCAGGAAGTCTTGCGACTCAATGCATCTGCCACCACATTGGCCTTGCCTGGGTGATAATGGATCTCCAGTTCATAGTCTTTAATGAGCTCAAGCCATCGTCTTTGCCTCATATTTAACTCTGACTGGGTAAATATATACTTCAAACTCTTATGATCTGTATATATATGGCAGATATTTCCCAGCAGATAGTGACGCCATATTTTCAGGGCATGAACCACCGCAGCTAACTCCAGATCATGAGTTGGATAGTGCTCCTCATGCCGGCGTAACTGCCTTGAAGCATACGCAATTACTCGGCCTTCTTGCATTAACACAAAGCCGAGTCCACTGCCTGACGCATCACAATATACATCAAAAGGTTTAGTGATGTCCGGTTGAGCCAATACCGGAGCAGTGGTCAATAGTGTCTTCAGTTGCTCAAAGGCTTCATTACATTTAGAAGACCAATTGAACTTAGTATCATTCTTCAATAAACTTGTGATTGGCTTCACAAGCTTAGAAAAATCAGGTATGAATCTGCGATAGTATCCCGCTAGTCCAAGAAAACTCCGGACTTGGTGAACAGTCGTTGGAGGTTTCCACTCCAGAATATCCTTGACTTTGCTAGGATCTACCGCAACTCCCTTGGCTGACAACACGTGCCCCAGAAATTGAATTTCCTCCAGCCAGAACGCGCACTTGCTGAACTTGGCATACAGCTGATGTTCCCTCAGGCGCGTCAATACAATCCGTAGGTGCTGAGCATGCTCCTCTTCATTTTTAGAGTATATCAAAATATCATCGATGAAGACCACCACGAACTTGTCTAACTCGGGCATGAACACCGAGTTCATCAAATAGGTGAAGTGGGCAGGAGCATTTGTGAGCCCGAAAGATATTACTAGGTATTCGAACAATCCATACCGCGTAGTAAATGCGGTCTTTGGTATATCCTCGGGCCGAATACGGATTTGATGATAGCCCGACCTGAGATCAATTTTAGAAAATACCCTCGCCCCAGTCAGTTGATCAAATAAGATGTCGATCCTTGGAAGAGGGTACTTATTCTTGATAGTGACCTCATTCAGGGGCCGATAGTCCACGCACATGCGCAAGGTTTGATCCTTCTTCTTCACAAAGATGGCGGGACAACCCCACGGGGACGAGCTTGGCCGGATAAATCCCTTATTCAGCAGATCTTGTAATTGAATCTTCAATTCTGCTAACTCATTAGGGGGCATACGGTACGATCTTCGGGAAATGGGAGCCGTACCGGGCTTTAGCTCAATTACAAATTCTACATCTCTTTCAGGGGGCAGTCCAGGCAAATCTTCCGGAAATACATCTGGAAACTCACATACTACCGGAATGTTCTTGATCTCCGGTACAATGGCTTCAAAGACTCTACCAGAAGCTTTGGCTGGATTGGTTTTGGGGAGAGACAGGAGAATTTCTTCTTGATTATAACTCAACCTGACGGTTCTGAGTTCAGTGTTGAGAATTGCCTTGTGTTGAGTTAACCAATTCATCCCCAAAATTACATCTATATCCTGGCCTTTTAGAACAATCATGTTAGCAGGAAAGTTCCGTTCGGCCATAGTTACTGGCACTCCATAGGCCACTTCTTTAGTAAAAATGTGTCCCCCAGGTGAATGAATTTTAAAACCCTCTTTTGATTCATGACATGTAATGTGATGTTGCTCCACAAATGTCTTGCTAATGAAGGTATGCGAAGCACCAGAATCAAAAAGAATTATTGCAGGGTGACTGGCCACAGGGAACGTACCCATCATCACCGGCTCTCCCTCCGGTGTGGTAGCCACTTGCGTATAATATACTCGCCCCGTCTTTTTGGTATTCTTGCCCGAAGTACTTCCCTTGCCTGGAGCTGAATTTCCCGATCCTTGCTGATTATTGGCCTGATTTTGCCGAGGATAGGGACAATCTTTAATAAAATGCCCAGATTTGCCACAGTTAAAACATCCAGTTGAAGAACTTGGCAGAGCAGGGAATCGAGTGCCTGGGGCACCCGGCTGACTTTGGACAGTAGGGGCTCTGTTGGGACGAATAATTATGGGCTGCTTGAAAGGGAAAGATGGTGCACTTGAACGGTTCTGGTTAGAGGGCCGGAGAATAAACCGTTGCCTCTTTACTGGGCCCTGACTAGGCCTATCACCACTGAATCCCTTACTTTTCCCAGTATTTGCATATTTGGCCTCCACAGATAAGGCTGTGCTGACAGCCTTTCCATAAGTAAGATCAATACATGCAGCCATTTTTCGCTGCATCCGGTCGTTCAGACCTCTCATAAAACAATTCCTTTTCTTCAAGTCTGTGTTCACCTGATCAATTGCGTATTGTGACAGGTGATTGAATTTGTTGAGATACTGATTAACAGTATCTCCCCCTTGCTTCAATTTCATGAACTCTTCTTGCTTCATGTGCAGCACTCCCTCAGGAATATAATGCTCGCGGAATGCTGCTTTGAACTCATTCCATGTAATTTGATGGTTGTCCGGCTGGATGGCCACAAAGTTCCCCCACCAAGTGCTGGCAGGGCCTCGGAGTTGCTGTGCCGCAAACAACGGCTTCTGGGTTTCCGAACAACGTAGAAGGCCAAATTTCTGTTCAATGACCCTTATCCATTCGTCGGCTTCGAGCGGATCTTCTGCTTTGACGAAGAGAGGCGGACGAGTCTCGGAGAAATCCAGATAAGTGGTCTCACGGGGACCCTGTTGAAATCCTCTTCCTGCTTGTTGCTGAAGCTGTTGCTGACCCGCCATCTCCCTCAGGAAGCGGGTATTGTCGGCTGTAGCATTTACCAAGGCAGCGATTGCCTCGGCAAGCGTGGGTGGAACGGGAGGTGGATTCGGGGTAGCATCCCGACCCCCGGATGTTCCGGCTGCATCCTGTCCGCGAGTCCGGGTCGGCATCTGAGGCAAAAACATTTGAATAAACATAATGTGCCAAAGAAAACCTTCCGTTTTACATTACTGTAAAAAGTAATGGTACAGACTCGACATTACACAACAGGATACATTACCCATTTTACAAAAGTTTAACCTATTATACAACCGTACATCCTACAATACACTACTCTAATATAACAGTACACCCTACAATACACTACTCTACTCTTATTACACCACTAGTCCTGTTTTCCATTGCTTTTGGCGGCTTCATCATCAGGTGTGGGAGTCCAGACGTCAACCAACCTCAAAGAAGGAGGGGGTTCATACAGGTCTAATTCCCCACCCAACGCGCGTCCCGCGACGTGAGAAGGTCCAGCTTCCGCCTCAGCAGAGGGTGTAGGCTCACTAGGGTGTAGTTGCGAGTAGAGCACATGGACTTCCTCATGTAATGTATTGCAGTAAACCTGCAGGTTATCGACAGCTGTGCTGAGTTCTTTAACTCGGGCCTGAGCCCTTGCCTCCTTGGCCCATGCCAATGAACGAGATTGAATAGCCCAATCGAGTGCCAAATCCCGATCGGCCAGCTGGTCTTGTAGATGGCGAACGTCTCTTCGTAACTCATTGATACGGTCACCATCTCCAATCCATATAGCTGTCCTGCGGCGGAGTTCCAATTGGAGCCTGCTTACTTCTGCTTCCAGATCCCCTATAGGATCATTGCTCCCGCTACTACTATCTACATCTCGCGGAGCAAGTTGATGTCGAGGTACTCCGATTGGTCCAGTCGACTTACGCGCGGTCTTCCTTGTGCGCGGCGGCATTTTCTAAGGGGGAAATTTATTAGTATAATTCTTAGCATGATGCATGAGTAAGTACAGAATCAACCTTGGTTGATTCAACCTTCTATACATTGCACTCTTCCTATCTGGTCTTTAAGATAAACTCTTCAGAATACTTAGGTAAGAAGAGAAAAGAATCTTTAGGTAAGACTTTTGAAAATCTTTTTGAAGATGTCCCATAAGATCTGCAAAGAAGGGCTACGCTCCGATACCAGCTGTGACGGAACCTCCCAAGTAATCAGGCCCACCTACAGTTGTCCTTGTCTAACAGACATCAGACATCCTGTAGATGTTCCTAAGTTACTTGACAAGCTCGGTATCTTTCCTTACCTCACCAGGAACGTTTCACCCGTCTTGCAGACATTACAGATCATCGGAGATAAAGATATACGGAAGCGAATTACACAAACTTACATTTATTTCAAAAAGCAAGCTTAAGTCATTTATTTACAGACCAGGCTAAAGTGAGTGCATAAAAGTAATAATTATACAAACCGGGGAGACATAAACTTCTTCCGAAGGACTAAAAACAGAAGATCTTAAGTGGAGGACCGAGTCCTCCCGCACTTTAGTCCTGTTTTTCTTCGTTGGGAACCACCTTAGCACAGAAGCAGCAAAAGTCTGCTACTTCCCCACCTAAAAACAACAAAGGGATAAACCCTGAGTATGGAATTACTCAGCAAGTCTTACCCGACTAAGGAAAAGACTCTCAAGGATATGCTGGATAACTAGGAGTCAAGGGGAGGCTTTAGCAAAAATCAACTTATATTTTCGCAGAAGTTGCTTACTAAAGTGAGTCCTTACTTTCAATCTTTTAACGCCATATTAAGTATTAATAGACTCCATTTGCATCTAGTCTAATTTCGCATCACATCAAGACAACATCATTTTTATCCATCATTTTCACATCCTGACTCTAGGTTGTAGAAAAGTGACCAAGTCTTCATAACCGCGAAGGTACGGCGATCCGAATCGATTATACTCAGCTGAGGATCTCCAATCACACGACATATGTAGCACTTAACCCTTGCATATGTCAACCCGCCACCGGGGTTCTTAAGACCGGATCAGGTTCACGCAAACCGAGAGCACAGATACACCACCGTCCAGCCTCTTGCCACGGAGGGTACACGCTACTCTCGCCACCGCTCCACTCCCATTTCGTGTTATCTTATTCCGGCCTTAGTCTGCCCGAGGCAAGGCTTACCCATGACGAGGCATGTGACCAGTTAAAGGGTCCTTGGTCAGCACGCCTACATACGCGTTAATCCTTAACCAACCTGGGTAGAACATCACCTGTTCCTACCCCCAAGTCTCAATTTACGTATTTCCATCCTTAGGATTGTGTCTGTTCCTGAGGATGAAAGAGCATCATAGGGAACTTTGCAGTAAGATCCCATCATTGCTCCAAATGAAAAATAATCTTGTAGGTAGAAGTCATCCTCTCCATGGTTAAATTGAGGACAACCTCTATCCACAAGATCTAAGCAAGGCTAAGCATTTTTGTAAATCATAATTTTGATACTTCACCGAAGTATCTAAACAGGTATGGATATCAAGGAAAGCAATGCATCAAAGGGTTTCAAGTAACTCCTATGAACCTAATGCACATTTCACTAGACTTAAGTGTGCGAAAAGTATTTAAAAACACAAGGAAAGGGGTTGCATGCACCGGGGCTTGCCTTTGTTATCAGAGGTGTCCTGCTCGGATCCACAGATATCAAAATAGAAGCAGTTGTCTGCCTGGGGATCAGAGGTGGGTGGTATCCCTTCTTCAAAAACTTCTTCTTCTTCTTCTTGCTCTAATATAATCATATACATGCATAAGAATGGATGTCATGGAATGCTCATGAGGATGCAAAGGTAACATAAACTTATTATTTATGTCTTGAGTACAACTTTCCTTCACGGTACTCCGAGAACCTAGGGTTTCCGGAGTCAGTAAAGGAGTTCATGGAGCAGGGGGGGTGGTTTTGGGTTTAGTGATCAAACAAGGTCCAAATCAAACCAAACTCTACCCATGGCTTCTAAATAATGTGATAAGCTCACATAAAAAGTTTGGGAAATTTTGGGCTTATTATTTATTTTCTAAAAATCCAGAATCAATAGTTTAGGCTATTTTAAATACCCTAAAATTCCCTGTTCAAACTAAAAATCATAAAACTATTTTTATTAAATACTATGGAAAATAACAAGCCTAGGAAAATTGGTCTCATAATTTTAGGATTTTTCTACTATTTTCTACAGATTTCTAGAGTTCTGCTGTAAAAGAAAAAGGAAAACGATAAAACAGTACTGGGCCGATTCTGGCCCAACAAGCCCAGGCCCAGGGAGAACAGCGCCCGCGCCCGCGCGCGCGCGTCCGCGCCCAGGCAATTTTGCAGAAAGGGCCTCGCGCTTCTGGTTAATCCGAAAAAGGTCCTTTCACTATTGTATTGAGTCACTGACGAATTGCACAAATGCCCTCGGGTTTCTTTTTCTTCCCCGCGATTACCCCTGAACACGCCACGCTCCCGTTCATCACGGACAAGGTCCGTACCGGCCATGACCGGCGACGATAGTTCAAGCTAGCTACCGGAGGGGCTTCACGGACCTACAACGGCCCCGGAACGCACGCCAATGCAACCCGAACACCCCGAGAACGGCCGGTCCACGTGCACGGCGGAAACCGAGCACGGGAGCACACGTTCCCATACAACCATGGCCGAACTAAGCAAACGGACGCCACTGTGAGCAACACGAGCATGCATAGGCACGAAAACGATACTCGAATCGATTGGCGACGTACCAGAACGAGCTGGCCACGGGAGGGCTAAGTTCTTGCGGTGTTTTGGGTGAATTTGGGGGAAACGCGAAATTGAGGCTCGTCGGTGAACCACTGGGAGCAATACTGGACGTCGAGGTACACGATGAGGTTACGAAGCTACCGGTGGGCTCAATTTAAAGGCTCCGAGAGCGGTGGCTCTTAATTTGACCGCGATGCGTCGACGGCCGGAGAGGAGGAAGAAACACAGGCTTCGCGAGTACGTGGCCACGACGTGGCGGTAACTCCGGTGAGCCACGGAGGGGTCAGAGAAGGTCACGGCGACATGGTGAAAGTGTAGAGCCACGCGGCACCCGGCCGAGAGGCGGCGGTCGACGGCGAGGTAATCCGTGCAAGCCGCAAAGCAGAAGAGGAAGACGGCGGTGAGTTATCGGAGCGACGTCCAGCACATGGGCGGTGAAGATCTTTTCAAGGTGAGCGATATCCACACGGCCGCGGCACCAATCCCGGCAAAGCGGTCGCCGGCGGGGAGATCTTTCCACGGTGGTTGATCTGATCCGGTAGAACACTGTACCATGGGCTTTGCTTCATCAGGGTGTCTGACAGACGATGTTGTGGGTCAATTTTCTTCCAAAATCCTGTGGCAACACCCCCAAGTCACTGCATCAAAGTTGTAGTGCTACATACCAGCTACAATTCAACTATAGGACTTGATCACATTTGAGCACTGGATCATACTTGGATTTGAGCTCAAAGTTCACCTCATAGCACTGCATTTCTGAAATTCAGCTTCAAACAGTCTGACAGCCAGTTTTGGACTGGGTTTTTCTGCAAATTTCTCATAACAACTATGCTTGCATCCTTTAGCAAAGTTGTTCTCCTATTATTGGTCTTCAACTTTGATGTGGTGACCTAGGGCAAAAACTCTATATCCAGAAAGATACAAAGCCCCAAAGTTGAGCCAATTCACTAACTTTCAGACTTAGAAATAAACTCTTGTGAGGTCCATTTTGCATTTAGGTCCAAAACTTAGGGTTTGGCTTGCAAAATCACATATTTGTGATCCAACTGACTTAAAATACTTATGTGACTTGGTTTTTGCACTTTAGCCCAAAAGTGGGCTAATTTTGCACTTAAGCCCCTAGGGTTTTGGTTTTAGGGTTTTCCAGGGTTCCAATTAGGGTTTCTGGCATCCCAGGGGTATAAATGTGATTCAACTTAGTGTTTGGGGATATTTTATGACTTTTCTCACAAGCCCTAAAGTTTTTCTCAACTTGGGTTGAGTTTTACCCCCTTTAATCACTATTTAGGGTTAAGTCCTTAACCAGGGTCCTATTTGCAAAACTTTAAAACAATACAACTTGTTTGAAATTTTTGCCTAGTGAATGCACTCTAGGTGTGTCAAACATATGAAATGCCCATGCTCATGATGCCATGCTCAAGTTTTAGTTAGAGTAACACCAGGGGTGTTACAGCGGCCGAGCACAGGAACCCTCGGAAACCTCCTGGAGGGGCCGGCATGTTCGACAAAATGCTCAAAGAGCCGTGCCCCTATCACCAGGGCCCGTCAAGCACACCCTCGAAGAATGTGTCATGCTCCAGCTACTTCCATAAGACCGGGCCCCCGGCGGAGGATGGCAAGGGCCATGACAACGACAAGAAGGAGGGCGGCAAGGAAGAGGGATTCCCGGAAGTCCATAACTGCTTCATGATCTACGGCGGGCAGGTGGCGAATGCCTCGGCTCGGCACCGCAAGCAGGAGCGCCGGGAAGTCTGCTTGGTGAAGGTGGCGGCGCCAGTCTACCTAGACTGGTTCGACAAGCCTATCACCTTCGACCAAGGCGACCACCCTGACCTCGTGCCAAGCCCAGGAAGGTACCCGCTCGTTGTCGATCCGATCATCGGCAACGTTAGGCTCTCCAAGGTCCCCATGGACGGAGGCAGCAGCCTTAACATCATCTACGCCGAGACCCTGGAACTCTAGGGGTTGATCGGTCCGAAATCCGGGCCGGTGTGGCACCCTTCCATGGGATCGCGCCCGGGAAGCGAATCTTACCCCTCGGACGGATCGACTTAGCCGTCTGCTTCAGAACTCCCTCTAACTTCCAAAAGGAAGCTCTCACCTTTGAGGTTGTCGGGTTCCGAGGAACCTACCATGCGGTATTGGGAAGACCATGCTACGCCAGGTTCATGGCCGTCCCCAACTACACCTACCTCAAGCTCAAGATGCCGGGCCCGAATGGGATCATCACCGTCGGATCCACGTACCGCCACGCGTACGAATGCGACGTGTAGTGCGTGGACTACGCCGAGGCTCTCGCCGAGTCGGAGGCCCTCATCGCCGACCTAGAACGCCTCTCCAAGGAGGCGCCCGACGCGAAGCGGCACGCCGGCAACTTTGAACCAGTTGAGGCGGTCAAGTCCGTCTCTCTCGACCCCAGCAACGACCCCAGCAAGAAAGTTCGGATCGGCTCCGAGCTCGACCCCAAATAGGAAGTAGTGCTCATCGACATTCTCTGCGTAAACGCCGAAGTCTTTGCGTGGAGTCCCCCGGACATGCCCGGCATACCGAGGGATGTCGCCCAGCACTCACTGGACATCAGAGTTGGAGTTTGACCCGTGAAGCAAACCCTGCGTCGTTTTGACAAAGAAAAGCGCAGGGTCATAGGTGAGGAGATCCACAAGCTACTCGCGACAGGGTTTATCAAAGAGGTATTCCATCCCGAATGGTTAGCTAACCCTGTTCTTGTAAGGAAGAAGGATGGGAAATGGAGGATGTGTGTAGACTACACTGGTCTAAACAAAGCATGTCTGAAAGTTCCCTACCCTCTACCTCGCATCGATCAAATCGTGGACTCCACTGCTGGGTGCGAAACCCTGTCATTCCTCGATGCCTACTCAGGCTATCACCAAATCAAGATGAAAGAGTCCGACCAGCTCGCGACTTCTTTCATCACACCTTTTGGCATGTACTATTACACTACAATGCCATTTGGGTTGAGGAATGCAGGCGCCACTTACCAGAGGTGCATGAACCACGTGTTCAGAGAACACATCGGTAGAACGGTCGAGGCTTACATCGACGACATCGTTGTCAAGACGAAGAGAGCCTCCGACCTCCTCTCTAACCTTGAAACGACAATCAAGTCTCTGAGAGCGAAAGGCGTGAAACTCAATCCCGAGAAGTGTGTCTTCGGAGTCCCCCGAGGCATGCTCCTTGGATTCATCATCTCCGAGCGGGGCATCGAGGCCAATCCAGAGAAAATCGCGGCCATCACCAACATGGGACCGATCAAAGATTTGAAAGGAGTACAGAGGGTCATGGGATGCCTTGCAGCTCTGAGCCGCTTCATCTCACGCCTTGGCGAGAAAGGCTTGCCTCTATACTGCCTCTTAAGGAAGGCCGAGTACTTCACTTGGACCCCCGAGGCCGAGGAATCCCTCGGAAACCTTAAGGCGCTCCTTACGAACACACCCATCCTGGTGCCCCCCGCCCCCCGCAGGAGAAGCCCTCTTGATCTACGTAGCCACGACTACTCAGGTGGACAGCGCCGCGATTGTAGTCGAGAGACGAGAAGAAGGGCATGCACTGCCCATCCAGAGGTCAGTATACTTCATCAGCGAAGTGCTTTCCGAGACCAAAGTCCGCTACCCACAGATCTAGAAGCTGCTCTACGCAGTGATTCTGACGCGGCGAAAGTTGCGACACTACTTCGAATCTCATCCGGTGACTGTGGTGTCATCCTTCCCCTTGGGGGAGATCATCCAGTGCCGCGAGGCCTCGGGTAGGATAGCAAAGTGGGCGATGGAGCTTATGGGCGAAACACTATCATTCGCTCCTTGGAAGGCCATAAAATCCTAGGTCTTGGCAGACTTCCTAGCTAAGTAGACTGACACCCAGTTACCGACAACTCCAATCCAGCCCGAGCTCTGGACCATGTACTTCGATGGGTCACTCATGAAAACAGGAGCAGGCACTGGCTTGTTCTTCGTTTCACCCCTCGGAAAGCATCTCCGCTACGTCATTCGCCTCCATTTTCCGGCATCAAACAACATGGCCGAGTACGAGGCACTGGTTAACGGGCTACGCATCGCCATCGAGCTAGGGGTCCAGCGCCTCGACGCTCGAGGCGACTCACAGTTTGTCATCGACCAAGTCATGAAGAACTCACACTGCCGTGACCGGAGGATGGAAGCCTACTGCGACAAAGTCCGGCGCCTAGAAAACAAGTTCTACGGGCTGGAGCTCAACCACATCGCCCGACGGTACAACGAGACTGCGGATGAGCTGGCGAAAATAGCCTCGGGGTGAACGACGGTTCCCCCGGACGTCTTCTCCAGAGACCTACATCAACCATCCGTCAAGATCGACGACGCGCCCGAGCCTGAGGAAGCCTCCGCCCAGCCCGAGGTACCCTCGGCCCAGCCCAAGGTACCCTTAGCCGAACCCGAGGCACCCTCGGCCATCGAGGAAGAGGCCTTGCCCGTCAAGGAGGAACAGAATGGGGTCACGCCAGATCCAAACTGGCAGACCCCGTACCTGGAATATCTCCTTCGAGGAGAGCTTCCCATCGACAAGACCAAAGCTCAGCGGCTGGCTCGGCGCACTAACTCATTCGTCTTGCTGGTGTAACACCCCTGGTGTTACTGCAACTAAAATTTGAGCATGGCAGCATAAACATTGGCATTGCATATGGTTGACACACCTAGAGTGCATTTACTAGGTAAAAATTTCAAACAAGTTGTATTGTTATAGCATTTTGCAAATAGAACCCTGGATAGGGAACTTAACCCTAAATAGGGATTAAAGGGGTAAAACCTAGCCCAAGTTGAGAAAACCTAAAAGCTTTAAGGAAATAGTCATGAAATATTCCCAAAAATAAACTTAAATCACATTTATACCCCTGGGATATCCAAAAACCCCATTTGAACCCTAGAAAACCCTAAGTCCAAACCCTAGGGGCCTATGTGCAAAAATTGTGCACATTTGGACTAAAGTGTAAAAACTACTATGTTAAATCATATAAAGTCACATGGTTCACATTGGGAAAGATTTACAAGCCAAACCCTAAGTTTTGGATTGATTTGCAAAAAGGACCCCAATTGAGAATTTACTCTAAGTCTGAATTTTAGATTTGTGGGCTCAACTTTTGAGCCTTGTAACTTTCAAATACTAGGGTTTTTGCCCTAGGCTACCACATCAAAGTTATAGACCTAACATAGAAGAACAACTTTGTTTAAGAGCATAAGCATAGTTGTTAAGAAGAATTTGGAGATAATTAAGACTGAAGTTGGACTGTCAGGTTACTGGGTCTGAATTTTCAGACAAATAGTGCAATCACTCAGATTTTGAGCATGGATTCAACTATGATCCAGCAAGAATCTGCCCATGGCAGCTACGAAAAAATTGTAGCTGGTTTATCAAGCTATAACTTTGGTACAGAGATCTAGCCTGGTCACCACACAAAATCTGGAGTAAATCGTGCTCCAAGTCGCTCTATCAGTTCATCTGATGGATGTTCTCCATGGTACAGTGCCTGCACTGGATTAGATCGCTAGCGCGACTGTCCTCGCCGCCGACGACTCCCTCCGCCACGATTCGTGCCGTCGTCGCCGTGATTTGTGACCGAGTTGATCTGGTAGCACTCAAGCCACGTCGCAGTGGATAAGTCCGGCCAGTAAAACAAATCCGACCATCGTACTAGCTCATCGCGGTGGAACCCGATAAGCACGCCGGTGAACCGCCGCCTCTCGGCCTTGTGCCGCGTGGCTCTGCCTTTCCACTGTGTCGCCGTGACTCTCTATGGCCATCCCATCGTCGCCGGTGAGGTCGCCACGACGATAGACCCGGGATCGTGCGTGCCAGTACCTCCCTATCTTTCCGACCGCCGTGCAATCCCCGTTAAACTTCTCGGCCACCGTTGAAGCCTCCTATAAATGGAGCCCTCCACTAGCTCCGCAACATCATCACCCACCCCGCCACCAATAATCACTAGCAACCGTGCATCTGAGAGCTTGAATTTTGGTTTGTCCCCAATTCGGGTTTCCGCCACCGTGAAACTAACTTCACCGCGGCCAGCCCATCCCGGTCAGTTCATCCTCCTCTCTCCCTCGTTTGAGCCTTCTCATAGCTCTGTGATGCTCGCCGACCCACACAATTGGGCTGGGCGCCCTCTGGTCGCCGGGAACACGGCTGTTTAGCCGTAATGCTCTCGGTCACTGTGGCCCGAGCAAACCAATTGGCCATAGGTGAAATTGGGTTGGGGGAATGGATTGGGGAGGGTTCAATTAGGTGTTAGTCGCTTGGAGACCCTAGTCATTGCCCCAATCGGCCGGTCCAGGAGCTCGCCGAAGTTCGGTTGCGCGCGACGCCGTCGGGGACTTCACCTCGCAAAGGATTAGAACATGGAGGACTTTTCTGCAAGCAGTCAGCGACTCAGCGTAACAGTGACCGAACTCATCTCCAGTTAACCAGAAACCTGAGGGCCTCTGTGCAAAGTTGCCAGAGCGCGCGGGCGCGTGCGCGCGTTTCCCTCTGGTGTTGGGCCGACTGGGCTAGAACCGGCCCAGTACTATTTGATCTTTTTCTTTTTCAGTAGAGCTTTGGAAATCTGTTATAAATTGTAGAAAAATCCTAAAATTGTCAAACCAATTTTCCTAGACTTCTTATTTTCCATAGTATTTAATAAAAATAGTTTTAGGATTTTTAGATTAAATAAGGAATTTTAAGGCATTTAAACTAGCTTAAACCATTAGTTCTGGATTTTTAGAAGATAAATGGTAATTCCAAAAACGATTAAACTTTTTATATGAGTTCTATACATTATTTAGAAGCCTTGGGTAGAATTTGGGTTGATTTGGACCTTGTTTGATAACTAGAACCCAAAACCCCCATCCCTGCCCTGCGAACTCCTTTACTGACTCCGGAAACCCTAAGTTCTCGGAGTTCCGTGAAGGAAAATTGTATTCAAGACCATAGATAATAAATTCTTATTATCTTTGCACTCTCATGAGCATTACATGGCATTCATTCTTATATACATGACTATGTTTAGAAAACGAAGAAGAGATTGAAGTGACTGAAGAGAAGGTACCACTGTTGGGGACTTGTTCTCAAATGCTAAGAGTTAAGAACAAGGCAACATAAAAAGTGTTAAGTGTTAAAGTCCTTCGTCCTTCGAAACATTATGCCCCTTCGGGAAATAATGAGTTTCAGACGAAGGTCACAAGAGACATACCTTCGTAAATATAATAAGTAATGACGAAGGATTCATATAAAGCATGAAATATTATATAGACATCATCATAGAATCATTTCTATTTTATTAACATGGAAAAATAGAAATGATTTCAAATTACAAATATACCTTCGGTCCTGAGAGAAGGCAAAAAGTACAAGCGTGACGCAAAAGCAAATGCCAAGTCAGCGTGAACAGTACGGGAGTACTGTTCATCTATTTATAGACGCGGGACGCAGCCCACGTAAAATTACATTCATGTCCATTACATTTGCCAATGACTTATGGAAATCTGTCAAGGCCCAAGTAGTCCTTTCATCTTTAAGTCGGTTCCCCTCTCTGCTATCGCGACGAAGCTTCCCTGCGCACAGCTTCGGCTGTGCACCATCCTTCGTGGAGCTTGGTAATCAGCCCGTCCTCCATTTTAATCCCCCTTCGTCTGGTTCAGGTTTCGTCCTGACCGTACTTCATGTTCATAATTCTGAGTCCGAAGATACCTGTTCACATAATCCACTTGGAAAACATTGTCAGACCATGTTTTTGAGGACCTTCGGAGGACGAAGGCCCCCAACAGTAGCCCCTCGCAATATTAATTTGTTAATGATAAATTCAGATTGCGATATGGACGAAGGCCTTGAGCCGAAGGTCCGAAAAAACACCTTCCCTTTGCTAGAATAGCAACATTCACTGACAAGCGGGGTCTTTCAATTTTCAACGCTCTGGGGGTATAAATAAGATCATACCGCAAACTTATTTGATACGCACACTTGCCATTTGCTTCGGCCCACTAAATTTTTAGCTCTTGTGCATTAAGATTTGCTGATCTTTTTGCTCTTGAAGCTTCGGCTTTGAAAACAGTTTTTTAGCGTTTCCGAAGATGTCTGAAGGTAAGAAGATCCCTGCTGAGACGAAGCTGAGTCTCGACGAAGAGAAGAACTTGGGGTTCCTTATAGCGATGGCGGAGACCAATACGGAGAAAATCACCAAGGAGATTCTTGAAGGTTTGTCCGAAGATACTGGTGACAGCGACAGTTATGATGTAGAAAGTGGTGGGGAAGAGTCCGAAGATCGACCATGGCGGCCAAGTCACACGGTCTTCGGGAAAACCACTATTAAGCAGAGTCATATTGATAATATGAGGGGGCGGTATTTCCGAGATGTATCTATTGTGAGGGCTGACGCTGGAGAAAAGACTTCTCCCACCCCCGAAGAAGATGAAGTCGTAATCTTCCGAAGCTTTCTCAAGGCTGGGCTTCGATTCCCCCTAAGCAACTTTGTTGTTGAAGTACTGAAAACATTTCAAGTCTACCTTCATCAAATTACTCCCGAAGCTATCATAAGAATGGGGATGTTTGTCTGGGCTGCAAGAAGCCAAGGTTTAGAACCAAATGCTAAAAGCTTTTGCAATATTCATGAGTTGTTATACGAGACGAAGCCTTGGGGGAAAGAACAATATCACAACAACTTTGGGTGTTACAGCTTCGGTGCCCGCTCTGGGTCAAGCCGCCCTGTGCCAACTTTTCGAAAAAGATGGCCCGGAGCCTGGATGACAGAGTGGTTCTATGTAAAGAATGACTTAGCAGCGCAAGAAGATGTCAAGAATATCATTATGCGCCCCATCTGGCAACGCTTCGGACTTCGAAGGCCGAAGGTTGAAATGGATGAAGCAGCCGAGGAATGCCAAAGAGCCTTCGGCGTAATCTGCTCTTTCATTGGGACAAGGGACTTGGTCCAAGAGCATATTGCCTTCAGGGTGTGGCCACTTGCTGGAAAGTGGGAAATGCCGAAGGAGACCATCAAAGAGTCCGATGAAGGCGGACTGGTCAGACTAAAATACACATTCAAATATGCGGATAAGTTTGTTGAACCTGATGATGACTGGTTGAAAAGCATTGAAACATTAAGTGACGAACTGCTTGGGGCATATTCGAAGGCCGAGAATACTGCGTTATCAGCAGCCTTCGGAGGCCGAAAGAAGAAAAGGCTCAACCGGGTATTTGACGCAGTCGGGTTTGTCTACCCTGACTATCACTATCCGGTATTGGGTCGCAAAAGAAAAAATACTTCTCCTGCGACAGAAGCTACCACGAGTGCTACTAGTGAGCCAGCACCACAAAGGAAAAAGATGAAGGTGCTCACCCACCGAGCGCGTTTTATTGAGCCGGCCATAGTGCCAGAGTTTATTGGTGAAGTCTCTTTGGCCTCTGAAGCTACAGAACCAGCTCCAGTGCCGAAGATAAAAGAGAAAACTGAAGCGCCTTCGGCAGAAAAAGTAGAAAAACCGAAAGCTGAAGGGCCAAAAGCATCGGAAATCTTAAGTCCTTCAGCAAATGTCGAAACAATAAAAAACCAAAAGGGCCCATTGGTGACCCCAAAAAGAAAAAGAATGGTGAATGTACTAGATGTCTTGGAGACAATTAAGTCTTCAAGCACAACTCCAAAGAAGACTGCTGAACTTGCTGAAGCGTCTACTGAAGCTTCGAAACAACAAGCTGAAACTAAAGCTGGGCCTTCAGAGCCCACCAAGGAACAATCCGAGAAAATATCAGAACCAGTTTCGGTTGAAGAAATTGACACTGCCGCCCCCGAAGCTCCTTCCAGCACATGTGATTACATCGTGCGACATGCTTCGGGGAAGAAATTATCTGAAGAAGAGACTTATGAAGCGAATCATTATGCTAGAGAGTTAAAGTATCCGAAGGGGGCAGTAGTATTCAATGGGACAAATGAAGATGACTTCCTATACTGCCTCCCTGATAACAAAGAATTATCTGTCTGCCGGGAGATGGCTAGAAGTATGGGTTTCCCGAAGCTCGAAGCTGGATTATGTGCTATGACGAAGGAAGATCTCGCGGACAGTCTTGCGTACAATAGCTTGAAGGTATGGGAATTAGACGCTTGAGAAAATTTTTATTGCATAATTCATTCTTTTATCCTTATATGGATTCTTTTTCGTATAGGGTTTAATCCTAAGCAACGCATTAAGAGCACAAAAGAGTGCCGAAGATGAAAGCTACGAAATTGCGTTCAACAATTTACGTTCAGAAGTTATTAAACTGAGAAACGAAGCTCTAGAAAAAGATAAAATTCTGCTTACATTAGTAGACAAGATAAAAAAGGATGAAGCTGCTGCAAAGGTTCAGGCCGAAGCTCACAGACGCGAGATTAAAGATCTTCAGAAGCAACTGGCCCGGGCGAAAGAAGAACGCATACTTGAAGAAACAAGACGGGAATGTAGCGACCAATGGGTCGATCATTTGGAAGCAACCGTGGAAGAGCTTCGGTCTTCTAAGAAAAAATGCTACGAAAAATCCATGGAATGCGTAAAGAAAATTAAAACCAGCTTCGCCAGCGTGGGCGCATTTTCCAGTGAAGAGAATTTCTCAAGAGGCAACCCCGAAGGTCCACTGGAATGGATCAGTCACGAAGCAGAGGCCTTCGAGGAAATCCTGAGTAGCCGCGGCGACATCTGCGCTTTTTCGGGCGCCAGGGGAGTTGCTACTATCTTGGAGAAGAAGGGTTGTGGGCATGTAAAATTTTTAGCTCAGTCCGAAGCTGCCTTATCCTCCGAAGATATCAAAGACCCCTCGGCCGAAGCAAGCATGGCTGGTGGCAAATTCTTTACTGATGTCTGGGACAACGGCGGCCGAGAAATGGCGCAAGAAATCATTCAAAGGAGTGAAAAAGGCATCCATGATGCTAGGAAAGTAACAGAAGTTGCCGAAAAAAGTACAGAGCCCAAAGGGCAAATAGGTATTAATTAGCCGTTCTTATTGTGTTGTAATTTTTATTTCAAACTTTGTTCGTGGTTTGTAATAGTAATGCAGAAATATTCTCTTCCCTCAGAACCTGCTGGATCGTCTGGTGGCCCTCACACAAAAGGGGATGACGAGATTAAACAAATGGCCGAAGCTATCATGGACAAAGTTGTTGAACAACTTCTAAATGAGGCTGCCGAAGTAGTATTAAGAGAAGACTAGGTGTTATTAGAAAAAACATTTGAAGTGTGATCTATGTAATATTTTATACATTTGAATGTAACATACAAGTCTCTTTTCATTATTCAATTCTTTACGATGCATGAAATTATATATACATACCATTTTTGAGCCTTCGGCGAAAAAACACCTTCCCTTCTTTTCATGCTTCGTGAAGAAGACATTCTCCGTTAACACTATTCTGATGAATCACGTCCATGCTTCGTGAAAACATTATTCGAAGCTGTACAATTTCGATATTACTCTGATGAAGCTCATCCATGCTTCGTAAAAACATTCTCCGAAGCTGTATTCCGAAGATTAACATTGTATTCCCTCGTGACTTTACACAATTTTCGCTTTCTCAAAGCGTCCTTTCGAAGGTTGATACTGTGTCCCCTTCTTTTGCCATATGCAACATGATGTATGATGCTTATGCTATGCAAAATGATGTGATGATGTTATGTTATGCAAATGACATTTGTTCCGAAGATACACACAAAATATATTTGTAAGCTCTGCATTCCCTTAGGAACGTCTTTGGAGCTTCTTCGTCTTTTACTTAGACGGTATAAGCTCTGCATTCCCTTAGGAACATCTTTGGAGCTTCTTCGCCTTTTACTTAGGCGGTATAAGCTCTGCATTCCCTTAGGAACGTCTTTGGAGCTTCTTCGCCTTTTACTTGGGCGGTATCAGCGTTGACTTTTCGCTGTATGCTCTGCATTCCCTTAGGAACGTCTTTGGAGCAAAAAACTTACACTGCGCTCCCTTTGGAACGGCTTTTTGTAACTTCGGCAACTTACTCTGCGTTCCTTAGAACGACTTTTTGTTGCTTCGAAGGATTTTTAATAATTCGAAGGTCCTCCTTGTTACCGCAAATTTTTAAGCTTCAGCAACTTAAGCCTGTGGAGAAGATAGATTTTCCTCATAACCAAGCACGAAACTATCATATGAAAACTGAAATGTTCTTTATTACACAAAAAAAAGAACTTAAACGGAAAAGACTGTTATCAAAGTAGGATATCTGTCAATAAATGTGCTTCGACTCTGGCACAGTACTATTGACTGTGCGAGCTTCAGATTGCTCTCTGAGATCCCTTTGGTGTGGAACATATTGGCTCCCTTCTGGCTGTTGGCCTTGTTGCATCGAAGGTGGAGGCGGGGGCTGTTGCCATGAAGCTTGAGGTTGACTCGCCGAAGCTACGGAAACTGCAGGGTGGTTGCCCACGTATTCCGGGATGTAAGGCTGATGGTACGAAGCAGTATGCATGACCTGCTTCGGCTGGCCCTGTTGCGCTGCAGCTTCTGCTAGCTCCTTTTGTTTCTGGATGGTGACATGGCACATCCTGGTGGTATGACCCTTGTTTTCACCACAGAATAAGCAAAATATCCTCCTTGGTTGATCTCCAAATCTCCCGCCGAAGCCCCTGGCGCCTCTGCCTCTTGGAGCTGGTGGCCGAAAGAAAGTTTGCTGTTGCCCCGAAGCCTGTGAGGAGCACTGCGGCCTGTTCTGCTGACTCCCCTTATCATCATTTTGAGTGGAGTTGTGGATGGACCTGACATGCCTCGGATAGAATCTTCCTCCGAAGCCCCTGGTCATCTCAGAAAATCTGAAGGCCTCCTCCCTTCTTTGGCGAAAGTCATTATCGGCACGAATGTACTCGTCCATCTTTTGGAGCAGCTTCTCCAGAGTCTGAGGAGGCTTCCTAGCAAAGTATTGGGCTGCAGGTCCAGGACGAAGCCCCTTGATCATGGCTTCGATGACAATTTCGTTGGGCACCGTTGGTGCCTGCGCCCTCAAACGCAAGAACCTTCTGACATACGCCTGAAGGTATTCTTCATGATCCTGAGTGCACTGGAACAAGGCTTGAGCAGTGACCGGCTTCGTCTGAAATCCTTGAAAGCTGGTTAACAACATATCCTTCAGCTTCTGCCATGAGGTGATCGTTCCTGGTCGAAGGGAGGAATACCAGGTCTGAGCAACACTCCTGACGGCCATAACGAAAGACTTTGCCATGACTGCAGCATTGCCCCCATACGAAGACACTGTTGCTTCGTAGCTCATCAAGAACTGCTTCGGGTCTGAGTGGCCGTCGAACATGGGAAGCTGGGGTGGCTTATAGGATGGAGGCCAGGGTGTAGCCTGCAGCTCAGCGTACAGAGGAGAGGCATCATCGAAAACAAAATTTCCATGATGGAAATTGTCATACCAGTCATCTTCGTTGAAGAAGCCCTCCTGATGAAGGTCTTTTTGTTGAGGCCTTCGGTTCTGCTCATCATGGGTAAGATGACGAACTTCTTCAGAAGCTTCGTCTATCTGCCTTTGCAGCTCAGCTAGCCTGGCCATCTTTTCCTTTTTCCTCTGCACCTGTTGATGAAGCATCTCCATATCCCTGATTTCTTGGTCTAGTTCATCCTCCTGAAGCGTCGGGCTGATGGCCTTCCTCTTCTGGCTTCGGGCCTCCCGAAGAGAGACGGTCTCCTGGTTGGGGTCCAGCGGTTGCAGTGCTGCAGCCCCAGTCGCTGAAGCTTTCTTCGGCGCCATAGCGAAGGTCTATAGCTTCCGAAGGTGTTCAAAAAACTCGAAGTGGAAGTGAGTTCACCGGAGGTGGGCGCCAATGTTGGGGACTTGTTCTCAAATGCTAAGAGTTAAGAACAAGGCAACATAAAAAGTGTTAAGTATTAAAGTCCTTCGTCCTTCGAAACATTATGCCCCTTCGGGAAATAATGAGTTTCGGACGAAGGTCACAAGAGACATACCTTCGTAAATATAATAAGTAATGACGAAGGATTCATATAAAGCATGAAATATTATATAGACATCATCATAGAATCATTTCTATTTTATTAACATGGAAAAATAGAAATGATTTCAAATTACAAATATACCTTCGGTCCTGAGAGAAGGCAAAAAGTACAAGCGTGACGCAAAAGCAAATGCCAAGTCAGCGTGAACAGTACGGGAGTACTGTTCATCTATTTATAGACGCGGGACGCAGCCCACGTAAAATTACATTCATGTCCATTACATTTGCCAATGACTTATGGAAATCTGTCAAGGCCCAAGTAGTCCTTTCATCTTTAAGTCGGTTCCCCTCTCTGCTATCGCGACGAAGCTTCCCTGCGCACAGCTTCGGCTGTGCACCATCCTTCGTGGAGCTTGGTAATCAGCCCGTCCTCCATTTTAATCCCCCTTCGTCTGGTTCAGGTTTCGTCCTGACCGTACTTCATGTTCATAATTCTGAGTCCGAAGATACCTGTTCACATAATCCACTTGGAAAACATTGTCAGACCATGTTTTTGAGGACCTTCGGAGGACGAAGGCCCCCAACAACCACCACCTTTGGAATCTCAGGCAGAGACTTGTCTCTACTTTGACATCTGCGGGCCTGAGCTTGACTCACCTACTAACGAAGGCAAGCCCCGGTGCATTTGCCACCTTCCTTGATGTTTTTAAATCTTTTTCATTTACTTGCTGCATTAAGTAATAGGAGTTGATTGCTAAACAATTCATGCATCACCTTCCTTGATCTTGACTACTCTCCTTGATACCCTGTTTTACAAAAGGTATTTACTATGCTTAGTATTGCTTTAGCAAAAACAAAAGGTTTTGTTTTACAAAAGATGATTGGCAAAGTGGGAGGGATGTTTTTGGAAATAAAACTTGATGGTGGATCCATCATGGCCATGATGGGTTCAACATCCGAAAAAGATGTACCTCTGTCAGGTACCAAGTTTTTGGGATTAAATGTTTAAGCTGAGACCGGGCGGGTGACTTGCACGAGAAGAGAGTCTCGGTGTAGTGTCTCCGTCTGAGTCGATTAAGGACCGTGTCGATGTAGGCTTGCTGACCAAGGACCCTTTAACTGGTCACATGCCTCGAAGTCGCGAAGCAGGCGACACGTACCTTCAGCCCGGGCACGCTCCTGCGAGGCCACGACTTGGGCCGACTGGGCTGATCCGATGGCCATGGCCAGGTCCACCGCAAGGGCCCCGGCCCGAGCAGACGCCACTGCCAGCTGACCCTCAAGGGCCTCCGCCTGGCCCGCGGCCTGAGCAGCTTGGTTTCGAGATTGGTCCCGCTCGTCGATGGCCTGGCCGAGCTCCAGCTGCCACTATTGTGCCTCCGTCCGTGCCGCCGCTGCCTCCGCCCGCATCGCCGCTGCCTCCGCCCGCACCGCCGCTGCCTCCGCCTTCAGATCATCATGAAGCAGCCGAAGGTCCGCCAGCTCGGTGCCCTGTCGGGCAAGGCGCTCGTTAGCCTGGGCAAGCGCGGCCCTTTGGGACCGCAGCGAACCCCAGACGCCGCTCTCACGGCGGATGAACAGCGACTTGGCGGTGCTTACATCCGCCAGTTCCTGAGCAAGGAACACAAGATATTACAAGGAATGCCTTGGCCACGCAAGGTACGCGACTGAAATCCTTACCTGGAGAACCCTGGGAACGTCCCTAGAAAGGATCTCCATGGTCGACTGAAGCGACTGCATCGCCGCCTCGGCATACTCACGGATCTCATCCCGGGACTGCTCCTCCTGCTCATCGTTGAGGACGAGGAGGGGTTTTGAGGCGCCGTGGCTCCAGAACCGGAACGCCTAACCACGCCACTCATTGGGGTTGCGCTGCGCGGGGATGAGGGCGCCGCCCCCCGAGAAGGGCCGCGGTGTTGAGTGCTCCTCCGCCAAGGCGTCGGGTTCCCCTGCAGTCAACACGTCGGGCACCCCCGCCACCGACGCGCTGGGTTCCCCCTCGGCTAAGGTGGCGGGATTCCGGTTGCCAACCTCGGCAACAGTGTTGGCCCCCTCCTCGGGGCCAGGAACGGGGAGATCGGGGACGGTGGATGGCTCCGCGGGCGAATCAGCAACGACCACGGCAGAAGTCGACACCGACACCGGTAACACGTCAGGCAGGCTCAAAGCCACGGCCGTGTCAGCAGCCCCCCCGGCACGACGACTGCCCCGACGAAGGGGTCGGCCTAGGAAGCTTGCTCCATGGCAGTTCGGGCCGCCTGGGCCCCCCGCTCGAGAGCATCCTGTGCGGAGGCCACCCAACCGGCATGGCGCGCCGCGGCACCGGCTGCAGACGCCGGCACCGTCTTAAGGGCCTTCGTGGGGGTTAGGCCGGTCAGACCCTGCCTCCGCTTGCTGAAAGGAAGAGAGAAAGCAGGTTCAAGGCACGCGACGAAAGAAGCTAAAACAGAGGCATTCTCAGACACTTACCCGCTCCGGACCAAGGCCAATCGAGCCTGTGGGGAGGTCCCTTGCGCCTCGATCCCTGTGGGCGCTGCCAATGGTTGCCCTGCTACCGACTTCGGTGCTGCTCCCACCTCGGGCGCCCGAGGCACCGAAGGAGCAGCCTGCCCAGGCGTCACCGCAGCGGCCGGAGGGTTGACCTCCTGCGCGACCGGCACGGGCACTTGCCCCTGGAAGATAGAGGGATCGGCCTGACTCCCCGGAGTCAACGCAGCCACCTTGGCCGAGGGGCCAGGTGCCCCCTCGGCCTGCCTCCGCTCCTCATACTGGGACCCCGATGTCCCAGCCTTGGGCACTGCTGGTACCAGCCCACTTGGAGGCTGGCACGGCAACCCCTGGCCCAGCCCCAGGTCCAGGCTGAGGCCAAGATGGGCCATCATGTCGTCATCCTCGTCAACATCATCGTCATCGTCGTCGTCGGGCGTCTCCGGCGACGGCTCCCTCGGGAGCCCGTCCCTCTCTTGTCTCCGACGACGCTTCTCCAAGGCGTCCTGAGCTCGCATCCGCTCGCGAGCCTGAGCCTTCTCCGCGTCCTTCTTCTTCTTCTCCTCCGCGGCGACCCTCCGCGCGGCTCGGTCCACCGCGTCCTCCAGGACCCGCGGCGAGGCGGGTTTGTAAAAACTTAACCACTGGAAGAGCAAAGACCCAAACAGTGGGAATCGGAGGCAACTCGGCGCAGTACAGGACAAGGATCGGATACTTACCAGGGAAACATACCCATGGTCGGGACACATCGCGGGCTAGGTAAGGCCACCGGCCTCCAGCCTCCCTACCGTACCCGCTACCTGCCCGCGGAGGTCGTCGTCAGGAAGGGAGGCCGAGGACATCTGCGAGCCCTCCAGATCGACCCCCGGTCTCATCTCCGAGAGCTGCAACCGCCGCTCTGCCAAAGGGAGCACCCTCCGGCGATGGATGGCGGAAACAAACCCCACAGTGGTAAGGCCCCCGACCCGTAACTTCTACAAGGCTTGCAGAATAGGCTGGAGCTTCTCCTATTTCTCGCGTGTGGCACCCCAGCGCCAGTTGCTGCCGGCGGCGGTCACCACTCGTTGAGAAAACGACAGGAGCCTCCCATCGTCGTTCCAGAGATAAAACCATCGGCGCTGCCACCCCTTGTTCGAAGACACAAGGATGGCAGGGATGTACTGCTGCGTGTGCCCCTGCCTCAGCTAGAGGGTGCAGCCACCGGCCTGCACCGCCATATGGACCTTCTTCGCGTCCGTCGTCAGGACGAAGAGCTTCGCGGAAAAGAGGTGGGTCCATAGATCCTAGTGAACCTCGATCCCTAGAAAACCCTCACAAACTGCCGCGAAGATGGCCGCTTGCGCAATGGAGTTGGGGTTGAGGTTGTGCAGCTCCACCCCGTAGTGGTGCAGGAGCGCCCGCACAAAGCGGCTCGCTGGCACTCCAAACCCCCGCTCATGGAAAGCGATGAAGCTAACCATGTACCCCGGCGGCAGGGAAGGGACGGCCTCGCTCAGGGCCATCCACTCCGGCTGCGCCCCACCAGAGAGGGGACGGAGCAGACCATCAGCGACGAGGGCCTCCAGATCCTTCGCAACAACGGTGGAGGAGGGCCACGGGTCGCGCGGTGGGACAACAGTCACCCTATCAGCCATCACCAAGCGGAGGTGGTGGAGGCAGAGAAGATGAGGTGCGTGGTTTCCTTTTCCCTGGTTACTCTCTTAGGTTGCGAAAACCAGAGCAAAAGGCAGGCGCAAATGGCAGAGTGACGAACCACTGCCGGCCCCCCTTCCAAGTATATAAAGGCCCGGGCGAGAACCGTTCAAAAACTTCGCCCGAACTCGCCGCAAAATTCAAAACTCGAAGAAAAAGCAATCTTCCCGTTCCTCGAACGGCTCGCATGCGCAACGGGCGCCACGCGAATCGCCCGTACCGTCGCATTAACTTCCCGATGGAGCAAGCGACACCTCTGGCAGGCGAGGCGAGCGTCGCTTCGCCTTCGCCATAATGACCGCGTCAAAAAAGGTGCGCCACCTTATTTAAATTCATATCCTTCCCCTCCTCCTCTCTCTCTCTTGCTACAGGGACCGGGAAAGGGGATGTTGTGGAAAGGATCCTTCTCGGCGAAGGAAGCGGGCCCCGAGCTCTCCTACTTATCTGGGGTTCGAAGGCTGGCCCCTCAGGAGGGTTTCGACAGCCGCCCCAGAGCACTCGGACCTCAAGCCCATTACTGATCAGGGGTTCGAAGGCTGGCCCCTCGGAAGGGTTCGATAGCCACCCCAGAGCGCTCGGGCTTCGTGCCCACTACTAATCAGGGGTTCGTAGGCTGGCCCCTCGGAAGGGTTCGATAGTCGCCCCAGACCACACAGAGTGAGGGATGACTCTGGGTACATTCGATACATAGCCGAGGCGCGGGCTACGCTCCTGAGGTACCCTAGGACATTTCCGAGACCGGCGGGAATGATTTGTAACGGAATCCCACCGGAGGGAGGCATCGAGCCCTCGGACCCTGTCGAAAGGGTCTGGGTCCAGCAAATCACCCGCATGTACTTTTGGAGCATGCCTCTGGGCCACCAGCCGACCCCTAACGAACGGGGCACGGGCGTCCACTCGGATCTTCCGTTAGCAGCTCACTGGAAACACCATGTTCGGCGCCCTCCGAGGGCAACATGGTGCTTTCCCCCCTCCTCCTTGCGGAAAGGCGACGCAGGGGCGTATGATAAAAGTCGGGAAAGTCCTTGATTGTCCTCTCGCTCCATGCAGAGGCTCGGGGGCTGCTCTCGCACCCGGCTACGGCCAAAACTGTTGACAGCGTCAACAAACCAGCTTGATAACTTGGAACCCGACCACGCACCTGGGCTACGGCCGGGCCGCATGAGGGAACGATCAGACCGGCCGAAGCACCACGAAAAGCATTCAGAACTTAGAGGAGTCAAACCACTCCTCCGAGGCCTCGGGGCTACACCCGGCGGGTGCGCTCGCGCACACCCACCAGAACAAGGAAAAAACCGAGAAAGGCCGGTCCCCTCAGCGAAAACGCGGCAAAAGCCTCCAAGCGAGTACCAACACTCCCTTTGAGGCTCGGGGGCTACTGTCGGGTACCATAATTAGGGGTACCCCCAACGCTCCTAATCATGGCTGGTAAACACCCTCAGACCAACTGACGGGTGCGGTTCAGGTCAAGACTTCGTCTACCCGAGGGACGCGATCTCACTCGAGCCCAGCCTCGGGTCGGAACAGTAGTCCTAGACGAGTTCACGCCTCGCCCGAGGGCCTCCTCAGGCAGCGGGCGCCCCCTCAGCTCTCCCGAGGCCCGGCTCGGGCAGGTTTCGTTGTGAAGCAACCTTGGCCAGACCGCCTCACCAACCGACCGCTTCGCAGGCGCATTAAATGCAGGGGATGCCTGACGCCGTATCCTGACACACGCGCCTTAGACGGGGAGGCCGAAGTGACCGTAGTCACTTTGCCCCTCTTCTTTACTGTCTGATATGACAGGAAAATAGCGCCGCTCGCTCCGCTCCGACTGCCGTGTCAGCCACCCCGGCGACGACTGACAACAAGCCACGATCAACCACCGAGTTTAGCCACGGGCACAATAGGAAGCTCCGCCTCGCCCGACCTCATGCTCCGGCCTCGGGAGGAGGTTTCCGCCTCGCCCGACCTTAGGCTCCGGCCTCGAGAGGAGGTCTCCGCCTCGCCCGACCCCCAGACTCGGCCTTGACCCCGACCTCGGGAGGAATCGCATCCTCGCCTGACCCCGGCCTCGGGCTCAAGAGAAGTCTCTGCCTCGACCGACCCTAGGCTCGAACCGACCGCGCTAACAGGGGATACATCATTTCCCTATTCATAGCCTGCTCAGGCTACAAGGAACAAGACCGGCATCCCAATTGGCTTACCCCGGCGACGGGTAATGATGGTGCCCCGCGTGCACCATGACGTCTTTGGCTCTCAGCCCCTTACGACAGCAAGGAGACGTCAGCAGGATCCTTGCCGCGCTGCCAGCTGTGCTCCTACAGGACTCAGGCGCTCCTCCGACGGCCATGCCATCACATGTACAGGGCCCAAGCTCTCCCCCAACGGCCACGTTGGCATGTACACAGGGCTTAGGCACTCCACTGCCGGACACGTTAGCGCATAGCTACGCCCCCCGTTGTACGTCTGGACCCTCTACTTGCCTCTATAAAAGGGAGGTCCAGGGCCACCCTGAGGGGGGTTCGCGTGAGGGAAGCGGCGGGCGAACTCTGTGTCTCTCTCTCCCTCACGCGACGCGCTTGTAACCCCTACTACGAGCGGCACCCCTGGTGCAGGATAATACAAGGCTTGTCCCACCTCTTGTGTTCCATCCTGCGCCAACCCATCTGGGCAGGGGCACGCAGCGATTTCACTGGTCGGTCCAAGGGACCCCCCCGGGTCCGAGACGCCGACAGATGTATTGAACAATTAATCGGACATGTAAATTATTGTAATATATTTCTTTTCGATGCATGAAATTTACACACATACCGTTTTTGAGCCTTCGGCGAAAAAACACCTTCCCTTCTTTTCATGCTTCATAAAGAAATAAGCCCCCTCTGGGAAGTTTGATAAAATTGTTCTTTTTGAAGTTTGCTTAATGCCTCAGCACATTTTCTTTTAACAAAGTATTGCCGAAGATTTGCTTCGTATCTAATCTTTTTGCTGTTGATGCAAATATGATGTATAATGTAATGTTATGTGGAATGATATGATGACATGATGCAAAATGATGGTGATGTCGGCCATACACACGCACGCGACCACACTGGAACACAAGACTCTGCATCCCCTTAGCAATGATTTTGAGTCTTTAAGCTCTACATCCTCTTAGGAACGACTTTTGAGCTTCTTCACCTTCTATTTCGGTGGCATCAAGCTCTGCATCACCTTAGGAATGACTTTTGAGCTTCTTCACCTTCTATTTCGGTGGCATCAAGCTCTGTATCCCCTTAGGAACGACTTTTGAGCTTCTTCACCTTCTATTTCGGTGGTATTTGGCTCTGCATTCCCTTTGGAACGATTTTTGAGCAGAAAACTTATGCTGCCCTCCCTTAAGAACGACTTTTGTAGCTTCGGAACTTAATTTTTGGCTCTACATTCCTTTAAGTCCCCTAAGGAATAACTTTTGAGCTTCGGAAGTCTATGATGAAGGCATATTTTTATCATTGATGCAGACCATTTGTCGGGGACCGTAATTAGGGGTACCCCCAAGGCTCTTAATCTCAGCTGGTAACCCCCATCAGCACAAAGCTGCAAAGGCCTGATGGGCGCAATTCCGGTTAAGGCTCTGTCCTGTCACACCCGGTTTTGGAAAGTAAACCGAACGCGAACTATGTACGTGCCAGGATCAGAACTCACGTACACAGCGATTACATAAATGAACATCAATGCACATTGCTCGAATAATAACTTAAGAAAGTATTAACTTGATTACATCACATAGTCATAGACATCCACATAGTCATCAACTTAACAGTTAAATCAAAGTGCTAGCGAAACGCAGTAAAGATAAGGCCTTCACAAGCAGCTGACTGGGGGTTGCCGCCAACCCACACCTAGAATTCGTCGTAGTCTTGGAACTCCTGGAAGTCTCCTTCCACGACTTCGCCTTCTCCGGAGCAGTGGTTACAATGCGGACAACCTGGTGTTTTGTGGTAAAGCAAGGATGAGTACACATCAACGTACTCAGCAAATGTCCCGTTTGGCTGAAGTGGACTAGCTTTATGTGGGGTTAGGCTCAAGCAGTTGCTTTTAGTTGGACAAGTATTTATCATTAGTAGAAGCCAGATTTTATCATTAACCAACCCATGAACCATTCCCTCATCGAGGAACAACATCATCATATTCGAACCAAAACCATAACATAATCCTTGTATCTCGAACCATCTGTATCTCTAATCAAAGAGGATCCCAAGGCTGCTCTTAACCGTGAGCACGGCTGATATATCAGTTTCACTACCCTCTGCAGAGGTCGCACACTTTACCCATGAGTCATGATTCCCTTTCTGCCCGGGGAGAGCTAATCCCCATTGACCACTACCTAGGTGGTCCGGCAGGGTATCACTACATAGCTGTTACAAAGATTCCCTAGAGATCATAGCTGCCCGTTAGGTTTCTCCAGTTTGATAAACACAGTACTCCTCCCCGCAGGAGAGTGACTAACAAAAAGCAAAACGAAAGAACCTCGGCACTCAGCCTCGGCAGAGCAAGCACTGTGCCTGGACCCCATTGACGGCACGACGGCGAAGCAACTACACCTCTAGTTCCTCTAATTAATTAGCTAAGGGCGTCCCATTTCACCCTCATGGTTGCACTGTTATCCCGGGTGGTCTCTCAACGAACAGGTCCTTACGGAGAGGTACTCAGGAAACAGCCTGAGCCCCCTAGAGTATCACAAGATCATCAATATCATCAGGATAACAGTATCATAAATATTCACATCATGTTCATTGATTAAGTTAAGGCAGTAGCAGAATGCTAACCATAATAGCCCATAAGGTCATCAAGGATAAAGTAAAGTGTAAAGCTAGTCAATCCTTAGGTTTCAAGTAAGTAATGCGGGGTAGTAAGTTATAAATGAATAGGACATAATGGGTCAGAGGACACTTGCCTTCACCAAACTGCTGATCAGGAACTTCCTCTGCAACTTCCTCGGGAAACACAGACTGCTCGTTGTCTACGTAAAGTAATCATTCTCACTATGCACTTGGGAAGATAACAAACCAAAAGCAACATACCAAACATATGCAGCAAAGAGATCACAAATTCATAATAGAAAAGGGATAGGCACTCTGGTGTTCCCTAGGTCTGGGGTAGAGGACTATACAAAGTGAGTCATTATCCACTAATCAGGTTTAAGTCAGTGGTGGGATTAAATCATTATCTGGTTTTAAGTTCCTAAACTTAGGTGTTTAAGTCCATAAACTTAAGTGCTCCAACTTTTATTAAAGTCTACTATCTTTTATTTATCTCAAATAGGGTTCCCATAACATTAATCCTATCCTAATGATTAACCATTAATTGGGACATAGAAACAGCAGGGAAACATTGCATAAACAGATAGATAATAATTTTATGAACATTTTGCAATTTGAAGCACCTAATTTGGAGTTCATATGGCAAAGTTATGAATTTTACAAGTTTAGGGGTTAAAAATATACCCTAAGGACCTATTTTGAATTAAATAAAAGGGCTGAGGACCTAACTGCGAGAAACCAGGGACGGCGGGCGCAATTTCCAGAAAACCGGGGGGCTCTTTAAGAAAACGCGCGGGCGAAAGGGTATCGGGCGCCTACAGCCGTTAGATCTCAGATCAACGGCTAGGATTAGATCCTGCGGCGGGCGCGCGGGCGCGCGGCGGCTTGGGTGGCTGACAGGCGGGGCCGGGCGGGCAGCGCGGGGCGCAGGCGGGGCGACTGACAGGCGGGGCCAGTGGGCAGCGCGGGCGCAGGCGGCTGGCAGGCGGGACCGGGCAGGCAGAGCGAGCGCGCGGGCGGGCTGACAGGCGGGGCCCAGCGGCAGAGAGGCGGGGCGCGGGGGAAAGCGGCCCTGGGCCGTTGGATCTTGGGCGGACGGCTACGATTGGATTCGGGCTATTTAAAACGGGATCGTCCGATCTGAGATGGACGGCGGGGATGGGATGGCTGGCTGCTACCTCCTTCGGCTAGCTGGGGCGGCGGCGCTCGTCCCCGCGGCGGAGGAGCTCGCCGGAGACGAGGGGCGCGGGGGCCCAGCGGGTCCCCGGGGCGACCTGAGTGGCCGGGGAGGTTGGGGAGGGCACGGGGAACCTATTGGTGGGGTCTGGGTCGGGGCAGGGGCACCGGAGGAGGGCAGCCCACGGCGAAGCGGCCCGGCGGCGGCGCTAAGGGACTCCGGCGAGGAATTGAGCGCGACAGAGTGCAAGAGAGGGGAAGGGAGGGGGCATGGGAGGTTCCTTACCTCAAGGCGAACTCCGGGGACCCCTCGGTGGCGACGGAGACGCGGCGGTGGCCCGGGGCGACGGTGGCGGCTGCACGGAGGACGGGGGGTGAGCGCGGGCGGAGGAATTCGGGGAAGGAGAGGGGAAATTGGGGCGCGTCCCGGGTTGTGGACGTCGGGGCGGAGCTTACCGTGGCAATGGACACGGCGGAGCTCCAACGGCGACGGGGGAACAAGCTCGGGCGGCGGCGGTTCGCGGCGATGGCGATTTGGCGTGCGCGCAGCGAGGGAGAGGGCGAGAGAGGGGGCCGGTTGGTGCGCAAATGAGGGAGGGGGAAATGGCGAGCAAGGCTCGGGGCTCAAGTGGCCGAGGGCGAGGTGGGGTGAGCCCCACGCGCGACGTGGGCGCGGAGACCGCGGCACGCGCGGCGGCGGTTACGCGAGGACGAGGGAGCTGACAGCCCGGGCCCGCGACGCAGAGAGAGAGAAGAAAGCGGGCGCGGGGCGGGGAACGCGGGGCTGACGGAGGGGGCCCACGGGCAGAGAGAGAGCGAGGGGACGGGCGCACGCGCGGGGACGCGGCAGCGCCGACAGGTGGGGCCCGCGGGCAGAGAGAGGGAGAGCGGGCGCATGGAAGGCAGCCGCGCCGACAGGCCGGGCCCGCTGCGCAGAGAGAGAGGAGGGGCGGGAGGGCGCGCGCGGGAGATGGGCCTATTGGGCCGAAAGGCCGAGGGGGCGGGGGTAGTGGGCTGCTTTCCTTTTCTTTTTATTCTGGAATTTCCTTTCTCTTTTCTTTTTATTTTCTCCATTTGATTCAAATTCAAATAAGCCACAAATTCAAATTAGACCTTTTGAGAATTATGCACCAAACAAAAGTGAAATCTAGGGTTCAACATGATGCAACAATTCATACTCCCTTAGGGTTTAACCTATCACACTATTATTACAAATAAAATAAGCACTTTTCTCCTATAGAAATGAGAAAGAAAAGATTGGGGAAGGATGAGAAAAGGGAAGTAACACCTGAATTTGTGAATATGAGCAAAGAAATTTTATACCCCCAAATTCAGGGTGTTACAAACCTATCCCCCTTAAAAGAATCTCGCCCCCGAGATTCAGGGTTGGTCAGCAAAGAGTTCAGGGTATTTGGCTTTCAGATCATCTTCTCGTTCCCAAGTTGCTTCTTCCTCGGAGTGGTGACCCCATCTGACTTTGCACATTCTGATGGTGTTCCTCTGGGTGACTCTGTCTGCAAACTCCAGAATCTGCGTTGGCTTCTCTATGTATGTCAGATCCTCCTGGACTTCCAAACCCTCCACTGGCAACTGTTCTTCTGGTACTCGCAGACACTTCTTCAATTGCGACACGTGGAACACATTGTGTACTGCCGACAAACTTTCTGGTAGGTTGAGTTGATAAGCCACTTCTCCACGCTTTGCTTGAATCTGATATGGTCCAACGTACCGGGGTGCTAACTTGCCTTTAACTCCGAACCTTCTGACTCCCCTGATAGGTGACACCTTCAGATAGACGAAATCCCCCACTTCGAAACTCAGTTCTCTCCTCCTTCGGTCCGCATAGCTTCGCTGCCTTGATTGTGCTATCTTCAGATTCTCCCGAACCATTTTGATATTCTCTTCGACTTCAAGCAAAATGTCGGGGCCAAACACCTGTCTCTCTCCAGGCTGGTCCCAATGCAGCGGAGTCCTACAACTCCGTCCATAGAGTGCCTGAAACGGCGACATCTTCAAGCTAGCCTGGTAACTATTGTTATAGGAGAATTCTGCATAAGGTAACCTTTTGTCCCATCCTGACTTGTCTTGCAACGCACAGGCTCTCAGCATATCTTCTAGGATCTGATTAGTTCTTTCAGTCTGACCGTCTGTCTGCGGGTGATAAGCCGAGCTGAAGTTCAAATGGGTGCCCAAAGCTTCTTGTAGCTGCTGCCAAAAATGAGAGGTGAACTGCGTTCCTCGATCTGACACTATCTTCTTCGGTACACCATGAAGGCAAACTATCCGTGACATGTATAACTCAGCTAACGTTGCTCCAGTATATGTGCTCTTCACAAGTATGAAATGGGCCACCTTTGTTAATCGGTCCACAACCACCCAGATGGAATCATAACCGGCCCGGGTACGGGGTAGGCCAACTATAAAATCCATCCCGATCTCATCCCACTTCCACTGAGGAATCCGCAATTACTGCAACAATCCGGCGGGCCTTTGATGCTCTGCTTTGGTCCTTTGACAGCTATCACAGATAGCGATGTATTCTGCGATTTCTCTTTTCATGCCATACCACCAAAACCTCCTTTTTAAATCCTGATACATCTTTTCACTTCCCGGGTGTATGGAGTAGGCTGTCTCATGAGCTTCCTTTAGGATCAGCTCCCGAATAGGTTTGAGGTCGGGGACACACAATCGGTCCTTGAACCATATTACTCCCTCTTCATCCTCTCGAAAGTCTTTGCCTCTTCCTTCTAAGATTAGCTGCCGGATCTTGTTGATGCTTTCATCATCCTTCTGCCCTTCTTTGATCTCCCGCTCTAGGGTGGGCTCTAATTCCACCGTTACTCCTTGCGTACTGTTCAAAAAACCAAGACTCAATCTGTCGAACTCCTTGGCTAACTCATATGGCATTGGGTACGTGGCCATCATATTGACTTGACTCTTCCTGCTCAGAGCATCCGCAACAACATTGGCTTTGCCTGGATGGTAATGTATCTCCAACTCATAGTCCTTGATCAATTCCAACCATCTTCGCTGTCTCATGTTTAACTCTGACTGGGTGAATATGTACTTCAGACTTTTATGATCTGTGTAGATATCGCACTTCTGCCCATACAGGTAATGTCTCCATGTCTTCAAGGCATGAACTACTGCTGCCAACTCCAGGTCATGTGTGGGGTAATTTTTCTCATGAATCTTCAGCTGCCGAGATGAATATGCTATAACTCTTCCTTCTTGCATTAGCACACATCCCAATCCGGTGTAAGAAGCATCGCAATACACTGAGAATGGCTTGTGAACATCAGGCAGGACTAACACCGGAGCTGTAGTCAACCTATTTTTCAGTTCTTCAAATGCTTCCTGACACTTTTGGGTCCACTTAAACTCAACTTTCTTCGCTAGTAACGCTGTCATTGGTCTAGCAATCTTTGAGAAGCCTTCGATGAAACGCCTGTAATACCCAGCCATTCCAATGAAGCTCTTGATCCCACGAACATCCTTTGGTGCTTTCCAGTTCAGGATATCTGCCACCTTCTTTGGATCCACTGCCAATCCATCTTGATTTATGATGTGACCCAAAAACAGGACTTCATGAATCCAGAACTCGCATTTGCTCAGCTTGGCATACGGCTTATGCTCTCGAAGTCTTTGCAATACCATCTTCAAATGCTCTACATGATCTTCCTCACTTCGAGAGTATATGAGAATATCATCGATAAACACTACCACAAACTTGTCCAGATAATCCATGAACACACTGTTCATTAGGTACATAAAGAAGGCTGGCGCATTTGTCAAACCAAAGAACATAACTGTGAATTCATATAACCCGTACTTGGTGATGAATGCCGTCTTTGGTATGTCCGAGGGTCGGATTCTGAGTTGATGGTAACCTGATCTCAGATCTATCTTCGAGAATACGCTGGCACCTCTGAGCTGGTCGAACAAATCTTCTATCCTTGGCAGGGGGTACTTGTTCTTGATAGTGACTTCATTCAAGGCTCTGTAGTCTATGCACATCCTTTTGGTACCATCTTTCTTCTCTACAAACAACACCGGAGCGGCCCAAGGCGAGGTACTTGGTCTGATGTAACCCTTCTCTAACATCTCATCTATCTGCTTCTTGAGTTCCACCAATTCTGGTCCAGACACTCGGTAGGCTCTTTTGGAAATGGGGGCGGTACCAGGGATAAGCTCTATGGCAAATTCAACTTTTCTCTCGGGTGGCATGCCCGTTAGCTCCTCGGGAAATACGTCCAGAAAGTCCGACACAACCTTGATAGCCTCGAGCGGGTTGGGCTCCTTACTATCAACTGAGATCTGGTGACAGATACCCTCCGCTGATTTAGGCATCCTTAGCTCGGCCACTACCTCTTCTCCTGACGGGGACTTCAATGTTACGGTCCTCTTATCACAGCTAATATTCGCCTCATACCTCATTAACCAATTCATCCCTAGAATGACATCTATCCCAGGGGTATCTATTACTATTAAGTCACTGGGGAATCCTATCCCCCTTATTTCCACCCTTATATTTGAGCATATTTTATCGGTTTGCACCTTGCCACCAACTGAATTAATCCTCATGGGCGGCATCATTGCCTCTACTGAGATGTTATGCAATTCTACCCAGGTTGCAGTGACAAATGAATGAGTTGCACCAGTATCAAATAGCACTTTTGTGGGATGAGATTCGACTGAGAACATACCTACTGCCACATCTGGTGCATCCTGGATCGCTTCGGCCTCCAAGTGGTTCACCTTTCCACGGTTGTACGCTTGGTTTCGATTGCCTGCTGTCGGCTGCAGTACACCTTGCCTTGTTGGAGCATTGGGGTTGGTCTGCTGCTGCGCCGCCTTCTTCGGGCATTGCATCGCCTAGTGGCCTTGTTCTACACAGTGGAAACATCCTCTGCCTCCTCCTTGGGCTGGGGCTGCTTGGTTGCTCTGGTTTGCTGCTGGGGCAGGAAGACGAGGTGCCTGGTTGTTCTGTTTTTGATACTGATTACCTCCTTGCTGGCTGTGTTGACGATACTGCTGCTGCTGCTGATACTGCCTCTGAAACTGCTGCTGATGCGGACGCTGGTTCTGATTCTGATATCCCTGTGGGTGGCCAGGCCTGCCTTGCTGAGATGAACTGCCTAAGAAACGTGGACGGCTGATGCCTCCGGTCTGGGGTCCACTCATCTTGCGCTTCCGATCTTCCATATCCTTACGCTTCTTCTCAGTCATAACTGCCCTATCGATCAGGTGTTGGAAGGTGGGGAAGGTGTGATTCATCAGCTGGTAATGCAGGGGATCCACCAAACCCCTCATGAACCTGTACTGCCTTTTAGCATCAATGTTGACATCCTCAGGTGCATAACGAGATAGCTGCAGAAACTTGTCTCTGTATTCACTAACAGACAGGGGTCCCTGCTTCAGAGCCAGAAACTCCTCCTTCTTCACGATCATCAGTCCCTCCGGCACATGGTACCTGTGGAAACTCTCGCTGAATTCTTCCCAGGTGATGGCTTCGGGGTCGGCATGTGTGGCGAGGTAGGACTCCCACCAGGACTGGGCTGCTCCCCTTAGCTGACGGGGACCATACAGAACCTTCTCCCTGTCGTTACATTGGGCGGTGCGCAGTTCCCTTTCCACTGCGCGCAGCCAGTCTTCTGCATCCATGGGGTCGGCAGAATGGGCGAAGGTAGGAGGGTGCCCTCTCATGAACTCACCACGCTTATCTCGTGGCATCTGGGGCATCTGCACTTGCAATTGGGGTTGGGGTTGCTGTTGAGCCTGCTGCATGGCTGCCAGAGTCTGCCCAATGGCCTGCACTGCCTGAGTCTGCATCAAGAACATCTGCTCCACTGTCATCGGGGGTGGCGGGGGAGGCTGCCTCTGTTGTTCCTCATGCTGGTCCTACTGCTCTTGCTGAGCACGCCTGTTGCATCGGCGCCTGTTGTCAGACATCTGTGGAAGACATTCATACATCAGCATTGATCTTTACAATCCTCCAGCATAAGAAAAGAGAATACAGAATTCTTCATGACACTGAGTGAACAAAGAGCTTCACTGATCCTCATAATGATTCAACACAGCTTCTCAGATAAGAAGGAAAGTAGAAGCAAATGGCTTCCCAACTAAATAACTGACTTTACTAACATTATAGCTAGGCCAAACTGCAGGAGAACCCCACAGGTTGGCAACAGTCATTACAAAGATTCAAATCCAGCACAAGTTCATCATAACAAGCATGCAAGCAACTGATAAGCAAACTAAGCTAATTGGAAGCAACTGATAAGAAAACTAAACTAACTATTTAAGACTGAGACATCTGACTTAAGAATTATTACAAACTTCGACGCTAACGATCTAGGGATCCAGATCTATCCTGGTCTTACAGGCAGGGGAACCATAAGTGTGGTGACCACGTGGCGGCGAGTGGTAAGGGTGCTGAGTCCCAACAGGAGCGGGAGAACCACCCTCCTGGTGATGGCGCTCTGCCAACTCAGCACGCAACTCCGCAATCTCCGTTCGAGCCCTGCTCAGCTCGTCCAGAGAGTGATCCAGCTCAGTGTTAAGCACTGCGACTAGGTTGACTGTGCTGCTCAAACTAGGGTTAGCCTCACCAACAGGTGAGACAACCACACTCTCTGTGCTGCCAGTAGGGCGGCGGGGGTAGTACCGAAGGTTAAGACCGTCGGCCACGCCACCGAACAAAGAACAGTACTGGGAGAGTGCACGTCGTGCTGCATCCTGCATAGCCGCCTCTGCAGTGTCCCTCTCGGAGATGGAATAGTGCTCCGAAACGGCCTCCGCACCCCGGAGGTCATCCTCCGGACGGCGAACTAGGCAGGTAGCCTCCCAGCGGTCCGGGTACCTCCCGCGACTGTGCTGGTAGACTACACAACGATACTCGATCGACCGGGTGTGCCGGTCAAAAGCCTGGCGCAGCAAGGTGTCGAGTGCGTCGTGGAAGTGACAACCGCGAGCGGCGTCACGGGTGATGGGTCGGGCGACCCATCCTTCCACCTCCTGCGGCTCAGAAGACTCCGTGCTGTGGTCTGAGTCGTCGTCGTCGGGGTCTCCTCCAAGACCTCCTCCAGCAGCTCCTCCAACAGCCGGGACGTCCCGCGGTGGTGCAGGGGGCGCCTCCAGCTGGGCGACAGAGGAACGGGGCCTCACGGACTCCACCTCATGCTGGGATGAGGAGGAAGAGCCCTGCTGCTCTCTGTGCTGGCGCCGGCGTTCCTGCTCCTCGCGCAGGCGGTGGTGCAGTCTCTCCAGGTGACTCGACTGACCGGACACGGTGCGGTGCAGAGGACGCTCCGCAAGTCGAGACGGCACGAAAGGAATCACCGACTTACGTGCAGTGTGTCTAAGACGAGCCATCTACAAAAGACACCGTGAGCATAAGAGTAAGAGCAGAACTAATATGACAAGTGAATAAACCATAGACAGAATAAGATAAAAATTTTAACAAGGTATAATATAGTATATATATGTAATAAAACATAGGGTTGGTCGAGGTGACCGACTTTTGAAGTAACATCAGAGGTCAAGGTGAGAGGGAAGGTCAATAGTCCTTAGTACGACCAGTGCTACTCTAGGTCAGCGGTCCTACAGTCAGCACGGCTTTGATACCACTTATGTCACACCCGGTTTTGGAAAGTAAACCGAACGCGAACTATGTACGTGCCAGGATCAGAACTCACGTACACAGCGATTACATAAATGAACATCAATGCACATTGCTCGAATAATAACTTAAGAAAGTATTAACTTGATTACATCACATAGTCATAGACATCCACATAGTCATCAACTTAACAGTTAAATCAAAGTGCTAGCGAAACGCAGTAAAGATAAGGCCTTCACAGGCAGCTGACTGGGGGTTGCCGCCAACCCACACCTAGAATTCGTCGTAGTCTTGGAACTCCTGGAAGTCTCCTTCCACGACTTCGCCTTCTCCGGAGCAGTGGTTACAATGCGGACAACATGGTGTTTTGTGGTAAAGCAAGGATGAGTACACATCAACGTACTCAGCAAATGTCCCGTTTGGCTGAAGTGGACTAGCTTTATGTGGGGTTAGGCTCAAGCAGTTGCTTTTAGTTGGACAGGTATTTATCATTAGTAGAAGCCAGATTTTATCATTAACCAACCCATGAACCATTCCCTCATCGAGGAACAACATCATCATATTCGAACCAAAACCATAACATAATCCTTGTATCTCGAACCATCTGTATCTCTAATCAAAGAGGATCCCAAGGCTGCTCTTAACCGTGAGCACGGCTGATATATCAGTTTCACTACCCTCTGCAGAGGTCGCACACTTTACCCATGAGTCATGATTCCCTTTCTGCCCGGGGAGAGCTAATCCCCATTGACCACTACCTAGGTGGTCCGGCAGGGTATCACTACGTAGCTGTTACAAAGATTCCCTAGAGATCATAGCTGCCCGTTAGGTTTCTCCAGTTTGATAAACACAGTACTCCTCCCCGCAGGAGAGTGACTAACAAAAAGCAAAACGAAAGAACCTCAGCACTCAGCCTCGGCAGAGCAAGCACTGTGCCTGGACCCCATTGAAGGCACGACGGCGAAGCAACTACACCTCTAGTTCCTCTAATTAATTAGCTAAGGGCGTCCCATTTCACCCTCATGGTTGCACTGTTATCCCGGGTGGTCTCTCAACGAACAGGTCCTTACGGAGAGGTACTCAGGAAACAGCCTGAGCCCCCTAGAGTATCACAAGATCATCAATATCATCAGGATAACAGTATCATAAATATTCACATCATGTTCATTGATTAAGTTAAGGCAGTAGCAGAATGCTAACCATAATAGCCCATAAGGTCATCAAGGATAAAGTAAAGTGTAAAGCTAGTCAATCCTTAGGTTTCAAGTAAGTAATGCGGGGTAGTAAGTTATAAATGAATAGGACATAATGGGTCAGAGGACACTTGCCTTCACCAAACTGCTGATCAGGAACTTCCTCTACAACTTCCTCGGGAAACACAGACTGCTCGTTGTCTACGTAAAGTAATCATTCACACTATGCACTTGGGAAGATAACAAACCAAAAGCAACATACCAAACATATGCAGCAAAGAGATCACAAATTCATAATAGAAAAGGGATAGGCACTCTGGTGTTCCCTAGGTCTGGGGTAGAGGACTATACAAAGTGAGTCATTATCCACTAATCAGGTTTAAGTCAGTGGTGGGATTAAATCATTATCTGGTTTTAAGTTCCTAAACTTAGGTGTTTAAGTCCATAAACTTAAGTGCTCCAACTTTTATTAAAGTCTACTATCTTTTATTTATCTCAAATAGGGTTCCCATAACATTAATCCTGTCCTAATGATTAACCATTAATTGGGACATAGAAACAGCAGGGAAACATTGCATAAACAGATAGATAATAATTTTATGAACATTTTGCAATTTGAAGCACCTAATTTGGAGTTCATATGGCAAAGTTATGAATTTTACAAGTTTAGGGGTTAAAAATATACCCTAAGGACCTATTTTGAATTAAATAAAAGGGTTGAGGACCTAACTGCGAGAAACCAGGGACGGCGGGCGCAATTTCCAGAAAACCGGGGGGCTCTTTAAGAAAACGCGCGGGCGAAAGGGTATCGGGCGCCTACAGCCGTTAGATCTCAGATCAACGGCTAGGATTAGATCCTGCGGCGGGCGCGCGGGCGCGCGGCGGCTTGGGTGGCTGACAGGCGGGGCCGGGCGGGCAGCGCGGGGCGCAGGCGGGGCCAGCGGGCAGCGCGGGCGCAGGCGGCTGGCAGGCGGGACCGGGCAGGCAGAGCGAGCGCGCGGGCGGGCTGACAGGCGGGGCCCAGCGGCAGAGAGGCGGGGCGCGGGGGAAAGCGGCCCTGGGCCGTTGGATCTTGGGCGGATGGCTACGATTGGATTCGGGCTATTTAAAACGGGATCGTCCGATCTGAGATGGACGGCGGGGATGGGATGGCTGGCTGCTACCTCCTTCGGCTAGCTGGGGCGGCGGCGCTCGTCCCCGCTGCGGAGGAGCTCGCCGGAGACGAGGGGCGCAGGGGCCCAGCGGGTCCCCGGGGCGACCTGAGTGGCCGGAGAGGTTGGGGAGGGCACGGGGAACCTATTGGTGGGGTCTGGGTCGGGGCAGGGGCACCGGAGGAGGGCAGCCCACGGCGAAGCGGCCCGGCGGCGGCGCTAAGGGACTCCGGCGAGGAATTGAGCGCGACAGAGTGCAAGAGAGGGGAAGGGAGGGGGCATGGGAGGTTCCTTACCTCAAGGCGAACTCCGGGGACCCCTCGGTGGCGACGGAGACGCGGCGGTGGCCCGGGGCGACGGTGGCGGCTGCACGGAGGACGGCGGGTGAGCACGGGCGGAGGAATTCGGGGAAGGAGAGGGGAAATTGGGGCGCGTCCCGGGTTGTGGACGTCGGGGCGGAGCTTACCGTGGCAATGGACACGGCAGAGCTCCAACGGCGACGGGGGAACAAGCTCGGGCGGCGGCGGTTCGCGGCGATGGCGATTTGGCGTGCGCGCAGCGAGGGAGAGGGCGAGAGAGGGGGCTGGTTGGTGCGCAAATGAGGGAGGGGGAAATGGCGAGCAAGGCTCGGGGCTCAAGTGGCCGAGGGCGAGGTGGGGCGAGCCCCACGCGCGACGTGGGCGCGGAGACCGCGGCACGCGCGGCGGCGGTTACGCGAGGACAAGGGAGCTGACAACCCGGGCCCGCGACGCAGAGAGAGAGAAGAAAGCGGGCGCGGGGCGGGGAACGCGGGGCTGACGGAGGGGGCCCACGGGCAGAGAGAGAGCGAGGGGACGGGCGCACGCGCGGGGACGCGGCAGCGCCGACAGGTGGGGCCCGCGGGCAGAGAGAGGGAAAGCGGGCGCACGGAAGGCAGCCGCGCCGACAGGCCGGGCCCGCTGCGCAGAGAGAGAGGAGGGGCGGGAGGGCGCGCGCGGGAGATGGGCCTATTGGGCCGAAAGGCCGAGGGGGCGGGGTTAGTGGGCTGCTTTCCTTTTCTTTTTATTCTGGAATTTCCTTTCTCTTTTCTTTTTATTTTCTCCATTTGATTCAAATTCAAATAAGCCACAAATTCAAATTAGACCTTTTGAGAATTATGCACCAAACAAAAGTGAAATCTAGGGTTCAACATGATGCAACAATTCATACTCCCTTAGGGTTTAACCTATCACACTATTATTACAAATAAAATAAGCACTTTTCTCCTATAGAAATGAGAAAGAAAAGATTGGGGAAGGATGAGAAAAGGGAAGTAACACCTGAATTTGTGAATATGAGCAAAGAAATTTTATACCCCCAAATTCACGGTGTTACATGTCCACTCAAGGGACACGATCTCGCCTCACCCGAGCCTAGCCTCGGGCAGGAACGACAGACCAAGGCAGATTCACGCCTCGCCCGAGGGTCTCCTCAAGCAACGGGTGCACCTTCGGCTCACCCGAGGCCCAGCTTGGGTAGGCTTCACGGAGAAGCAACCTTGGCCAGATCGCCTCGCCAGCCGACCGGATCACAGGAGCATACAATGCAAGGATCGCCTGACACCTTATCCTGACGCGCGCTTTCCAGTCGACAAGACCGAAGTCACTTCGCCCCTCCACTGACTGACCTGACAGGAAAATAGCGCCGCCTGCGCTGCTCCGACTGCTGTGCCACCCGCCAGGGTGAGGCTGACAGCAACCAAGTCCAGCCTCGGGCGCCATAGGAATCTCCGCCTCACCCGACCCTAGGGCTCGGACTCGACCTCGCCTCGGACGACGATCTCCGCCTCGCCCGACCCTCGGGCTCGGACTCAGCCTCAACTCTGGAAGACGGTCTCCGCCTCGCCCGACCCCAGGGCTCGAACTTGACCTCGACTCCGGAAGACGGTCTCCGCCTCGCCCGACCCTCGGGCTCGGACTCGACCTCAACTCCAGAAGAAGGTCTCCGCCTCGCCCGACCCCAGGGCTCGGACTCGACCTCGACCTCGGAGGAGTCACCACCTCGCTCGGGCTGACCACGCCACAAGGGGAGGCCATCATTACCCTACCCCTAGCTAGCCCAGGCTATGGGGAACAAGACCGGCGTCCCATCTGGCTCGCCCCGGTAAAACAAGTAATGATGGCACCCCGCGTGCTCCATGACAACGGTGGTTCTCAGCCCCCTACAGAAGCAAGGATACGTCAGCAAGGATCCGACAGCCCCGACAGCTGTGCTCTACAGGGCTCAAGCGCTCCTCCGACGGCCACGATGCCACATGAACAGGGCTCCAACACCTCTCCGACAACCATGTCGTTACGTACATAGGGCTCTAGCTCCTCTCTGCTAGACACGTTAGCACACTGCTACACCCCCCGTTGTACATCTGGACCCTCTCCTTACGCCTATAAAAGGAAGGTCCAGGGCTCTCATATGAAGGAGGTGGCCGCGCAGGAGAACGGGCAGCCTCACGCCCCCTGTCTCTCTCTCCCTCGCGAACGCTTGTAACCCCCTACTGCAAGCGCATCCGCCCTGGGCGCAGGACAACACGAGGCCGCGGGTTTCCCCTCACTGTTTTCCCCCCTTGTGTCTCCATATCGCGCCGACCCATCTAGGCTGGGACACGCAGCGACAATTTACTCGTCGGTCCAGGGACCCCCCGGGGTCGAAACGCCGACAGTTGGGGCGCCAGGTAGGGGCCTGCTGCGTGTTGACGAACAGCTTCCCGTCAAGCTCCAGATGGGGAGTCTCCAGCAACCTCTTCAACCCGGGACGAAGCTCCGTTTCGGGTTTCTCGAGTTCATGTCCCTCAACGGCAGCTACGACATGATACTCCTTCCTCCGCCGCGCGACAACAACAATGGCGGCCGTCAGCCCGCCCGCCGGTGGCGGAATCAATGACGTCTTCCCCGCGTGGCGGAAGAATAGCATCCGAGTCTGTCCCGTCACCTTCCCCATCGACGGGGAAGGAGGCGAGGCAATCATGGCCAAGCAGCAGGCGGCGCCTCGTCAGCTGTCGAGCGAGTCGACGACGCTGGCGCCCCAGCGGGGGACACGTCGGGCGTTGACCTCGCGTTTGAGACGAAGACGAGCGTCGCTTCCCCGCAACACGCCAACCCCAAGCATACGACGGGCGATGCCAGCACGCTCGCGAAGGACTTGTTGGGCGTTAGCCTTGTACCTGAGATAACGGTGCAGTCCGTCCCCGACGCGACTTTGTCACCGTCCGTCGATCAAGAGGTACCATCCGTTTCCCATCCAGTCCCTTTTAGATTCAGCTTCAACCCACTAAGCTACCCTGCTTCGGTGGACGCTTTCATAAAGGCATATCCAAACCTCCCGGGGTACCATATGTGGTCAACCTGGGATAGATTGACGGCCGTCTCGACCTACGGGCCCCTGGGTTCCGAGGAAGACGACGAGCCCGACTCTGGTTGGGATTTCTCCGGGCTCGGTAACTCTAGTGCCATGCGGGACTTCATGACCGCATGTGACTACTGCCTCTCCGATTGCTCCGATGATAGCCACAACCTCGGTGACGAGGACTGTGGCCCAAGTCATGAATGTTTCCACGTCGATCTAGAGGGTCTCGACGAAGGCAACCACCTTGGTATGCCGGAGGACGGCGATCCCTCTAGGCGTGCGCCTCGCGTTGACATCCTTCGGGAGCTAGCTGTGGTCCCAGTCCCTACGGGGGGTCAGGACACACAGCTCGAGCAAATCCACGAGATGCAGGCCAGGCTCGACGAGGAAGCAGGACAACTTGTGCAGCTCCGGCAGAACATCGGGCAGGAGCGGGCAGGCCGAGCACCGGTCGGAGAAGTGTGTCATCTGGCCCAGGATGTCCAGCACCGCATCACCGATGATGCCAGGGCAAGGCTGCCCCCGGCTTCCAGTGGGGTCGGCCAGAACCTGGCTGCAGGAGCAATACTGCTCTGAGCGATGCCAGAACCATCCACCACCGAGGGGCGGTGTATCCAGGGAGAACTCAGGAATCTCCTAGAGGATGCCGCGGTCCGACGGGCCGAAAGCTCTGCCTCCAGAAGGCAGGGATACCCCCCCGGAGCATCACGCCGTGACTTCCTGATTCATGTGGGAGGCCTCGGTCCACACCGGACGCACGCGGACACAGCGCCTGCGGCCCCGGGCCGCCTCGGCAACGAGCACCATCGCCGCGACCATCAAGCCCACCTCGACAAGAGGGTGCGCCGAGGCTACCATCCCAGGCGTGGGGGACGCTACGACAGCGGGGAGGATAGGAGCCCTTCGCCCGAACCACCCGGTCCGCAAGCTTTCAGGGCGCCGTTCCCGACCCGGTTCTGAGCCCCGACTACCATCACCAAGTACTCGAGGGAGACGAGGCCTGAACTGTGGCTCGCGGACTACCGGCTGGCCTGCCAGCTGGGTGGAACGGACGATGACAACCTCATCATCCGCAACCTCCCCCTGTTCCTCTCCGACGCCGCCCGAGCCTGGCTAGAGCATCTGCCTCCTGTGCAGATCTCCAACTGGGACGACCTGGTCAAAGCCTTCACCGGCAACTTCCAGGGCACATACGTGCGCCCTGGGAACTCCTGGGATCTCCGAAGCTGCCGCCAGCAGCCGGGAGAATCCCTGCGGGACTACATCCGGCGATTTCAAAGCAGCGCACCGAGCTGCCCAACATCACCGACTCCGATGTCATCGGCACGTTCCTCGCCGGCACCACTTGCTACGACCTGGTGAGCAAGCTGGGTCGCAAGACTCCCACCAGGGCGAGCGAGCTGATGGACATTGCCACCAAGTTCGCCTCTGGCCAGGAAGCGGTCGAGGCCATCTTCGGGAAGGACAAGCAGCCTCAGGGGCGCCAGCCGGATGATGCCCCCGAAGCGTCCGCTCAGCGTGGCACGAGGAAGAAGGGCAAGAAGAAGTCGCAAGCGAAACGCGACGCCGCCGACGCAGACCTTGTCGCCGCCGCCGAGCACAAGAACCCTCGGAAACCTCCCGGAGGCACCAACTTGTTCGACAAGATGCTCAAGGAGTCATGCCCCTATCATCAGGGTCCCGTAAAGCACACCCTTGAGGATTGCGTCATGCTTCGGCGCTACTTCCATAAGGCCGGGCCACCGGCGGAAGGTGGCAGGGCCCCTGACAACGACAAGAGGGAAGCTCACAAGGCAGAGGAGTTCCTCGAGGTCCATGACTGCTTCATGATCTACGGTGGGCGGGTGGCAAACGCCTCGGCTCGGCACCGCAAGCAAGAGCGCCGGGAGGTCTCCACGGTAAAGGTGGCGGCACCAGTCTATCTAGACTGGTCCGACAAGCCCATCACCTTCGACCAAGACGACCACCCCGATCGCGTGCCGAGCCCGGGGAAGTTCCCGCTCATTGTTGATCCCGTCATCGGCAACGTTAGGCTTACCAAGGTCCTCATGGACGGAGGCAGCAGCCTCAACATCATCTACGCCGACACCCTCGGGCTCTTGCAGATCGATCTGTCCTCTATCCGGGCCGGTGTGGCGCCCTTTCACGGGATCATTCCTGGGAAGCGCGTCCAGCCCCTTGGACAACTCGATCTGCCCGTCTGCTTCGGGACTCCCTCCAACTTCCGAAAGGAAACCCTCACGTTCGAGGTGGTCGGGTTCCGAGGAACCTACCACGCAGTGCTGGGGAGACCATGTTACGCCAAGTTCATGGCCATCCCCAACTACACCTACCTCAAGATCAAGATGCCGGGCCCCAACGGGGTCATCACCGTCGGCCCCACGTACCGACACGCGTACGAATGCGACGTGGAGTGCGTGGAGTACGCCGAGGCCCTCGCCGAATCCGAGGCCCTCATCGCCGACATGGACAACCTCTCCAAGAAGGTGCCAGATGCGAAGCACCACGCCAGCAACTTCGAACCAGCAGAGGCGGTTAAGTCTGTCCCTCTCGACCCCATCAACGACGCCTCCGAGCGGATCCGGATCGGCTCCGAGCTCGACCCCAAATAGGAAGCAGTGCTCATCGACTTTCTCCGTGCGAACGCCGAGGTTTTTGCGTGGAGTCCCTCGGACATGCCTAGCATACCGAGGGAAGTCGCCGAGCACTCACTGGATATCCGAGCTGGAGCCCGACCCGTGAAGCAGCCTCTGCACCGATTCGACGAAGAAAAGCACAGAGCCATAGGCGAGGAGATCCACAAACTGATGACTGCAGGGTTCATCAAAGAGGTATTCCATCCCGAATGGCTAGCCAACCCTGTGCTTGTGAAAAAGAAAGGTGGGAAATGGGGGATGTGTGTAGACTACACTGGTCTAAACAAAGCATGTCCGAAGGTTCCCTACCCTCTGCCTCGTATCAATCAAATCGTGGATTCCACCGCTGGGTGCGAAACCCTGTCGTTCCTCGATGCCTACTCAGGGTATCACCAAATCAGGATGAGTCCGACCAGCTCGTGACTTCTTTCATCACACCTTTTGGCATGTACTGTTACGTTACTATGCCATTCAGTTTGAGGAATGCGGGTGCGACATACCAAAGGTGCATGAACCACGTGTTCGGACAGCACATTGGTCGAACGGTCGAGGCCTACGTCGATGACATCGTAGTCAAGGCGAGGAAAGCCTCCGACCTCCTTTCTGACCTTGAAACGACATTCAAGTGTCTCAAAGCGAAAGGCGTAAAACTCAATCCCGAGAAGTGTGTCTTCGGAGTCCCCCGAGGCATGCTCCTGGGTTTCATCGTCTCCGAGCGGGGCATCAAGGCCAACCCAGAGAAAATCGCGGCCATCACCAACATGGGGCCTATCAAGGACTTGAAAGGAGTACAGAGGGTCATAGGATGCCTTGCGACTCTGAGCCGCTTCATCTCACGCCTTGGCGAAAGAGGCCTGCCCCTGTATCGCCTCTTAAGGAAGACCGAGCGCTTTACTTCATCAGTGAGGTACTGTCCAAGACCAAGATCCGTTACCCGCAAATTCAGAAGCTGCTGTACGCGGTGATTCTGACACGGCGAAAGTTGCGACACTACTTCGAGTCTCATCCGGTGACTGTGGTGTCATCCTTCCCCCTAGGGGAGATCATCCAGTGCCGAGAGGCCTCGGGTAGGGTTGCAAAGTGGGCGGTGGAGACATGGGCGAGACAATCTCGTTCGCCCCTCGGAAGGCCATCAAGTCCCAAGTCTTGGCGGACTTTGTGGCTGAATGGGTCGACACCCAACTTCCAACAGCTCCGATCCAACCGGAACTCTAGACTATGTTTTTCGATGGGTCGCTGATGAAAACAGGAGCGAGCGCGGGCCTGCTCTTCATCTCACCCCTCGGGAAGCACCTCCGCTACGTGCTACGCCTCCATTTCCCGGCGTCCAACAACGTGGCCGAGTATGAGGCTGTGGTTAACGGGTGGCGCATCGCCATCGAGCTAGGGGTCCGACGCCTCGACGCTCGCGGCGACTCGCAGCTTGTCATCGACCAAGTCATGGAGAACTCCCACTACCGCGACCCGAAGATGGAAGCCTACTGCGACGAGGTTCGGCGCCTAGAGGACAAGTTCTACGGGCTCGAGCTCAACCACGTCGCTCGACGATACAATGAGACTGCGGACGGGCTGGCTAAGATAGCCTCGGGGCGGACAACGGTTCCTCCGGACGTCTTCTCCCGAGACCTACATCAACCCTCCGTCAAGACCGACAACACGCCCGAGCCCGAGAAGGCCTCAGCTCTGCCCAAGGCGCCCTTGGCCCAGCCCGAGGCAGCCTCGGCCCCGCCCGAGGCATCCTCGGCCCCCGAGGGTGAGGCACTGCACGTCGAGGAAGAGCGGAATGGGGTCACGCCTAATCGAGACTGGCAGACCCCATACCTGCAATATCTCCACCGAGGAGAGCTACCCCTCGACAGAGCCGAAGCTCGACGACTGGAGCGGCGCGCCAAGTCATTCGTCTTGCTGGGTGACGAAAAGGAGCTCTACCACCGCAGCCCCTCAGGCATCCTCCAACGATGCATATCCATCGCCGAAGGTCAGGAGTTATTGCAAGAAATACACTCGGGGGCTTGCGGTCACCACGCAGCACCTCGGGCCCTCGTGGGAAACGCCTTCTGACAGGGTTTCTACTGGCCGACCGCGGTGGCCGACGCCACTAGGATTGTACGCACCTGCCAAGGGTGTCAATTCTACGCAAAGCAGACCCACCTGCCCGCTCAGGCTCTGCAAACAATACCCATCACCTGGTCGTTTGCTGTGTGGGGTCTGGACCTCATCGGTCCCTTGCAGAAGGCACCGGGGGCTTCACGCACCTGCTGGTCGCCATCGACAAATTCTCCAAGTGGATTGAGGTCCGACCCCTAAATAGCATCAGGTCCGAATAGGCGGTGGCGTTCTTCACCAACATCATCCTTCGCTTCGGGGTCCCGAACTCCATCATCACCGACAACGGCACCCAGTTCACTGGTAGAAAGTTCCTGGACTTCTGTGAGGACCACCACATCCGGGTGGACTGGGCCGCCGTAGCTCACCCCATGACGAATGGGCAGGTAGAGCGTGCCAACGGCATGATTCTATAGGGGCTCAAGTCAAGGATCTACAACGACCTCAACAAGTTCGGCAGGTGGTGGGTGAAGGAACTCCCCTCGGTGGTCCGGAGTCTGAAGACGATGCCAAGCTGAGCCACGGGCTTCACGCTGTTTTTTCTAGTCTATGGGGCCGAGGCTATCCTGCCCACAGACTTAGAATACGGCTCCCCGAGGATGAGGGCATACGACGCCCGAAGCAACCGGACAAACCGAGAAGACTCACTAGACCAGCTGGAAGAGGCTCGGGACATGGCCTTACTACACTCGGCGTGGTATCAGCAGTCCCTGCGACGCTACCACGCCCGAGGGGTTCGGTCCCGAGACCTCCAGGTGGGCGACCTGGTGCTTCGGCAACGACAAGACGCCCGAGGGCACCACAAGCTCACGCCTCCTGGGAAGGGCCATTCATCATCGCCAAGATTCTGAAGCTCGGAACATACAAGCTGTCCAACAGTCAAGGCGAGGTCTACAACAACGCTTGGAACATTCGACAGCTACGTTGCTTCTACCCTTAAGATGCTTTCAAGTCATTCGTGTACCTCGTTTACATACACAAGCAAAGTCTAACCTTCAAGGAAGGGTCAGCCTTGCCTCGGCAAAGCCCGACCCTCCCTCGGGGGCCAGAAGGGGGGAACCCCCTCTGCGTCAAAATTTTCCTCGGAAAAAGTCTTTCTGCCAGAACATCTTTCGTGCTTTTCAACTACTTCGATAGTGGAGTCCTAAAAACGACGAAGTACACGTAAGTAGGCAAGGCCAACCGAGTCGAGGGACTCCTACGCCTCCGGGATACGGATACCTCACTCATCACCTTCTGCGATAAGTAACTCACGCTCGGATAAGGGATTCCGCTGTCCGAGCAAGTCTTAACCCTCGAAAACTTCTTATGCCGAAACGATTTTTTGTGCTGTCTCCACTATATCGATAACAGAATCCTACGGATGGGTAAGAGTACACGTAAGCAGGCAAGGCTGACCGAGCTGAGGGACTCCTACGCCTCCGGGATACGAATACCTCACTCATCACCTTCTGCGATAAATAACTCACGCTCGGATAAACGATTCTGTTACCGACGAACAAGTCCTGATACTCGAAACAAGGGGAAAAGAAACGCAGCTTTACAACACGACGACGGTATGTTTTGGCCTCGGCGGCCGCAAAAAACATACGCACGCTACAGACAAACTGTTCCTGCAGGTTCAGATGTCAGCAGGGGGAGCAGCAGCACCCTCGGCATCGACTCCACCCTCGGCGGAATCCGACCCAGCCTCGGACAGCAGCATGGTCGGAGGATCTCCACCTCGAAGGAAGATGTCAGCACCGCCTGGGCCATCGCCGCCAGGGTCTCCTCCATGAACCCGGCCCAAGCAGACGGCCGGACCGACCGCTCCGTAGCCTCAGCCAGCTGTCCCCTGAGGACACCAGCCCGGCTCATGGCCTCGGCAGCCCGACTCCAGGGTTGGTCCCGCCAGCGGACAACCTGGCCAGGTCCCAGCCGCCACTGCAACGCCTCATCGGCCTAGGAAGTCCCCTACTCCTGGGCTGACGAAGTTTCTTCTCCAGCCAACTCCGCCTCTGTCCATGCTGACGCCGCTGCCTCCGGCTTCGGCTCATCATAGAGCAGCCGAGGTTTCCTTCGCTAAGCAAGAGGATCCTCGAGCGGCAAGGCCGACCGAGCCGAGGGACTCCTACGCTTCTGGGATACGGATACCTCACTCGTCACCTTCCGCACAGGGCAACTCACGCTTGGCTAAGCGGTCCAGCTAGCCGATAGGCGAGCTCTGGTGCGCAAAATGGAGAAGAAACACGGCTTTACGCCCAAATACACAAACGTTCAGGCCCCGACAGCCACAATGAACATACGCCAGCACTCAAGGTGCCATTACAAACGGGACTCCGGTTCCGTTCCCGCGACAACGACCTCCGCTCCGGGCGGCCAAACAGCAGCAGCTATGACCTCAGGGCAGACGCTGCTGCGACAAGGTCCTCGCCCTCGTCTGCACTCGAGGGGCGAGGACAAGCTATCAAGGCCACAGAGCCGGAGGTTCGGAGCGCAGATGGCAGCGGCGATCTCGTCGACGACGAGGACTTCTCCGGCCACCTGTCCACCGGCAGATCCCCACTCAAGTCCTCCCGGACAGGCAAGCACCAACCCCCGCGCGAATGCGTCGTGCCGGAGCAAGGGCAGGATAGCCCAAGAACACGAACGCCGCCCTAGCAGCGCGCGACGTCTTGGGTGGTCCCCTGGTGTGCGCGGCGCAACAGCCGCCCGTACGGTGGGCAGATAGCTGCACTCCGCCCAACGATGGAAGGTGGCACCGGAAGCCGTGCCAGAGCTAGCTGAGCCAGTGAACCAGGCGTGCTGGAGCTGACGACGCTTGCGGCCACTCGGCCACGCGTTGTCGAAGTTCGCCCCTTCCGCTAAGCCGGTGAGCGCCCTCTCCCGTGAATGCTGAAGAAGGAGGTGGCCCGCCGGCCCGTACAGGAGGTAGAGCTCTGGCTCAGCTTGCCCTCCGCCCCAGCAAGGATGACGAAAATCCTTGAAGCTGAGGGCGGGGCGGAGGCCGCAGCCCGGCTCGCTTCTTTCCACCAAATTGCCCATTGGTGGGGGAAGGCAGCCGGGCTGCCTGACGAAAATCCTTGAAGCCGAGCGATGGCTGAAAGGTACCAACCTCCACAAGGTTGCGCTCCTTCCACAACAAGACGAAGACAACATGGATGCTCCCCATCCGGGGGCTCGAAAGGCAGAAGGATGCGACGCATGACGAAAGTGTGAAGGCATGGTTACCACCTAGGAGGTTGATCCCTTTTTAAAGGCAACTCTCCCCGCTCGTGTCCTCAAGCCGTCGCGGACTAAGTCTTCACCAACACGCTTCAAGGTCCTCCCCCTACGACATGGGGGCTGGACCCCACGCATCATGCAAGCTGCCCCAGGACAGAAGAAGCCAAACCGCCGCGTGCGGAGCGTGTAACCGCCCAACAGTTACAAGCATTCCTCCGTCTTCGCCCAAACCAGCGGGTGAAAGGGCGGACCGCCATGCAGGCGGCATGCAACTGCACCAAGGGGGCACACCCTTTCGACTTCGACGCATCCAGCATGGAGGACCAGGCCCACACGTCATGGAACCGGTGCGCTAGTTACTACGTGCAAAAAACTGCAGTGCCACTTGCGCCAGCGTCGTGCCTTCTCGACTACGGAACCGGTGCCGCGACTCGAGGCAACCCTGCGCACGGCCCAGCAGTACCAACTAGGCACGCCGGTCACGGGTCAGTTAGCCGCGGGAGAAGGCGCGACGGTCAACATGGCCCAAAAGTGGGCCGACAATAATGGCGGTGGCAGGCGGGCGGAAGCAGTAGTCAAATCATCTGCAGGCTCACGTCCCCTCCTAGAATAGCAAGAGAGCCCTCTCCCACGGCGTGAAGACGGTGCGCCCGTGTTCTGTTCCTCAAACGGCTCGCGCATGCATGACGGCTGCCCCGCGAATCACTCGTCCCGTCGCATTAACTCTGCGGCAGGACAGGTGACACCTTTGGTAGGCGAAGCGGGCGACGCTTCACCTCCTCCATAATGACCGCGTCAAAAAAGGTGTGCCACGTCATTTAATTTCGTATCCTTTTCCTCTTCCCCTTTCTCTCTCTTGCTACAGGGACCGGAAAAGGGGATACTCCGAAAGGGATCCTTCTCCGCGAAGGAAGCGGGCCCCGAGCCCCCCTACTGATCAGAGGTTCGAAGGCTGGCCCCTCGGAAGGGTTCGACAGCTGCCTCAGAGCACTCGGGCTCCGTGCCCACTACTGGTTAGAGGTTCGAAGGCTAGCCCCCCGGAAGGGTTCGACAGCCGCCTCAGGCCGCTCGGGCTCCGCGCCCACTACTGATCAGGGGTTCGTAGGCTGGCCCCCCGATGGGTTCGACAGTCACCCCAGAGCACGCAGAGTGAGGGATCACTCTGGGTACGTTCGATACATAACCAAGGCTCGGGCTACGCTCCCGAGGTACCCTAGGACATTTCCGAGACCAGTAGGAACGATTCTGTAACGGAATCCCATCAGAGGGAGGCATCAAGCCCTCGGACCCTATCGAACGGGACCGGGTCCGGCAAATCACCTGCAGGTACATTTGGAGCGCGCCTCTGGGCCACTAGCCGACCCTTATCGAACGGGGCATGGGCGTCCACTCGGATTACCCGTTAGCAACTCACTGGAGACACCATGTTCGGCGCTCACCGAGGGCAACATGGCGCTTTCCCCCTCCTCCTTGCGGAAAGGCGACGCAAGGGCGTATGAAAAAAAGCCGAGTCTGCCCTTGACCGTCCTCTCGCCCTGTGCAGAGGCTCGGGGGCTGCTCTCGCAAACCCGGCTCCGGCCAAACCGTTGACAGCGTCAACATACCAGCCCGAGAACTTGGAACCTGACTGTGCACTCGGGCAACGACCAGTTCGCATGAGGGAACAACCAGACCGGCCGAGCCATCACGAAAGGCATTAAGACCTCGAAGGAGTCAAACCACTCCTCCGAGGCCTCGGGGGCTACACCCGGCGGGTGCGCTCACGCGCACCCACCGGAACAAAATGCAACCGAGAAAGGCCAGTCCCCTTGCAAAAAAGTGCGACAAAGCCTCCAAGCGAGTACCCACACTCCCTTTGAGGCTCGGGGGCTACTGTCGAGGACCGTAATTAGGGGTACCCCCAAGGCTCCTAATCTCAGCTGGTAACCCCCATCAGCACAAAGCTGCAAAGGCCTGATGGGCGCAATTCCGGTTAAGGCTCTGTCCACTCAAGGGACACGATCTCGCCTCACCCGAGCCCAGCCTCGGGCAGGAACGACAGACCAAGGCAGATTCACGCCTCGCCCGAGGGTCTCCTCAAGCAACGGGCGCACCTTCGGCTCGCCCGAGGCCTAGCTTGGGCAGGCTTCACGGAGAAGCAACCTTGGCCAGATCGCCTCGCCAGCCGACCAGATCGCAGGAGCATTCAATGCAAGGATCGCCTGACACCTTATCCTGATGCGCGCTTTCCATTCGACAAGACCGAAGTGACCTAAGTCACTTCGCCCCTCCACTGACTGACCTGACAGGAAAACAGCGCCGCCTGCGCTGCTCTGACTGCTGTGCCACTCGCGAGGGTGAGGCTGACAGCAACCAAGTCCAGCCTCGGGCGCCATAGGAATCTCCGCCTCGCCCGACCCCAGGGCCCGGACTCGACCTCGCCTCGGATGACGATCTCCGCCTCGCCCGACCCCCGGGCTCGGACTCAGCCTCAACTCCAGAAGACGGTCTCCGCCTCGCCCGACCCCAGGGCTCGGACTCGACCTCGACTCCGGAAGACGGTCTCCGCCTCGCCCGACCCTCGGGCTCGGACTCGACCTCGACTCCGGAAGAAGGTCTCCGCCTCGCCCGACCCCAGGGCTCGGACTTGACCTCGACCTCGGAGGAGTCACCACCTCGCTCGGGCCGACCATGCCACAAGGGGAGGCCATCATTACCCTACCCCTAGCTAGCCCAGGCTACAGGGAACAAGACCGGCGTCCCATCTGGCTCGCCCCGGTAAAACAAGTAATGATGGCACCCCGCGTGCTCCATGACAACGGTGGTTCTCAGCCCCCTATGGAAGCAAGAATACGTCAGCAAGGATCCGATAGCCCCGACAGCTGTGCTTCTACAGGGCTCAAGCGCTCCTCCGATGGCCACGACGCCACATGAATAGGGCTCCAACACCTCTCCGACAACCACGTCGGCACGTACATAGGGCTCTAGCTCCTCTCTGCTAGACACATTAGCACACTGCTACACCCCCTGTTGTACACCTGGACCCTCTCCTTACGCCTATAAAAGGAAGGTCCAGGGCTCTCATACAAAGGAGGTGGCCGCGAGGGAGAACGGGCAGCCTCACGCCCCCTGTCTCTATCTCTCCCTCGCGAACGCTTGTAACCCCCTACTGCAAGCGCATCCGCCCTAGGTGCAGGACAACACGAGGCCGCGGTTTTCCCCTCACTGCTTTTCCCCCCTTGTGTCTCCGTCTCGTGCCGACCCATCTGGGCTGGGACACGCAGCGACAATTTACTCGTCGGTCCAGGGACCCCCCGGGGTCGAAACGCCGACACCATTATTACGAGAAATTAAAATTTAATTCTTCGTTATTTATTTCTCATACTGAAAGTAAAGTGACAAAAGATAAAAGGTACATTTAAAAGTAGGATATTCTTCAGTAGATATGCTTCGATTCTGGCACAGTGTTGTTGACTGTACGAGCTTCAGATTCCTCCCGATAATCACGTTGTTGCTGCGCGTGTGGGTGCCCTTCTGGCTGCTGGCTTCGGGTGTGAGTGGGTGGTAATGTTGGTGGTAAAGGGAGTTGGGCCTAGTGTCGGTGTTTCGACCCCAGGGGGTCCCTGGACCGACGAGTAAATTGTCGCTGCGTGTCCCTGCCTAGATGGGTTGGCGCGGGATGGAACACAAGATGTGGGACAAGCCTTGTATTATCCTGCACTAGGGGTGCCGCTTGCAGTAGGGGTTACAAGCGCGTCGCGTGAGGGAGAGAGAGAGAGGGGTACATAGAACTCGTCCGCCGCTTCCCTCGCGCGAACCTCTCTCAGGGTGGCCCTGGACTCCCCTTTAATAGAGGCAAGGAGAGAGTCCAGGTGTACAACGGGGGGCATAGCTATGCGCTAACGTGTCCGACAGTGGAGTGCCTAAGCCCTGTGTACATGCCATCGTGGCCGTTGGGGGAGAGCTTGGGCGATGTACATGTGATGGCGTGGCCGCCGGAGGAGCGCCTGAGTCCTGTAGGAGCACAGCTGGCAGCGCGGCGAGGACCCTGCTGACGTCTCCTTGCTGTCGTAAGGGGCTGAGAGCCACTGTCGTCTTGGCGCACGAGGGGCACCATCATTACCCGTCACCGGGGTAAGCCAGATGGGACGCCGGTCTTGTTCCTTGTAGCCTGAGCAGGCTAGGAGTAGGGGAATGATGCATCCCCTATCAGCATGGTCAGTCCGAGCCCAGGGTCGGTCGATGTGGAGACTTCTCTTGTGGCCGAGGCCGGGGTCGGGCGAGGACGCGATTCCTCCCGAGACCGGGGTCGAGGCCGAGTCCGGGGGTCAGGCGAGGCGGAGACCTCCTCCCGAGGCCGGAGTCTGAGGTCGGGCGAGGCGGAGCTTCCTATTGCACCCGAGGCTTGAGCTCGGTGGTTGATCGTGGCCTGTTGTCAGTCGTTGCCGGGGTGGCTGACACGGCAGTCGGAGCGGAGCGGGCGACGCTGTTTTCCTGTCATATTGGACAGTAAAGAGGAGGGGCGAAGTGACTGCGGTCACTTCGGCCTGGCCGACTGAGGCGTGTGTGTTAGGATACGGCGTCAGGCATCCCCCGCATTTAATGCGCCTGCGAAGCAGTCGGTTGGTGAGGCGGTATGGCCAAGGATGCTTCACAACGAAGCCTGCCCGAGCCAGGCCTCGGGAGAGACGAGGGGGTGCCTGCCGTCTGAGGAGGCCCTCGGGCGAGGCGTGAATTCGTGTGGGACCGCTGTTCCAACCCGAGGCTGGGTTCGGGTGAGATTACGTCCTTCGGGTAGACGAAGTCTTGGCTTGAACCGCACCCGTCATTTGGTCTGAGGGTGTTAACCAGCCGTGATTAGGAGCATTGGGGGTACCCCAATTATGGTACCTGACAGTAGCCCCCGACCCTCGAAGGGAGTGATGGTACTCGCTAGGAGGCTTTTGCCACGTTTTCGGTGAGGGGACCGACCTTTCTCGGTTTTTTGCCTTGTTCTGGTGGGTGCGCGCGAGCGCACCCGTCGGGTGTAGCCCCCGAGGCCTCGGAGGAGTGGTTTGACTCCTCTGAGGTCTGAATGCTTTTTGTGGTGCTTCGACCGGTCTGATCGTTCCCTCTTGCGGCCTAGCAGTAGCCCGGGTGCGTGGTCAGGTTCCAAGTTATCAGGCTGGTTTGTTGACGCTGTCAACAGTTTTGGCCGTAGCCGGGTGCGAGAGCAGCCCCCAAGCCTCTGCACGGAGCGAGAGGATGGTCAAGGACTTTCCCGACTTTTATTATACGCCCCTGCGTCACCTTTCTGCAACGAAGAGGGGGGAAAGCGCCATGTTGCCCTCGGAGGGCGCCGAACATGGTGTTTCCAGTGAGCTGCTATTGGGTGATCCGAGTGGACGCCCGTGCCCCGTTCGTTAGGGGTCAGCTGTGGCCCGGAGGCGCGCTCCAAAAGTACCTGCGGGTGATTCGCCGGACACGAACCCCTTCGATAGGGTCCGTGGGCTCGATGCCTCCCTCCGGTGGGATTCTGTTACAAATCGTTCCCGCCGGTCTCGGAAATGTTCTAGGGTACCTCGGGAGCGTAGCCCGAGCCTTGGTTATGTATCGAATGTATCCAGAGTCATCCCTCACTTTGCGTGCTCTGGGGCGACTGTCGAACCCTTCTGAGGGCCAGCCTACAAACCCCTGATCAGTAGTGGGCACGGAGCCCGAGCGCTCTGGGGCGGCTGTCGAACCCTTCCGAGGGGCCAGCCTTCAAACCCCTGATCAGTAGGAGGGCTCGGGGCCCGCTTCCTTCGCCGAGAAGGATCCTTTCCACAACGTCCCCTTCCCCGGTCCCTGTGGCAAGAGAGAGAGAGAGGAGGAGGGGAAGGATATGAATTTTAAATAAAGTGGCGCACCTTTTTTGACGCGGTCATTATGGCGAAGGCGAAGCGACGCCCGCCTCGCCTGCCAAAAGGTGTTGCCTGCACCGCCGGGGAGTTAATGTGACGAGACGGGCGATTCACGTGGCGCCCGTTGCGCGTGCGAGCCGTTCGAGGAACGGGTGTGTTCGCCTCCTGGTTTGAACTTCGCGGCGGGTTTGGGCGAAGTGTTGAACGGGTCTTGCCCGGGCCTTTATATACCCGGAAGAGAGACCGGTTGCGGTTCCTTACTCTGCTGCTTGCCTCCTGCTTGGGTTTTCGCAACCTAAGGGAATAGCCAGAGAAAGAAAACCTCAAACCTTGCCCGCTCCGCCGCCACCCCCTTCGCTTGACGATGGCCGACCGGGTGACCGTCGTTCCTCCGCGTGACCTGTGGCCTTTTTCCATCGTCACGGTGGACAATCTGGAGGCCCTTGTCGCTGACGGTTTGCTCTGTCCCCTCTCCGGTGACCCACAGCCGGAGTGGATGGTCCCTCCGAGCGGGGCTGATCCGACCCCGCCGCTGGGGTACGTGCTGAGCTTCGTATCCTTCCATGAGCGGGGGTTTAGAGTGCCAGCAAGCCGTTTCATGTGGGCGCTCCTGCATTACTACGGGGTGGAGCTACACAACCTCAACCCCAACTCCATCGCGCAAGCGGCCATTTTCGTGGTGGTTTGCGAAGGCTTTTTGGGGATTGACCCCCACTGGGACCTGTGGACCCATCTCTTCTCCGTGGAGCTTTTTGCCTCGACGACAGGGGAGAAGAAGGTTCATATGGCGGTGCGAGCCGGCGGCTGCACCCTCCAGTTGAGGCAAGCGCGCGCAGCAGTACATCCCCGCCATCCTTGTGTCTTCGAACAAGGGGTGGCAGCGCCGGTGGTTTTACCTCCGGAACAACGATGGAAGGCTCCCGTCATTTTCTCAACAAGTGGTGACCGCTCTCGGTAGCAATTGGCGCTATGGGGCCACGCGCGAGAGACATGAGAGACTCTAGCCCCTTTTGGAGGCCTTGCAGGAGCTACGAGATGGGGGGCTTACCGCCGCGGGGGTGGTTGCCGCCATTCATTGCCGGAGGGAGCTCCCCTTGGCAGAGCGATGGTTGCCGCTTTCGGAGATGATGCCGGGAGTCGACTTGGAGGGTTCGCAGATGTCCTTGGTCCCCCTCTCTACCGACGACCTTCGCAGGCGGGTAGCGGGCACAGTGGGGAAGCTGGAGGCTGGCGCCCTTACCTAGCCCTTGATGTGTCCCAAGCGTGGGTGCGTATCCTTGGTGAGTATCCGCTCCTTCTCCTATTTTGCGTCAGGTTGCCTTCGATTCTCTCAGTCGGGATTTCCGCTCGTCTCCAGGAGTTGGGGTGTTACAAGCCTTCCCTGCCACCGGTCCCGGAGGACATGGTGGACCGAGCCGCACGGAGGGTCGCTGTAGAGAAAAAGGAGAAGAAGGACGCGGAAAAGGCTCGGGCCCGCGAGCGGATGCGGGCTCGGGACGCCTTGGAGAGGCGCCGTCGAAGGCAGTAGAGGGACGGGCTCCCGAGGGAGCCGTCGCCGGAGACGCCCAACGACGATGATGATGACGAAGACGATTACATGGCGGCCCGCCATGGCCTCAGCCCGGATCTGAGGCTGGGCCAGGGGTCGTCGAGCCACCCCCCGAGTCGCTGGCGCCGTCAGTGTCCGGGGCCGGGACATCAGGGTCCCGGTCCGAAGAGCAGGGGCAAGCCGAGGGGGTACTTGACCCCTCGGCCGAGGTAGTTGAGGTGACCCCGGGGGGTCAGGCTGTCCCGCCTGTCCCCCACGAGCAGTCGCCCGTGCCAGCCGTACAGGAGGTTGATCCTCGGGCCGTCGTGACATCGCGCGGGCGGGCCACCCCTTCGGCGCCCCGGGCGCCCGAAGTGGGAGCGGCGCTGAAGCCGGCAGCGGGGCGAACCTTGGCGACGCCAGCACGGACCGAGGCCCGAGGGGCCTCCCCTCAAGCACAATTGGCTCTGTTCCAGAGCGGGTAAGTATCTGAGGATACATATGTCATGGCTCCTTCTTCGTGTGTCCTGATCCTGCTTTACCTTTTCCTCCCAGCAAACGGAGGCACGGTTCGGCCGATCTGGCTCCCAGAAAGGCCCTTAAGATGGTGCCGGCTTCTGCAGCCAGTGCCACACCACGCCACGACGGTCGGCCGGCCTCCGCACCAGATGCCCCCAAGCGGGGGGCCTAGGTGGCGCGAGTTGCCATGGGGCAAGCTCCCCAGGCTGACCCCTCCATCGAGGTGGCCGTCGTACCGGGGGAGGCTGCTGTCGCGGCCGCGGCCTTGAGCCCATCTGACGTGTTTTCGGCGTCGGCACCAGCTTCTGCCGAGGCTGTTGTCGTTCTGCCCGTGGAGCCGCCCGTCGCCGCTGATGCTGAGATGGTTGAGGTGCCGCTGCTCGAGGTCGTGGATCAGGAGCCCGCCTCCTTAGCCGAGGGGGTACCCGATGCGTTGACTGTCGGGGGTCCCGACGCCTTGGAGGAGGGGGGCGCAGAGCCTCGGCCCGTCTTGGGGAGCGGCGACCTCATCTCCGCGCGACGTGATCCCAATGAGCGGCGCGCGCAGGCGCTCCGGTTCTGGACCCGCGGCGCCCCGAAACCCCTCTTCGTCCTTGACGATGAGCGGGAGGAGTAGTCTTGGGGTGAGCTCCGTGAATATGCCGAGGCGGTGATGGGGTCGCTTCGGGTGACCATGGAATCTTTTCCAGGGACGTTCCCAGGATCCTCTAGGTAAGGATTTTAGGCGCACCTTTCGCATGGCCAGGGTATTCTTTGTGACGCCCTGCTTCCCTTTCTCAGGATCTGACTGATCTGAGCACCGCCAAGTCGTCGTTCATCCGCCGCGAGGCCGACGTCTGGGGTTCGATGTGGTTCCTGAGGGCTGCGCTTACCGAGGCTACCGAGCGCCTCGCCCAACGGAGCGCCGAGGCGGCGGACCTTCGGTTGCTCTGTGACGAGCTAGGGGTGGAGGCAGCGGCGGCACGTGCAGAGGCGCAGCAGCGGCAGCAAGAGCTTAGCCAGGTTGTCGGCGAGCGGGACCAATCTCAGAACCAGGCCACCGAGGCCGAAAGTCGGGCTGAGGCCCTTGGGGGCTAGCTAGCCGAGGTGTCCGCTCGGGCCGGAGCCCTGGCGGAGGACCTGGCCGCGGCCGTCGGGTCTGCTCAATCCGCCCAAGCCGCCGCCTAGGAGCAGCGTGTCCGGGCAGAAGGTATGTTTTGGCCACTTTGTGACTTCGATCTTCATTCTTCAACTCGTGTTTGAAGAATTCTTTTTGGCTGTTTGTAGAGTTTGAGTCAGCCCTCAATGAGTCCGCCAAGGCACTTGCCTGGGCGGCTGACGGGAGGAAGCCGACCGCGTGGCCATGTCTGAAGCTATCTCGGCCTTCTGCCAGGTCTTTGGTCTTGACGATTTTCCCTCGAGAAGCTCCCCAGAGTCGCCTGCAGGCCTTGGGCGGCCATGTGCGCAGCAGACTCCGCGATGCGCTGCATCACGGCGTTAGGCAGGCCTTCGCCGTGCTCGCTTCCCACTATGATGTGGATCTGGAGCGGGTCAGCGAGGGGTACTGTCTACCCGACGAAGATGAAGCCGCCCTAGCCGAAGTTCAGAGGCTTGACGCGGCCGTCATGGGCCCAAGCGCAGTGCTGGCGTCCTCCTTCGAGGTGGAGATCCTTCCGCTTGCGTCGCCGTCCAAGGCCGAAGCAAATCTCGCCGAGGGTGGAGACGGCGCCGAGGGTGGAGACGAAGCCGAGGGTGCCACTCCTCCCCCGAGCGATGCCTGATTCTACCGGAGCAGTTTGTTCGGGACATGCATGTGTCTTTCGCGGTCGCCGAGCCTAAACACTTGGTCGTCGTGTTATGAAACTGCATTTCTTTTCCTCTTGTTTCGAGTGTCCTTACTCGTTTGTCAGTAGCAGAATTGCTTACCCGAGTAAGAGTTATTTTTCATGGAAGGTGACGAGTGAGGTATCCATATCCCGGAGGCGTAGGAGTCCCTCGGCTCGGTCGGCCTTGCCTCTTACACGCGATCTTATTTGTTTTGCGGGGTTCTGTTACCGATATAGTCGGGAAACATGAAAGTCGTTTTGGTGGAAAACTTTTCCGAGGAAAATTTTGACGTGCAGGGGGGGACGTGCAGGGGGGGACGTGCAGGGGGTTCCCCCCTTCTAGCCCCCGAGGGAGGGTCGGGCTTTGCTGAGGCAAGGCCGACCCTTCCTTGATGGTCAGACTTTGTGTACGTAAACGAGGTACGTGAACAACTTAAAACATCTTAAGGGTAGAAGCGACATAGCTGTTGGATGTTCCAAGCATTCCTGTAGACCTCGCCTTGGTCGTTGGCCAGCTTGTATGTTTCGGGCTTCAAGATCTTAGCGATGATGAAGGGCCCTTCCTAGGGAGGAGTGAGCTTGTGGCACCCTCGAGCGTCCTATCGCAGGCGAAGCACCGAGTCTCCCACTTGGAAGCCTCGGGCGTGGTAGCGCCGCAGCGACTGCTGGTACCGTACCAAATGTAGTAAGGCGACGTCTCAAGCCTCCTCGAGTTGGTCCAACGCGTCTTCTCGGCTGGTCTGGTTGCTATGGTCGTCGTACGCCTTGGTCCTCGGGGAGCCATATTCTAAGTCTGTGGGGAGGACGGCCTCGGCCCCATAGACTAGAAAGAACGACGTAAAACCCGTGGCGCGGCTCGGCATCGTCCTCAGACTCTAGACTACCGAGGGTAGCTCTTTCATCCATCGCTTGCCGAACTTGTTGAGGTCGTTGTAGATCCTTGGTTTGAGCCCCTGCAGAATCATACCGTTGGCACGCTCCACCTGCCCATTTGTCATGGGATGAGCTACGGCGGCCCAGTCCACACGGATGTGGTGGTCGTCACAGAAGTCCAGGAACTTTTTTCCGGTGAACTGCATGCCATTGTCAGTGATGATTGAGTTTGGGACCCTGAACCGATGAATAATGTTGGTGAAGAATGCCACCGCCTGCTCGGACCTGATGCTGTTTAGGGGTCGGACCTCAATCCACTTGGAGAATTTGTCGATAGCGACCAGCAGGTGCGTGAAGCCCCCGAGTGCCTTCTACAAGGGTCCAACGAGGTCCAGACCCCACACAGCAAATGGCCAGGTGATGGGTATTGTCTGCAAGGCCTGAGCGGGCAGATGCATCTGCTTTGCGTAGAATTGACACCCCTGGCAGGAGCGCACAATCCTAGTGGCGCCGGCCACCGCGGTTGGCCAGTAGAAACCTTGTTGAAAGGCATTCCCCACGAGGGCTCGAGGCGCTGCATGGTGGCCGCAAGCCCCCGAGTGTATTTCTTGCAACAGCTCCTGTCCTTGGGCGATAGATATGCATCGTTGAAGGATGTCGGAGGGGCTGCGGTGGTAGAGCTCTTTTTCATCACCCAGCAGGACAAATGACTTGGTGCACCGAGCCAGCCGCCGAGCTTTGGTCTTGTCGATGGGAAGCTCTCCTCGGAGGAGATATTCCAGGTATGGGGCCTGCCAGTTCGGATCTAGCATGACTCCATTCTGTTCCTCTTCGACGGGCAAGGCCTCTTCCTCGACGGCCGAGGGTGCCTCGGGTGCCGCCGAGGGTACTTCGGGCTCGGCCGAGGCTTCCTCAAGCTTGGGCGCGTCGTCGATCTTGACGGATGGTTGATGCAGGTCTCTAGAGAAGATGTCGGGGGGAACTGTCGTTCGCCCCGAGGCTATTTTCGCCAGCTCATCCGCAGTCTCATTGTACAGTCAGGCGATGTGGTTGAGCTCCAGCCCGTAGAACTTGTTCTCCAGGCGCCGGACTTCGTCGCAGTAGGCTTCCATCCTCCGGTCACGGCAGTGGGAGTTCTTCATGACTTGGTCAATGACAAGCTACGAGTCGCCTCGAGCATTGAGGCATCGGACCCCTAGCTCGACGGCAATGCGTAGCCCGTTAATCAGTGCTTCGTACTCGGCCACATTGTTTGACGCCGGAAAATGGAGGCGAATGACATAGCGGAGATGCTTTCCGAGGGGTGAAACGAAGAGCAGGCCAGCGCCCGCTCCTGTTTTCATGAGTGACCCATCGAAGTACATGGTCCAGAGCTCGGGCTGGATTGGAGTTGTCGGTAACTGGGTGTCAGTCCACTCAGCCAGGAAGTCTGCCAAGACCTGGGATTTTATGGCCTTCCGAGGAGCGAATGATAGTGTTTCACCCATAAGCTCCACCGCCCACTTTGCTATCCTACCCGAGGCCTCGCGGTACTGGATGATCTCCCCCAAGGGGAAGGATGACACCACAGTTACCGGATGAGACTCGAAGTAGTGTCGCAACTTTCGTTGTGTCAGGACCACTACGTAGAGAAGCTTCTGGATCTGTGGGTAGCGAGCTTTGGTCTCAGAAAGTACTTCACTGATGAAGTAGACTGGCCTCTGGACGGGCAGTGCATGCCCTTCTTCTCGTCTCTCGACTACGATCGCGGCGCTGACCACCTGAGTAGTCGCGACTACGTAGATCAAGAGGGCTTCTCCTACGGCGGGGGCACCAGGATGGGTGTTTTCGTAAGGAGCGCCTTAAGGTTTTCGAGAGCTTCCTTGGCCTCGGGGGTCCAAGTGAAGCACTCGGCCTTCCTTAAGAGGCGGTACAGAGGCAAGCCTTTCTCGCCGAGGCGTGAGATGAAGCGGCTTAGAGCCACAAGGCATCCCATGACCCTCTGTACTCCTCTCAAATCTTTGATCGGTCCCATGCTGGTGATGGCCACGATTTTCTCTGGGTTGGCCTCGATGCCTCGCTCGGAAACGATGAACCCAAGGAGCATGCCTCGGGGGACTCCGAAGACACACTTCTTGGGATTGAGTTTCATGCCTTTCGCTCTCAGACACTTGAATGTCATTTCAAGGTCAGAGAGGAGGTCGGAGGCTCTCTTCGTCTTGACAACGATGTCGTCGACGTAAGCCTCGACCGTTCTGCCGATGTGTTCTCCGAACACGTGGTTCATGCACCTCTGGTAAGTGGCGCTTGCATTCCTCAACCCAAATGGCATTGTGGTGTAACAGTACATGCCAAAAGGTGTCATGAAAGAAGTCGCGAGCTGGTCGGACTCTTTCATCTTGATTTGGTGATAGCCTAAGTAGGTATCGAGGAATGATAGGGTTTCGCACCCAGCTGTGGAGTCCACGATTTGATCGATGCGAGGTAGAGGGTAGGGAACTTTTGGACATGCTTTGTTTAGACCAGTGTAGTCTACACACATCCTCCATTTCCCATCCTTCTTCCTTACAAGAACAGGGTTAGCTAACCATTCGGGATGGAATACCTCTTTGATAAACCCTACCGTGAGTAGCTTGTGGATCTCCTCGCCTATGGCCCTGCGCTTTTCCTCATCGAAACGGCGTAGGGTTTGCTTCACGGGTCGGGCTCCAGCTCTGATATCCAGTGAGTGCTCGGCAACATCCCTCAGTATGTCGGGCATGTCCGAGGGACTCCACGCAAAGACTTCAGCGTTTGCGCGGAGAAAGTCGACGAGCACTGCTTCCTATTTGGAGTCGAGCTCGAAGCCGATCTGAACTTGCTTGCTGGCGTCGTTGCTGGGGTCGAGAGACGGATTTGACCGCCTCAACCGGTTCGAAGTTGCCAGTGTGCCGCTTCGCGTCGGGCACCTCCTTGGAGAGGCATTCAATGTCGGCGACGAGGGCCTCAGACTCGATGAGAGCCTCGGCGTACTCCACGCACTCCACGTCGCATTCGTACGCGTGGCGGTACGTGGAACCGACAGTGATGATCCCATTCGGGCCCGGCATCTTGAGCTTGAGGTAGGTGTAGTTGGGGACGGCCATAAACTTGGCGTAGCATGGTCTTCCCAACACCGCATGGTAGGTTCCTCAGAACCCGACGACCTCAAAGGTGAGAGCTTCCTTTCAGAAGTTTGAGGGAGTCCCAAAGCAGACGGGTAAGTCGATCCGTTCGAGGGGTTGGATTCGCTTCCCGGGCGCGATCCCGTGGAAGGGTGCCACACCGGCCCGAACTTCGGATCGATCAACCCTTAAGAGTTCCAGGGTCTCGGCGTAGATGATGTTGAGGCTGCTGCCTCCGTCCATGAGAACCTTGGAGAGCCTAACGTTGCTGATGATCGGATCGACGACGAGCGGGTACCTTCCTGGGCTCGGCACGAAGTCGGGGTGGTCTCCTTGGTCGAAGGTGATAGGCTTATCGGACCAGTCTAGGTAGACTGGCGCCGCCACCTTTACCAAGCAGACTTCCCGGCGCTCCTGCTTGTGGTGCCGAGGCGTTCGCCGCCTGCCCGTCGTAGATCATGAAGCAGTTATGGACTTCCAGGAATCCCTCTTCCTTGCTGCCCTCCTTCTTGTCGTTGTCATGGCCCTTGCCATCCTCCGCCGGGGGCTCGGTCTTATGGAAGTGGCGTCGGAGCATGATACATTCTTCGAGGGTGTGCTTGATGGGCCCCTGGTGATAGGGCCACGGCTCTTTGAGCATCTTGTTGAACGCGCCGGCCCCTCCAGGTGGTTTCTGAGGGTTCCTATGCTCGGCCGCAGCGACAAGGTTCACGTCTACGGCGTCGCGCTTCGCTCGAGACTTGTTTTTGGCCTTCTTCTTCATGCCCCGCTGGGCGGACACCTCAGGGGCGTCTGTCTTCGACTCGTCCTGAGGCTGCTTGTCCTTCCGGAAGATGGCTTCGACCGCCTCTTGACCCGAGGCGAACTTGGTGGCGACGTCCATCAGTTCGCTCGTGCGGGTGGGAGTCTTGTGCCCCAGTTTGCTCACCAGGTCCCAGCAAGTGGTGCCAGCCAGGAAAGCCTCGATGACATCCGAGTCGGTAACGTTGGGCAGCTCGGTGTGCTGCTTCGAAAACCGTCGGATGTACTCTCGAAGGGACCCCTAGCTGCTGGCGGCAGCTTCGGAGGTCCCACGAGTTCGCAGGGCGCACGTACGTGCCTTCGAAGTTCCCTGCGAAAGCTTTGACCAGATCATCCCAGTCGGAGATCTGCGCAGGAGGTAGATGCTCCAGCCATGCTCAGGCGGCGTCAGAGAGGAAAAGGGGTAGATTATGGATGATGAGGTTGTCATCATCCGCCCCTCCCAACTGGCAGGCCAGTCGGTAGTCCACGAGCCACAGCTCCGGCCTCGTCTCCCCCGAGTACTTGGCGATAGTAGTCGGGGCTCGGAAACGGGCAGGGAACGGTGCTCGTCGTATGGCCCGGCTGAAGACTCGTGGGTCGGGTGGTTCGGGTGAAGGACTGCGGTCCTCCTTGCTGTTGCAGCGTCCCCCGCGCCTAGGATGGTAGCCTCGGCGCACCTTCTCGTCGAGGCAGGCTCGATGGTCGAGATGGTGGTGCTCGTTGCCGAGGCGTTCCCGGGCGGTGGGCGCCTCGTCCCGTGTACGCTCAGGACGGACCAAGGCTTCCCGGATGCGCCAGGAGGACACCGCGTGATGCTCCGAGGGGTCAACTCGCCTACGGGAGGCGGAGCTTTCGGCTCATCGAACCACGGCGCCCTCTAGAAGATTCTTGAGTTCGCCCAAGATGTGCCATCCCTTGGTGGTGGATGGCTCCGACATGGCCCGAAGCAGCATCGCCGCTGCAGCTAGGTCCTGGTCGGACCCGCTGACGGCCGGAGGCAGCGCTGCCCTGGCATTATCGACGATGCGGTGCCGGATGTCTTGGGCCCGATGACAGGCTTCTCCAACGAGTGATCGGCCTGCCCACTCCTATTCGATGTTCTATTGGAGCTGTACAAGCCGGCCTGCTTCCCCGTCGACCCGGGCCTGCATCTCATGGATTTGCTCGAGCTGTATGTCCTGACCCCCCGCAGGGACTAGGACGACAGCTTGCTCCCGCGGGATGTCAACACGAGATGAGGGCCCAGGGGGATCGTCAACCTCTAGCATACCGAGGTGGTTGCCTTTGTTGTGATCTCCCAGATCGACGTTGAAGCATTCGCGACTTGGGCCGTAACCCTCATCGTCAAGGTCATGGCCATCGTCAGAACAACCGGAGAGGCAACGGTCACATGCGGACATGAAGGCCCGCATGGCACCAGGGTCACTGAGGGCAGAGAAATCCCAATCAGAGTCAGGGACGTCCTCTTCCTCAGAACCCGCCGGTCCGAAGGTCGAGACGGCTGTCAGTCGGTCCCAGGTCGACCACATGTGGTACCCCGGAAGGTTTGGATACGCCTTTACGAAGGCGCTCACCATTGCGGGGTCGCTAGGTGGATCGAAGCTGAACTGAAAAGGTATGGCATGGAAAACGGACGGTACCTCTTGGTCGTTGGACGGTGGTGAAGTCGCGTCGGGGGCGGTGCACACCGTCATCTCAGGTATGAGGGTTACGCCCAGCAGGCCTTTCACGAGGGTGCTGGCGTCATCAGTCCGCTTGGGGCTGACACGTCGCGAGGAAGTGACACCTGCCATCGCCTCAGGTGTGAGGACAATGTCTGACATGTCCCGCGGGGGAGTGCCGGCGTCGTCGACTCGCTCTGGCGTGACAGCCGACAAGGTGTCGCCTCCTGCGTGGCCATGGTTGCCCCGTCTCCGCCTCCTCCGACGAGGAGGGTGGCAGGGACGACCGGAGTGCTCCTCTTCTGTCGCGGGGAGATGCTGTCGTAGAGCTCGCCGCCACCGTGCGAGTCGAAGACTGTCGTTGTCGTCACGCCGCGGGGGGAGGAGTACCATGTCGTAGCTGCCGTCGAGGGACATGAACTCAAGACTCCCGAAGCGGAGCATCGTCCCGGGCTGGAGAGGTTGCTGAAGACTCCCCATCTAGATCTCAACGGGAAGGTGTTCGTTAACACGCAGCAGGCCCCTACCTGGCACGCCAACTGTCGGCGTTTCGACCCTGGGGGGTCCCTGGACCAACGAGTAAATTGTCGCTGTGTGTCCCTGCCCAGATGGGTTGGCACGAGATGGAACACAAGATATGGGACAAGCCTTGTATTATCCTGCACCAGGGGTGCCGCTCGCAGTAGGGGTTACAAGCGCGTCGCGTGAGGGAGAGAGAGAGAGGGGGACACAGAGCTCGTCCGCCGCTTCCCTCGCGCGAACCTCTCTCAGGGTGGCCCTGGACTCCCCTTTTATAGAGGCAAGGAGAGAGTCCAGGTGTACAACGGGGGGCGTAGCTATGCGCTAACGTGTCCGGCAGTGGAGTGCCTAAGCCCTGTGTACATGCCATCGTGGCCGTTGGGGGAGAGCTTGGGCGCTGTACATGTGATGGCGTGGCCGCCGGAGGAGCGCCTAAGTCCTGTAGGAGCACAGCTGGCAGCGCGACGAGGACCCTGCTAACGTCTCCTTGCTGTCATAAGGGGCTGAGAGCCACCGACGTCATGGCGCACGCGGGGCACCATCATTACCCGTCGCCGGGGTAAGCCAGATGGGACGCCGGTCTTGTTCCTTGTAGCCTGAGTAGGCTAGGAGTAGGGGAATGATGCATCCCTTATCAGCATGGTCAGTCCGAGCCCAGGGTCGGTCGAGGCAGAGACTTCTCTTGTGGCCGAGGCCGGGGTCGGGCGAGGATGCGATTCCTCCCGAGACCGGGGTCGAGGCCGAGTCCGGGGGTTGGGCGAGGCGGAGACCTCCTCTCGAGGCCGGAGTCTGAGGTCGGGCGAGGCGGAGCTTCCTGTTGCGCCCGAGGCTTGAGCTCGGTGGTTGATCATGACCTGTTGTCAGTCGTTGCCGGGGTGGCTGACACGGCAGTTGGAGCGGAGCGGGCAGCGCTGTTTTCCTATCATATCGGACAGTAAAGAGGAGGGGCGAAGTGGCTACGGTCACTTCGGCCTAGCCGACTGAGGCGCGTGTGTCAGGATACGGCGTCAGGCATCCCCCGCATTTAATGCGCCTGCGAAGCGGTCGGTTGGTGAGGCGGTATGGCCAAGGTTGATTCACAACGAAGCCTGCCCGAGCCGGGCCTCAGGAGAGCCGAGGGGGCGCCTGCCGTCTGAGGAGACCCTCAGGCGAGGCGTGAATTCGTCTGGGACCGCTGTTCCAACCCGAGGCTGGGTTCGGGTGAGATTACGTCCTTCGGGTAGACGAAGTCTTGGCTTGAACCGCACCCGTTAGTTGGTCTGAGGGTGTTAACCAGCCGTGATTAGGAGCATTGGGGGTACCCCTAATTATGGTACCCGACACCTAGGAAGCTTGAGAATGACTTGCCGAAGCAGCAGAAGTTGCAGGCTGTTGATTACCTACGTATTCTAGTACGTAGGGAGAGTAGCATGAAGCAATATGTAGATCCTGCTTTGGCTGACTCTGCCGCGCCTCAGCTTCAACAATCTCCTTCTACTTCTGAATTGTGACTTGGCATGTTCTTGTAGTGTGACCCTTGTCTTCACCACAGAATAAGCAATAGAGCTTTCTGTGCTGATCCCCATACCTTCCTCTAAAGCCCCTGTCGCCTCTGCCCCTTGGGCCTGGAGGTCTAAAAGAGCTTTGTTGTTGCCCTGAGGATTGGGAGCTGTGTTGCGGCCTTTGAAGCTGGCTTCCTCTGTCATCGCTTTGGCTAGAGTTATGGATTGATCTGACATACCTAGGGTGGATTCTTCCTCCGAAGCCCCTAGTCATTTCAGAAAACCTGTAGGCTTCTTCCCTTCTCTGGCGGAAATCATTGTCATCCCGAATGTATTCATCCATTTCTAAAGGAGCTTCTCCAGGGTTTGAGAGGGTTTCCTGGCAAAATATTGGGTCGTAGGTCCTGGCCGAAGCCCCTTGATCATGGCCTTAATGACAATTTCATTAGGCACTGTGGGCGCTTGTGCTCTCAGACACAAGAACCTTCGGACATACGCCTAGATGTATTCTTCGTGGTCTTGCGTGCACTGGAACAAAGCCTGAGCAGTGACTGGCTTCGTCTGAAACCCTTGGAAACTGGTGATCAGCATGTCCTTCAGCTTTTGCCATGATGTGATTGTTCCTGGCCGGAGAGAAGAGTACCATTTTTGTGCGACATGGAATTGAATTCCATTCTAATAATAGTAATTTAGGCATATATCAATTAAGCTTATTCGATTTTATGCAAAATATATTTTTATACTATTATTAGCAAGATGTCGAAGATATTTATGTGCTACATTTTTACTATAGAGGAGTGGGAAAAAAAGTGCCATGTAAGTTACAGAGTAGAAACAAATTCTACTAATGTATAAAATCATTTTCCACCCTCTACCCCAAGAATTTAAGATACACTTATATCTGAACTTTGGAAAGTGGTGGAATGTCAAATTTCAAACTAAATAAGTTACTTTATTGAGTGAATTCCAATTCCTCTAAAAATGAAGGGATTCAAACGCCCCGTCAGAGAAATGAGGTTTTCAAACTAGTCCTAAGAGATGATTTTATCTAGTGTTTGGTTGGGAAGGAAAGATATATTTATTTTTTAGTTTTGGGACATCAAAAGTGAGATCAATCAGCTGACATGTGGGGCTCAACCATCTGTTACTTTTTTTTTTCTTTCTTCTTCCTTACCTTCCATTCCCCTCTTTTCCTAATCACGCTTCGAGCGGCCGTTGTTGCAACAAGACGAGCCTAGGGGCGGAGATGGTCCTCGAGGCGGCGACCGACGAGACTAGGGCTCACCGACGTAGTGGCAGAGCTGGCGCTCACCTGCGTGCGGCTAGGCTCCAGCTTACCCGTGTGGCGCCGGGTCAGAGGTCGTCTGCGCAGTGACAATGAGGCTAGAGCTTCCCCATGAGAGCTCGCTCACATGGTGACAACTGACAACCAGATCTTATTAGCGCAATGGCAGGGTTGAAGGTCCCGCGTGGCGACAGGCTAGAGCTTGCAACCATGGTCGCTCATGGGACCGGACCGAAGATGAACCTAGCACTCGCCCGCGAGACGGTTACACCCTTCGTCAGCATCCACCTTCTCTCTTCTACTCGCTCAATGTTGGCGTCGTTGTTACAAGCAGACAAGCAGCCTCTAGACAGAACGGCCTAAGTTATCTTTAGCAGTTTTCCTATTTCACCTCTTATTCCATCAACTACTTTAAACTTTAGAGATAATTAGATTTTTGCCACTCACAATGTTATCTTCTTGTTATAGTTACTACTGTGTCTATGAATTGTGGGTCCAGCTAGGTCTATGAAATGTAGGTCTGATGATAATTTTACAAACATGTTTCTTGCTGATGGCAAATATCATAATCTCTCTAAACTTTACTATGTAAACATCACACTCTAGACTGAATTGTTTATAATGTGGAGTTTGAAATAAAAGATGAGGATGAATAAGTTGCTCAATATAGATTAAACTGTCTATAAAGTGGAGTTTAAAATGAGACATGAGGAAGGGTAAACCGCTAGAGCATACTCTTATCACACCCCTATCATAACTCCTATTACAAACTCTATTTTATAACAGAGTGCAAAATAATAATTTCATACTCATATACACGGTCTGCTCAAGACAACCTAATCCATTGAAATTTAGGAGACATGGTTGTGTAGCACCTTCGTGGTATATTCTATATCAAGATGACTTTATCTTGGACGCCTTCCAAGCAAACACACGGCTAGATAGGATATGGCACCTGAGACGGTCTGGTTGTCACAACCAATTGCTACTAATACCATATCTAGCAATAGCGTGTAAAACAATGTTTTGCACTGCAGATGCATGGTTTAAGAGTGAAGTTTGAAATATAGAATGAGATAGAGAGGCTGCTGTAATAGTCTAAAATTGTCTTCAACGGTTGTTGTTGTTGTCGTTCCCCTATATCTCACTCTATGCCACATCAGCACTCTCTCTTCCTCTATATCTCTATTAGACCTGTTCAAACGTCGTGTTCGGATCGGGTCAAGGGCGGGTTGTGGGTCATTTATCACAGCTCGTACCCGATCCATGCCTAGTGTCGGGTCGAGTCGGCACGTGCCTCTTTGTTTGACGTGTCGGGTCAGATTTTGTTCGGGTTGGGTCGGGTCTTTTTGGCTTTGGGTCGAGTTTTTTTCGGGTTGGGTCGGGTTTTGGATCAAAAATCACGGCTCGTATCCGGTCCGTGAATTATTGCGGGTCAAAAATTATGGGTTGTACCCACCCGTTGCATTGGTCGGGTCGAGTCAGATCGGGTTAATTGGGCCAGGTGACCCATCATCAGGTCTAATATCTACCCTCCACAGCGGTTCCCCTATACCATCCCTCTAAACCCACCAAACTAAAATATACATTTGCAATAGTAGACAATATGTGTTCGACCTAAAGTGCACGGTATGGTATACTTGTGTGTTGCGCGCCTGTTCATACAACACAGATATTTCATTGAGCACCTTTTGTGTGTGGTTTGTCACTACCACGGTTTACAAAACCGGTGGAGGGGTAAAAACCGCCCCCCACCGGTACCGGTTTACCGCCGGTAAACCGGTAGAAACCGGTAAAAACCGACCGGTTTGGCCAAACCAAATCAATTTGAATTCAAATTGGTTTACCGGCGAAAAACCGACGCAAAACCGGTGAAAAACCGGTAGAAACCGGCGGTTAACCGTGAAATAAACTGGTTTTTACTGTTTTTAGCAGAAAAAATGAAAATTTTGGCAGGATTTATTTGTAGTTTGCTCAATTCACATTGTACAATAAATATTAATTGATCCACACAACATGAGTTCATCAAAATAACATACAACGTACATATGCAACCACAAACTCCAGTTCTCATGCAATAAACATCCAGCGAACTTCGCAATACTCAAATACAAGTTCTTTTTCACCTCTCCAACGAGGCAACGATACATAGGTCGACTTATTTCACAATACTCACATGTTTAGCTCGAGTCATAGTGATAGTACTCAGGCATGTTGGAAGGGTCATGATATTGATCCAATCCGTCATACTGATAGTGTCGGGGACCATAATTAGGGGTACCCCCAATGCTCCTTAATCCGGCTGGAAAACATCTTCAGAACAAACCATAAACGACTGATAAAGCGCAGGCCTCGTCTACCAAGGGACGCGACCTCATCCGAGCCTAGCCTCAGGCAAGGACGGTAGTCCCGGACGGATTCACGCCTCGACCGAGGGTCCCCTCAGTCAGCAGACGCACCCTCGGCTCGCCCAAAGCCTAGCGCAGGCAGATTGTCGTGCAGAGACCTCGCCCAAATCGCCTTACCAACCGACTGTATCGCATGCGCATTTAATGCAGGGATCGCCTGGCACCTTATCCTAACACGCGTGCCTCAGTCAGCAAGGTCAAAGTGACTGCAGTCACTTCTCCCCCTTACTGACTGTTCTGAACGGAAAACCGCGTTGTTCACCCCGCTCCGGCAACTGTGCCAGCCACCAGGGAAAGACTGACAACAGCAAGTCACGACCTCCCCTGAGTCCGGCCTCGGGCGCAACAGGGAGCTCCGCCTCACCCGACCCTGGGCCTCGGCCTCAGCCTCGGCCTCGAGAGAAGGACTCCGCCTCGCCCGACCCTGGGCCTCGGCCTCAACCTCGGCCTCAGGAGAAGGTCTCCGCCTTGCCCGACCCTGGGCCTCGGCCTCGGAGGAGTCGTCGCCTCGCCCGACTTCGACCTCGTATCAACTATGCTACTGGGGACCCATCATTACCCTACCCCTAGCTAGCCGCCTCAGGCTACGAAGGAACAAGATCGGTGTCCCATCTAAATTACTCCGATAACAGGTAATGATGGTTCCCCGCGTGCACCCATGACGTCGGGTGCTTTCAAACCCCCTACGGAAGCAAGGAAACGTCAGCAAGATCCATGCCGCACCGCCAGCTATGCTTCTACAAGGCACAAGGCACTTCTCCGACGGCCACGTTGGTACATCTACAGGGCTCAAGGCACTTCCCTGCCAGCCACGTTAGCACATAGCTATACCCCCATTGTACAGCTGGGCATCTCCTTGTATCTATAAAAGGGGATGTCCAAGGCCTCAGGGGTGGGGAGAGGGGGGACAGACGGACGCGCGACGTACGGACACATGGACGCACGATGCAGACGAGCGGAGGCAGGCAGAGTAGGAGAGACGCGGTAGAGGCAGCCTCAGATAGCTCGCCTCAAGGCCGAACCCTCTCTTTCGCTCTCTCATTCTCGCTCTCCCGCAACGCTTGTAACCCCTACTACGAGCACCCCGGTGCAAGATAACATAAGCCTTATTTCCCTCTTATGTTCCATCTTGCATCAACCCATCTGGGCAGGGACACGTAGCAACAAATTCACTAGTCGGTCCGGTTGAGGGTCCCCCGGGTCCGAAACACCGACAGTTGGCGCGCCAGGTAGGGGTCTCGCTGCGTGTTGACAATACTTTCCCATTGAGTTTCAGATGGGTAGCTTTCAGCAGCCTCTTTAGCCCGGGACGGTGCTCCGCTTTGGAGTCTCGAGTTCATGTCCCTCGACGGCAGCTACGACATGGTACTCCTCCCCTCGCATCACAGCGACAACGATGGTCGTCGGCTCGCCCGGCGAAGGCGAACTCGACGATGACTTCCTCCCGCGGCGGAAGAGGAAAACTCGGGTTTGCACCGCTACCCTCCTCGCCGGAGGAGGAGGAGACGGGGCAACCGTGGCTAGGCAGGAGGTGGCACCTCGTCGGCTGTCGGGCCAGAGCGAGTCGACGACGCCGGCACCCCTGCGGGGGACATGTCAGGTGTCGTCCTCACACCTGAGACAACGACGGGCGTCGCTTCCCAGCAACGTGCCAACCCCAAGCGGGCTGATGACGCCAGCACCCTCACGAAGGACTTGTTGGGCGTTAGCCTCGTACCTGAGATAACGGTGCAGTCCGTCCCTGATGCGACTTCGCCACCGTCCATCAACCAAGAGGTATCATCCGTTTTTTACATTGTTCCCTTTAGATTCAGTTTCGATCCTCCAAGCGACCCCGCTTCGGTGAGCGCTTTCGCTAGGGCATATCCTGACCTTCCGGGGTACCATATGTGGTCAACTTGGGACCGACTGACGGTCATCTCGACCTCCGGACCCACGGGTTCCGAGGAAGAGGATGACCTCGACGTCAGTTAGGATTTCTCCGGACTCCGTGATCCCAGTGCCATGCGTGACTTCATGTCCGCATGTGACCACTGCCTCTCTGGTTGCTCTGATGATGGTCACAGCCTTGACGACGAGGGTTGAGACCCAACTCGCGAGTGCTACCACATCGATCAGGAGGATCACGACGAAGAAAACCACCTTGGGATGCTAGGAAGTGACGGCACCCTTGCACCTACAACTCGCGTTGAGATCTCGTGGGAGCTAGCTGTGGTCCAAGTCCCTGCGGGGGGTCAGGACACACAGCTTGAGCAACTCCGCGAGATGCAGGCCAAGCTCGACGAAGAAGCGGGGCGACTTGTGCAGCTCCGGCAAAACATCGAGCAGGAGTGGATAGGCCAGGCACTCGCCGGAGGAGCGCGTCATCGGGCCCAGGACGTCCAGCGCCGCATTGTTGACGATGCCAGGGCAATGCCGCCCCCGGCCTTCAACGGGGCCGGCCAGAGCCTAGCCGCAGTAGCATTGTTGCTTCGAACAATGCTGGAGCCATCCACCACTGAAGGGCGACGTATCCAGGGCGAGCTCGAGGGCCTCCTGTAAGACGTCGCTGTCCAACAAGCCGAGAGCTCTGCCTCCAGAAGGCGAGGAGACCCCTCGGAGCATCGCGCAGCGCCCTCCCGACACATGCGGGAGGCCTTGGTCCACACCAAGCGCACACGGGATGGGACGCATGCGGCCCCGGATCGCCTCGGCGATAATCAGCGCCACCGCGACCGTCGAGCCCGCCTCGAGGAAAAGGTGCGCCGGGGCTACCATCCCAGGGGCGGGGGACATTACGATAGCGAGGAGGATCGAAGTCCCTCGCCCGAGCCACCAGGTCCATAAGTCTTCAGCCGGGCCATACGACGAGCGTCGTTCCCGGCCCAGTTCCGAACCCCAACTACCATCACCAAATACTCAGGGGAGACAAGGCCGGAGTTGTGGCTTGCAGACTACCGGCTGGCATGCTAGTTGGGTGGGGTGGATGACGACAATCTCATCATCCGCAACCTTCCCCTTTTCCTCTCTGACGTTGCCCGGGCCTGGCTGGAGCATCTGCCTCCTGCGCAGATCTCCGACTGGGACGACCTGGTCAAGGCTTTCACTGGAAATTTCTAGGGTACGTACGTGCGCCTTGGGAACTCATGGGATCTCCAAAGTTGCCGCCAGCAGCTCAGGGAATCCCTGCGAGAGTACATTCGGTGGTTTTCAAAGCAGCGCACCAAGCTGCCCAACATCACCGACTCGGATGTCATCGGGGCTTTCCTCACCGGCACCACTTGCCGAGACCTGGTGAGCAAACTAGGACGCAAGACACCTACCAAAGCAAGCGAACTGATGGACATCGCCACCAAGTTCGCCTCTGGTCAGGAGGCGGTCGAAGCCATCTTCCGGAAAGACAAGCAGCCTCAGGGAGGGCAGAAGGAACACACCCCTGAGACATCCACCGAGCGTGGCGCGAAGAAGGCCAAGAAGAAGGCGCTAGCGAAGCGCAACGCCGTCAACACGGACCTCGTTGCTGTTGCCGAACGCAGGAACCCTCGAAAGCCTCCCGGAGGGGCCAACGCGTTCGACAAGATGCTCAAGGAGTCGTGCCCCTATCACCGGGGTCCCGTCAAGCACACCCTTGAAGAGTGCGACATGCTCTGGTGCTACTTCAACAAGGCTGGACCCTCGGCAGAAGGTGGCAAAGACCAAGGCAATAACTAGGGGGCGACAAGGAAGAGGAGTTCCCGGAGGTCCACAACTGCTTCATGATCTACGGCGGACAGGTGGTGAACGCCTCGGCTCGGCACCGCAAGCAGGAGCGCCGGGAAGTCTCCTCGGTGAAGGTAGCGGCGCCGGTCTACCTAGACTGGTCCGACAAGCCTATCACCTTCGACCAAGGCGACCACCCCGACTTCGTGCCGAGCCCAGGAAGGTACCCGCTCGTCGTCGACCCAATCATCGGCAACGTTAGGCTCTCCAAGGTCCTCATGGACGGAGGCAGCAGCCTCAACATCATCTATGCCGACACCCTAGAGCTCTTGGGGTTGATCGGTCCGAGATCCGGGCTGATGCAGCACCCTTCCATGGGATCGCACCCGGAAAGCGTATCCTGCCCCTCGGGCAGATTGACTTGCCCGTCTGCTTCGAAACTCCCTCCAACTTCCGAAAGGAAACCCTCACCTTCGAGGTAGTTGGGTTCCGAGGGACCTATCACGCGATGCTGGGAAGACCATGCTACGCCAAGTTCGTGGCCATCCCCAACTACACCGACCTCAAGCTCAAGATGCCTGGCCCCAAGGGAGTCATCACCGTCGGGCCCACATACCGCCACGCTTACGAGTGCGACGTGGAATGCGTGGAGTACGCCGAGGCCCTCGCCGAGTCCGAAGCCCTCATCGCCGACCTAGATTGCCTCTCCAAAGAGGCGCCCGACGCGAAGCGGCACGCCGGCAACTTCGAGCCGGCCGAGGCGGTCAAGTCCGTCTCTCTCGACCCCAGCAACGACGTCGGCAAGAAAGTCAGGATCGGCTCTGAGCTCGACCCCAAATAGGAAGCAGTGCTCGTCGACTTTCTCCGCACAAACGCTGATGTTTTTGCGTGGAGTCCCTCGGACATGCCAGACATACCGAGGGATGTCGCCGAGCACTCACTGGACATCCGAGTTGGAGCCCGACCCGTGAAGCAGCACCTGCGCCATTTTGATGAAGAAAAGCGTAGGGCCATAGGCGAGGAGGTCCACAAGCTAATGGCTGCAGGGTTCATCAAAGAAGTATTCCATCCCGAATGGTTAGCTAACCCTGTGCTTGTAAAGAAAAAAGGTGGGAAATAGAGGATGTGCGTAGACTACACTGGTTTAAACAAAGCATGTCCGAAGGTTCCCTACCCTCTGCCTCACATCGATCAAATTGTGGACTCCACTGCTGGGTGCGAAACCCTGTCATTCCTCGACGCCTATTCAGGCTATCACCAAATCAAGATAAAAGAATCCGACCAGCTCGCGACTTCTTTTATCACACCTTTTGGCATGTATTGTTATACTACTATGCCATTTGGCTTGAGGAATACAGGTGCAACCTACAAGAGGTGCATGAACCATGTGTTCGGAGAACACATCGGCAGGACGGTCGAGGCTTACGTTGATGACATCGTCGTCAAAACAAGGAAAGCCTCCGACCTCCTCTCTGACCTTGCGGTAACATTCAGTTACCTAAAAGCGAAGAGCGTAAAACTCAATCCTGATAAGTGTGTCTTTGGAGTCCCCCGAGGCATGCTCTTAGGGTTCATCGTCTCCGAACAAGGCATCGAAGCCAACCCGAAGAAAATTGCGGCCATGTGACGGAACCTCCCAAGTTATTAGGCCCACCTACAGTTGTTCTTGTCCAACGGACATCAGACAACCCTGCAGATGCCCCTGAATTACTTGACAAGTTTGGTATCTACTTTTCTTACCTTTCCCAAGAGCGTTTCACTCGTCACGCAGACATTACAGATCATCGGAGATACGAAAATGTGGAAGTGGTTACATAAACTTACCTTTATTTTAAAAGTAAGACAAAGTTGTATATTACAGACCAGGATATAACTTATGAGTGCAGAGTAGTATTATTACACACCAAGGGAGGCAAAAACCCCTCCCGATAAGTTTCTTAAACAAAAGTTCTTAGGAGGAACTCTTCCTCCCGCAGCTTTACTCTTGCTTTTCTTCTTTTGGGACCACCTTGGAACAGAAACAACAAAAGTTTGTTGCTTCCTCACCTAAAAACAATAGGGAATAAAACCCTGAGTATGGAATTACTCAGCAAGACTTACCCGACTAAAGAAAAGACTCTCAAGGGTATGCTGGTTATAAGGGAGTCAAGGTAAGGTTTCTCAATGATCAAAGACTCTATTTTGCAGAAATGCTTACTAAAAGTGGATCCTTAAAAAATCCAGTTTTATTGTCAGGTTAGGTAAAATTACCTGCATCTAGAGTTCTTTCTATCCTAGTTCAAACACTTGACCTGCACTAGCCAATTTCTTAACAAGCCTTTCATCTTTACTGGAATTCTACGTATAGGGCAGTGACCAAGTCTTCATAACCGCGAAGGTACGGTGATCCGAATCGATTATACTCAGCTGAGGATCTCCGATCACACGACATATGTAGCACTTAACCCTTGCATATGTCAACCCGCCACTGGGGTTCTTAAGACCAGATCAGGTTCACGTCAACCGAGAGCACAGATACACCACCGTCCAGCCTCTTGCCACGGAGGGTACACGCTACTCTCGCCACCGCTCCACGCCCATTGCGTGTTATCTTATTCTGGCCTTAGTCTGCCCGAGGCAAGGCTTACCCATGACGAGGCATGTGACCAGTTAAAGGGTCCTCGGTCAGCAAGCCTACATCGACACGGTCCTTAGTCGACTCAGACGGAGACACTACACCGAGATTCTCTTCTCGTGCAAGTCACCCGCCCGGTCTCAGCTTAATCATTTCAATCCCAAAGTTTGGTACCTGGCAGAGGTACATCTTTTCTGATGTTGAACCCATCACGGCCATGATGGATCCACCATCAAGTTTTATTTTTGAAAACATCCCACTTTTTGCCACATCATATTTTGTAAAAACAAAACATTTTGTTTTTCTAAAGCAGGGCTAAGCACCAAAAAAATCTTTTGTAAAACGGTGATCAAGGAAGGTAATCAATCTCAAGGAAGGTAATGTAGGAATTGTTTTAACGATCAACTCCTATCACCTAATGCATCAAGCAAGTGAAAAAGATCTTTAAATCACAAGGTGGTGGCAAATGCACTGGGGCTTGCCTTCGTTTATTGGTGATTCAGGCTCGGATCCGCAGATGTCAAAGTAAAAACAATTTCCTGCCTGATGTTCCACAGGTGGTGGTGGTGAAGTCTTCTCTTCTTCTACTTCAACCTCTTCTTCGTGTTCTAAAGATAACCATATATAATAATGAATGTCCATGTAATGCTCATGAGAATGTAAAGATAATAAGAGTTTATTATCTAAGGTGTTGAATACAATTTTCCTTCATGGTTCTCCAGGAAACTAGGGTTTCCGGAGTTAGTAAAGGAATTCAAAGGGCAGGGGGTAGGGTTTTGGGTTCTAAGTATCAAACAAGGTCCAAATCAAACCAAATTCTACCCAAGGCTTCTAAATAATGTTTAAAGTTCAAATAAAAAGTTTGGGCATTTTTGAAATTATTATCTATTTTCTAAAAATCCAGAACCAATGCTTTAGGCTATTTTAAATGCTCCAAAATTCCTTATTTGACCTAAAAATCATGAAACTATTTTTATTAAATACTATGGAAAATAAGGAATCTAGGAAAATTGGTTTGACATTTTTAGGATTTTTCTACAATTTTCTAAAATTGTTAGAGTCCTGTCCGAAAAAGAAAAGGAAAAAGGATGAATAGTCCTGGGCCGGTTTCAGCCCAGGCAGCCCAAGTCCACGCAGAAACGCGCGTGTGCCCGCGCCCGCACTGGATACCTTGCAGAAAGGCCCTTGGCTTAATGACTAACCCAAAGTGGGTTCATTTACTGTTGCACTGGGTCGCTGACGGTTTGCAGAGATGCCCTCGGACTTCTAATTCTTCGCAGGATGGGGTCCCCGACGACGGTGAGCGCGGCAGAGCTCCGGCGAACTCGTAGACTGGCTGAATGGGATAAGGACTGGCGCTAATCTCTGGTTTAACCCTAATTCTAGCCCTGAGGAGTGTTTCCCCTCATTAAATTTCACAAACGACTATACCAATGTCTCTGGCCACGGTGAGCGCGCGGATGAACTAACAAACCACACGTTCCCGGTGATTGACGGTGGTCTAATTCAATGGGAGTGGTCGAGGAGTTTGACGAGGGCCTAGGGACGCTAGAACAAGCAACAGAGAGTCTTGGACTGACCTGAGTTGAGCTGGCCGCGGCGAGGTGTTCTTCACGGTGTATTCGAACCGATTTGGGGGGAAGTGCGAAATTCGAGCTCGCTGGTGATCGGCTGGGGACAATACTGGGTGGCTGGGTGTGTGATGACCTTGCGGAGCTTGCAGTGGCTTTAATTTATAGGGAGCGACAGCGGTGACCGGGAATTTCAGTGGTGACGCGCGGCGTTCGGAGGAGGGAAAAAGCACTGGCGCAGTGGCTTGGTGTCCTACGCCGTGGCAGTTACTCCGGTGATCACCGGTCATGCTAACCTCGGTTAGCTGCGACGTGGTAAAGCGTCTGGACACGCGGCGGACGACGGTGATGGTTCCACGGCGGTGAGAATCTTATCCGAGGGGTGGTGAGCAAGAGGGGAGTCACGGCGGCTAGCCGGAGTGGCGCCCAGCTCAACGGCGGCGAAGATTTTTCTACCCCGTGATGTTATCCATCTACTCCGGGCACGAATCAGGATGGCGATGGCACGAATCGCGGCGGAGGGATCGTCGGCGGTGAGGTCTCTACGCTGGCGCTCTGATCCTTATCAGATCACTGTACCATGGCGAGCCATTCAGATAACCTGACAGAGCAACTTTGGGTCCCATTTTCTCCAGATTTCCTATGGTACCAAGCCCAAACATCTATAGCAAAGTTGTTCTACTATAAAGGATCTACAACTTTGTTATATTAACCTGGGGCAAATTCCTTGAAGTTCTTGATCTGTAGAGCTCCAAAGATGTCCAAGTACCACTGTTAATCTGAACTTCAGACTCCAATAGCCTGACAGCCCGACTTTGAGTGTAATTATCTCCAAATTCTCCATAACAAGTTTGCTTACACTCTTAAGCAAAATTGTTCCCCTATCATAGAGCTACAAAATTGATGTGGTGCCCTAAGGTGAATTCTCACTAATTTGAAAACTACAGAGCTCCAAAGTTGAGCTTATAACATTGATTTCAGACTTAGCATAGAACTCAAATGAGGTCCATTTTGCAAATAAGTCCAAAATCCAAGATTTAGCTTACAAATCCACACATTAGTGAACCAAATGACTTAGGATACTCATTTATCATGGTTTTTGCACTTTAGTCCAAAAGTGGACTAATTTTGCACTTAACCCCCTAGGGTTTGGATTTATGGTTTTCCAGGGTTCCCATTAGGGTTTTTGGTATCTCAAGGGTGTAAATGTAATGTAGGTCCATCTTTGATAATATTTTATGATTATTTCACTTAATCTTTGGGGTTTTCTCTATTTAGTCCCTGCTTTGCCCTTCTAATCCCCATTTAGGGTTAAGTACCCTACACTAGGGTCTTATCTGCAAGATGTTATAACAATACAACTTGCTTGAAATTTTTGCCTAGTGAATGCACTCTAGGTGTGTCAAACATATGCAAATGCCAATGCTCATGATGTTATGCTCAAGTTTTAGTAACAGTAACACCAGGGGTGTTACAGGCCATCACCAACATGGGGCCAATCAAAGATTTGAAAGGAGTACAAAGGGTCATGGGATGCCTTGCGGCTCTGAGCTGCTTCATCTCGCACCTCGGCGAGAAGGGATTGCCCTTGTACCGCCTCTTAAGGAAGGCCGAGCGCTTCACTTGGACCCTCGAGGCCGAGGAAGCCCTCGGAAACTTAAAGGCGCTCCTTACGAATGCACCCATCTTGGTGCCCCCCGCTGCGGAAGAAGCCCTCTTGATTTACATCGCCGCAACCACTCAGGTGGTCAGCGCTGCGGTCGTAGTCGAGAGACGAGAAGAAGGGCACGCACTGCTCGTCCAGAGGCCAGTCTACTTCATCAGCGAAGTGCTATCCGAGACCAAAGTCCGCTACCCGCAAATCCAGAAGCTGCTCTACGCAGTGATTCTGACACGGCGGAAGCTGCGACACTACTTCGAGTCTCATCCGGTTACTGTGGTGTCATCTTTCCCCTTGGAAGAAATCATCCAGAGCCGAGAGGCCTCGGGTAGGATAGCGAAATGGGCAATGGAACTCATGGGCGAAACACTTTCATTTGCCCCTCGGAAGGCCATAAAATCCCAAGTCTTGGCCGACTTCCTGGCGGAATGGACTGACACCCAGTTGCCGACAGCCCCAATATAGCCCGAACTTTGGACCATGTACTTCGATGGGTCGCTTATGAAAATAGGAGCAGGTGCTGGCTTGCTCTTCGTTTCACCCCTCGAGAAACATGTGCGCTACGTACTGCGCCTCCATTTGCCGGCGTCAAACAACGTGGCCGAGTACGAGGCCTTGGTTAATGGCCTACGCATCGCCGTCGAGCTAGGGGTTCAGCGCCTCGACGCTCATGGCGACTCGCAGCTTGTTATTGACCAGGTCATGAAGAACTCCCACTGCCGCGACCAAAAAATGGAGGCCTACTGCGACGAAGATCGGTGCTTGGAAGATAAGTTCTACAGGCTGGAACTCAACCATGTTGCTCGTCGGTACAATGAAACCGCAGATGAGCTGGCGAAAATAGCCTCGGGGCGAACGACGATTCCCCCGGACGTCTTCTCCAAGGATATATATTAGCCATCCATCAAAATGGACGACGCGCCCAAGCCCGAGGAGGCCTCGACCCAGCCTGAGGTACCCTCGGCCGCCGAGGGTGAGGCCCTGTGCGTTGAGGGGGAGCGGAATGGGGTCACGCCGGTTCCAAACTAGCAGACCCCGTACCTGGAATATCTCCTCCGAGGACAGCTGCCCCTCGACAAGGCCAAAGCTCGGCGACTGGCTCAGCGCGCCAAGTCGTTCGTTTTACTGGGTGATGAAAAGGAGATGTACCACCGTAGCCCCTCAGGCATTCTCCAACGATCCATATCCATTGCCCAAGGACAAGAGTTGTTACAAGAAATACACTTGGGGGCTTGTGGTCACCATGCAGCACCTCGAGCCCTCGTGGGAAACGCTTTCCGATAAGGTTTCTACTAGCCAAACGCGGTGGCCGACGCCACTAGGATTGTACGCTCCTGCCGAGGGTGTCAATTCTACGTGAGACAGACGCACCTACCCGCTCAAGCCCTGCAGACAATACCCATCACTTGGCCGTTTGCCGTGTGGAGTCTGGACCTCGTCGGTCCCTTGCAGAAGGCACCTGGGGGCTTCTCGCACCTGCTGGTCGCCATCGATAAATTCTCCAAGTGGATCAAAGTCCGACCCTTAACCAGCATCAGGTCCGAGCAGGCGGTGGCGTTGTTCACAAATATCATCCATTGCTTTGGGGTCCCAAACTCAATCATCACCGACAATGGCACGCAGTTCATTGGGAAAAAGTTCCTGGACTTCTGCGAGGACCACCACATCCGTGTGGACTGGGCCGCCGTAGCGCACCCAATGACAAATGGGCAGGTGGAACGCGCCAACAGTATGATTTTGCAGGGACTAAAGCCGAGGATCTACAACGACCTCAACAAGCTTGGCAAGCGATGGATAAAAGAACTACCCTCGGTGGTTTGGAGTCTGAGGACGACGCCGAGTCGGGCCACGGGCTTCACGCCGTTTTTCCTAGTCTATGGAGCTGAGGCTATCTTACCCACAGACTTGGAATACGGTTCCCCGGGGACAAAGGCTTACGACAACCAAAGCAACTAGACCAGCCGAGAGGATTCATTGGACCAGCTGGAAGAGGCTCAGAACATGGCCTTACTACACTCGGTGCGGTATCAGCAGTCCTTGCGACGCTACCACGCCCAAAGGGTTTGGCCCTGAGACTTCCAAGTGGGAGACTTGGTACTTCGGCTGCGACAAGACGCCCGAGGGCGCCACAAACTTACCCCTCCCTGGGACGGGCCCTTCATCATCGCCAAGATTTTAAAGCCCGGGACATACAAGCTGGCCAACGATCAAGGCGAGGTCTACAGCAACGCTTGGAACATCGAACAGCTATGTCGCTTTTACCCTTAAAATGTTTCAAGTCGTTCATGTATCTCGCTTTCTTTACATGCATAAATAAAGTCTAACCATCAAGGAAGGATCAGCCTTGCCTCGGCAAAGCCCGACCCTCCCTTGGGGGCTAGAAGGGGGGAACCCCCTCTGCGTCAAAATTTTCCTTGGAAAAGTCTTTTACCAGAACGTCTTTCGCGCTTTTCGACTGCGTCGATAACAGAATCCTAAAGACGAGCGAGAGGGACCTTGAACGGCAAGGCCGATCGAGCCGAGGGACTCCTACGCCTCCAGGATATGGATACCTCACACATCTCCTGTTGGAGACTTGTTCTCAAATGCTATGAATTTAGAACAAGGCAACATAAAATGTTAAATGTTAACGTCCTTCGTCCACGAAGCATTATTCCCTTGAGGATAATGAACCTTGGACGAAGGTTAATAAGAATATGATTACGAAGGTTAAGTCTTCGTAATCAAATTTTAATAGATTGTACAAGATAATATAAAATAAAGGGTATCAAAGGCAAATGAATCATAAACGAATCATATTATAATATATTAAATCATTGAATACAGCTATACCTCTGCCTTGGTAAAGATTGGTTCCCAAATGATGCGATTGCAATTACAGGAATCCGTGAACAGTAAAGGAATATTGTTCACTATTTATAGACACAGGACACAGCCTGTGAAGAATTACAATTATGCCCCTCATAAAAGTTTACAACATTGACTCAGACCTTTATGGACTAAAAGGTCATTCTATCTTTAAGTCGGTTTGTAATACCGAAGCTTCATGAAGAGGAGCCTTCGGCCAACTCATACAAACAGCTTCAGCTAAAAACCGCTTATTCCTACAAGACCTTCGGCGACGAAGCATAGTCCCAACATCACCTTCCGCGAAAAGTAGCTCACGCTCGGATAAGCGATTCTGCTACCGAACAAGTCCTAATGCTCGAAAACTTTTCTGCCAGAACAACTTTCGTGCCTTTTCGACTGTGTCGCTAACAGAATCCTAAAAACGACGGGAGAACACATAAGTAGCAAGGCCGACCGAGCCGAGGGACTCCTACGCCTCCGGGATACGGATACCTCACTAATCACCTTCCGCGAAAAGTAACTCACGCTCGGATAAGCGATTTTGCTACCGAACAAGTCTTAACGCACGAAACAAGAGGAAAGAAAACACAGCTTTATAATCCGACAATAATGTTTAGGCCTCAGCGGCCGCAAAAGACATACGCATACTTAGAATAAACTGTTCCTGCAGGCTCAGACATCGGCAGGGGGAGGAGCAGCACGCTCGGCGTCATTTCCACCCTCGGCAGAATCTGGCCCAGCCTCAGACGGTGACTTGGGCAGAAGGATCTCCACCTCAAAGGAGGAAGCCAGCACCGCGCTTGGGCCCTCGACAGCCACGTCAAGCCTCTGGACCTCGGCTAAGCCAGCCTCCTCTTCGTCGGGTAAGCAGTACCCCTCGTTGACCCACTCCAGATCCACGTCGTAGTGGGAAGCGAGTACGGCGAAGGCCCGCCTAACGCCATGGTGCAGCGCCCCGCGGAGTCTACTGCGCACATGGCTGCCCAAGGCCCGCAGGTGACTCTAGGGGGAGCTACCCGAGAGGACATCGTTGAGACCAAAGGCCCGACAGAAAGCCGAGACAGCCTCGGACATGGCCACGCACTCGGCCTCATTCCGCTCAGCCGCCTCGGCAAGCACCTTGCAGTTCTTGACGGACTCGTTAAGAGCCGTCTCGAACCCTGCAGGCAGCAAGGCAACATTCTTCAGACGCAAGGAGAAGAATGGAGACAAAAACAAAGTCACAAAGCGGGCAAAACATACCTTCGGCCCGGTCACGCTGCAGCGAGGCCTAAGCTTGGGCGGACCGAGCAGACCCGACGACCACGGCCAGACCCTCCGTGAGGCTCCCGGCCCGAACGGTCGCCTCGAGGTCTAGAAAGCAGGAACCCCCTCTACGCCAAAACTTTCCTCGGAAAAGTTTTTCTACCAAAACGACTTTCATGCATTTCGACTATGTCGATAACGGAATCCTAATGATGGGCGAGAGAGACCTTGAACGGCAAGGCCGACCGAGCCGAGAGACTCCTACGCCTCCGGGATACGGATACCTCACTCGTCACCTTCCGCGAAAGGCAGCTCACGCTCCGATAAGTGATTTTGCTACTGACGAACAAGTCCTAATGCTCGAAACAAGAGGAAAGAAACTCGGCTTTATACCCAAATGTTCAGGCCTCAGCAGCCACAGAGAACAAACACACGTGCTTGGGGTAACAATGGTACCTAGACTTAGACGTCGGCAGCGCCCTCGGCGGTTTTCCCAACCTACGGCAGATGTCTTAGTACTTAAGGCTATTACATCTTGCCCTCAAGAAGGTACCACTACAAACGGGACTCCAGCTCCATTCCCGCAGGAATGAACAATCTCCACACCGAAAGGCCTATGGGATAACGAGCTCCAAGCGGCCCGCCAGTGACCACCGCACCAGCAGCGCGACAACGACCTCCGCCTCGGGCGGCTAGACAGCAGCAGCGATGGCCTCAGGGCAAACGCCACTGCTGAAAGGCTCTCGTTCACGTCCCTTCATGGGGGACGAGAACCAGCCATCAAAGCCAAAGAGCCGGGGGTCCGGAGCGCAGGTGGCACTGACGGTCTCGTCGACGGAGGAAAACCGCTGTGACAAGAAGCCTCACCAGCGGCAGCCACCACTCCAGCACCAGCAACAGCAGCCACCTGCGCACGGCACGACCGTCGCCCAGGTGGAGGACGGACAGCTACACCCTGACCAGGCAGTAGCAGTTCGCCTTCCCCCGCATGGCTGGAGGACGTCACCTCCATAGGGTTGGAGGATGCCCTTCTCCCCCGAATGATGGAGGAAGAAGCAGGTCACCGGCCCACGTGGGAGGCAGGACCCAACTCGGCGCACCCTCCTCCTCAGCCCGGATGATGAACATCCTTGAAGCTGAGGGCGGGGCAGAGGCCGCAGCCCGGCTTGCTTCTCCCCACCACAAGGCTGGTAATCATCCCTACGGATGACCATTGGTGAGGGACTGCAGCCGGGCTGCATGATGAAAATCCTTGAAGTGGAGCGGTGACCGGAGAGCGCCAACCCCCACGGGGTCGCGCTTCTCAAACAGCAGCAAAAAGAAGGCAACACAGGTGCACCCCATCTGGGGGCTCGGAAGGCGGAAAGGCGCGACGGGTGCGAGGAGTGTGAAGGCATGGCAACCACCCAGGGGGTCGATCCCTTTTTAAAGGCAGATCTCCTCACTCGCACCCCCACGCGTCACGGGCAAAGTCTCCACCGACGTGCTCCAGGGTTCCCACCCTACGACACGGGGGCTGGGTCCCACACGTCATGCGAGCTGACCCAAAACGCGAAGGAGGCAAACCGCCGCATGTGAAGCATGTAACCGCCCTGCGGTTATAAGCGTTCCCTCATCCTCGCCGAAACCAGCGGTCGAAAGGGTGAACCGCCACGCAGGGAGCATGCAACCGCACCACGGTTGTGCACCCTTTCAGCTTTGTCGCATACGGTGGTCCAGCACGGAGGCCCGGTCCCACATGTCATGTAACCGGCGCGCCGGTCACTGCGTGCAAGGAAACCGCACCACCGCTTGCACCAATGCTGCGTCTTCTCGACTGCGGAACCAGCGCAGCGACTCAAGGCAGCCCTACACGTGACCCAACAGTGCCCATTAAGTGCGGCGATCACGGGTCACTCAGCCGCGGAGATAGGCACGGCGGTCGATATGATCAGAGGCGGGCCGGCAGTAATTGTAGCAACAGGCGTGCGGAAGCAGCGGTCCAGTCACCTACAGGTTCGCACCCTCTCCCACAGCATAAAAAACGACGCACCCATGTTTTGTTCCTCGAACGACTCGCGCACGCGCAACAGCCGCCCCGCGAATCGCCCGTCCCGTCGCATTAACTCCTTAGCAGGACAAGCGACACCTCCGGCAGGCGAAGCGGGCACTGTTTCGTCTCCGTCATGATGACCGCGTCATAAAAGGTGCGCCACCTTATTTAAATTTATATCCTTTTCCTTTTCCTCTCTCTCTCTCTTGCCACAGGGACCGGGAAAGGGGATATTGTGAAAAGGATCCTTCTCGGCGAAGGAAACGGGCCCTGAGCCCTCCTACTGATCAGGGGTTCGAAGGTTGCGCCCTCCGGGGTTCAGCAACCGCCCCAGAGCACTCGACCTCCGAGCCCTTTACTGATCAGGGGTTCGAAGGCTGGCCCCTCGGAAGGGTTCGACAGCCGCCCCAGAGCACGCAGAGTCAGGGATGACCCTGGGTACGTCCGTTACATGGCTGAGGCTCGGGCTACACTCCCGAGGTACCCTAGGACATTTCTGAGACCGACGGGAACGATTTGTAATAGAATCCCACCGGAGGGAGGCACCGAGCCCTCAAACCCTATCGAATGGGTCCGAGTCCAGCAAATCACCTGCAGATACTTTTGGAACGTGCCTCTGGGCCACTAGCCGACCCTTACCGAATGAGGCTCGGGCGTCCACTCGGATCACCCGTTAGCAACTCACCAGAAACACCATGTTCGGTGCCCTCCGAGGGTAACATGGTGCTTCCCCCCCCCCTTCCTCCTCGCGGAGAGGCGACGAAGGGGCGTACAATAAAAGTCGAGACGGTCCTTGATCGTCCTCTCGCTCCGTGCAGAGGCTCGGGGGCTGCTCTCGCGCCAGGCTACGGCCAAACTATTGACCACGTCAACAAACTAGCTCAAAAACTCAGAGCCTGACTGTGCACCCGGGCTGCGGCCAGGCCACATGAGGGAACAACAAAGCTGACTGAGGCATCACAAAAGGGATTAAGACCTCAGAGGAGTCAAACCACTCCTCCGAGGCCTCGGGGGCTACACCCGGCGGGTGCGCTCGCACGCACCCACCGGAACAAAGCATAACCGAGAAGGGCTGGTCCCCTTGAAAAAAATCCGGCAGAACCTCCAAGCGAGTACTTACACTCCCTTCGAGGCTCGGGGGCTACTGTCGGGGACCGTAATTAGGGGTACCCCCAATGCTCCTTAATCCGGCTAGAAAACATCTTCAGAACAAACCATAAACGACTGATAAAGTGCAGGCCTCGTCCACCAAGGGACGCGACCTCATCCGAGCCCAGCCTCGGGCAAGGACGGTAGTCCCGAACGGATTCACGCATCGACCGAGGGTCCCCTCAGTCAGCAGACGCACCCTCGACTCGCCCAAAGCCCAGCTCGGGCAGACTTTGTCGTGCAGCGACCTCGCCCAAATCGCCTTACCAACCGACCATATCGCATGCGCATTTAATGCAGGGATCGCCTGGCACCTTAACCTGACACGCGTGCCTCAGTCGGCAAGGTCAAAGTGACCGCAGTCACTTTGCCCCCTTACTGACCGTTCTGACAGAAAAACAACACTGTTCACCCCGCTCCGGCAACTGTGCCAGCCACTAGGGAAAGACTGACAACAGCAAGTCATGACCTCCCCTGAGTCCGGCCTTGGGCGTAACAGGGAGCTCCGCCTCACCCGACCCTGGGCCTTGGCCTCAGCCTCGGCCTCAGGAGAAGGACTCCGCCTCGCCCGACCCTAGGCCTCGGCCTCGGGAGAAGGTCTCCGCCTCGCCCGACCCTGGGCCTCGGCCTCAGCCTCGGCCTCGGAGGAGTCGCCGCCTCGCCCGACCTCAGCCCCGTATCAACTACGCTACTAGGGACCCATCATTACCCTACCCCTAGCAAGCCGCCTCAGGCTACGAAGGAACAAGACCGGTGTCCCATCTAAGCTACTCCGGTAATAGGTAATGATGGTTCCCCGCGTGCGCCCATGACGTCGGGTGCTCTCAAACCCCCTACGAAAGCAAGGAAACGTCGGCAAGATCCATGCCGCACCGCCAGCTATGCTTCTACAGGGCACAAGGCACTTCTCCGACGACCACGTTGGTACATCTACAGGGCTCAAGGCACTTCGCCGACGGCCACGTTGTTACCTGTACAGGGCTCAAGGCACTTCCCTACCAGCCACGTTAGCACATAGCTACACCCCCATTGTACAGCTGGGCATCTCCTTGTATCTATAAAAGGGGATGTTCAGGGCCCCAGGGGAGGGGAGAGGGGGGAGAGACGGACGCGCGACGTACGAACACACGGACGCAGACGAGTGGAGGCAGGCAGAGTAGGAGAGACGCGGTAGAGGCAGCCTCAGACAGCTCGCCTCAAGGACGAACCCTCTTTCTCTCTCTCTCTCTCTCTCTCTCTCTCTCTCTCTCTCTCTCTCTCTCGTTCTCGCTCTCCCGCAATGCTTGTAACCCCTACTACGAGCACCCCGGTGCAAGATAACATAAGCCTTATTTCCCATCTTGCATCAACCCATCTGGGCAGGGACACGCAGCAACAAATTTCACTAGTCGGTCCGGTTGAGGGTCCCCCGGGTCCAAAACACCGACAGATAGTGATAGATCTATACAAAAGATATGAGATACATTAGTGAGAAAACAAGAACGACAAATAAATACTTATCCACAAAGCAAAAGAACATACCGGTGCAGCGGGAACTTGTCCATACCCATATTGTGGTCCTGGTGGATACATATTTGATAAATTTGAATATGGTGGTAGAGGAGGTCCATAGTTTCCATACCCATACATGATCGATGGTGGTGCTTCGCCTGATGGTGGAGGGGGTCCATAGGTTCGCTGACTCGGTTGCCATTGCCATGCATAAGGGTTATAGACTGGGTCTCGTCCAGTCGGATAGTTAGAAGAACCGGAGCTACTTGAGCTACGGATTCCATCTTGGACAGGAAATGAAACCGAACGACGTCGACCACTTATTGTCTCCCGCTGTTAATAAGGTGCATCATGGTAAGAATCTTGTGTGGAATGGGTGAACCGACTTCCTCTAGTGGACCTCCAATCTCCTGCACCACTCCCTCCCGTACCACTCCCTCCTGCACCACTCCCTCCTACACCATATAATCCAGCATCACCATGGCTGCCATCATCACCAGCACTAGGGTCGGTTATGTTATCATCACTGTCTTCATCCTCTTCTTCCTCTTCGATTTGATAGGTGATTTTGACCCTTTTTCCTTTCCTATCTGATGGACCAAGATGGTAATTTGACCCCCACACATTAGAGTCGCACCAAACTCATTCCACTCAATCTTCCATTTGTCAATCTCCTTCTGAAACTCCTTAACATTTTCATCAAGATACTTGCCATCAATCTCTCGACCAGTTGGTAATTTGACCCCCACACCTGCATTTAAGGCAACAAGATTATGTCAACAACATAGATCAAATACAACACAATATATTGTGTTATTTGTTACCTTGTTTTTGGGACTCCATAATTGCGGCCCTAAAATATGGGTTATCGACCTTTCGACCCGGGATGCCAATGGCATGACAAGCCTTTGCCCAAGCCCTACCAAGAATCTCTTTCGAGCTGCTTCCCTTACTTGTCCAGGGACCAGTATCTATCCTCTGTTGCCTTAGTCCAGAGGCTTGAGCAAGATTGTAGTCTCTAACACGTTTAGGTACCCTCTGGCTGGAGGATCCACCACCCCTGTCATACCTTGCACCAACCCTCTGACTAAATTCATGCTCCACACGTGACTGACTAAATTCATGCTCCACACGTGACTGATGTAAAGCCGCTTTAAGTTCATCCTCATACTCATCGTCCCCAAAATGGGTTCGTGCTGCCTCATCTGCCCTCAGCTGCTGCCTGAACCTAGAACTCTTTTTTTTCTTTGTCTTGTCTATGTTAAGTTGGAAGTATGCCTTTATGTCTGGAAGAACAGAGGGACATTTCTTGACATTCTTCCCTCTATGCAAGAGATGCTCCTTCAATCGGGTACCACCCCCTCCGCTCTTTGTTTCTCTACAATACTTGCATTTGAAACCTGCGTCAACCTTCTCTCCGTGCAACCAGACTCTATCTCTATCTCTATCTCTATCTCTATCTTCATCCGACATGTCTCCTACAGATGTGGCAAAAATATCATATAACTTGAAACAATAACTAAACCATAACTAATACATAAACCATAAGCCATCACATCTATAATAACAATACCAAATCATATTTACAGTAGTAGTAAATAATATTATGAGTTACATATACTATAACTAAAACAGAGCTAGGCACTAAATACTAAAAATCCATGAACGGAATCTAACAATAACTATGTATTAAGTTATTAACACAAGCATGAATGAAATCTGAAAACCTAAACATTAAAAATCCAAATCTAGGCACTAAATATCTAAAACAGAGCTAAATCTTGGTACCATAACCGGTTTACCAGTGGTAAAACATGATTTACCTCCCCCCGTGGGCGGTTTACCACCGGTTTTGTGATGGAAACCGTCGGCGAGGGGATCTGCGACGATGACGGGGGGCAGCGGCGAAGCGGGCGGTAAACCGCCGGTAAACCGCTCCTAGCCGGCGGTTAACCGCGCTTAGCCGCCGGTAAAAGGCGCAGAGGCGGCGATTTTTGCGTGTACGGCGGCGACGGGTCTGTGGCTGGGAGCGTAAGCGAATGGGGAAAGTGAGGGGAGCTGGGAAGGACGCGGAGGAGAAGTTGTTTAGATTTTTTTGTTAACGGGTTAACGGGTTCATACATGTTACTATTTTTTTTTGTTCGCTAAACTGATTTGAATTTAAATATCTTCTATACCAAATTACTCAGAAAAACATGTAGTTTTTTATCATATATTTTTTTATAAATTTTTTAAATTTTTTAAAATTTGGACTGAATTCAAAAAACCACCGGTAAACCGTTACCGTCTCTGATGGTTTCGGTTTACCGAGCGGTTTACCGCCAGTTTTCGATGGTTTTGGAATCTTGATACTCACTACACCTCTCAACGCTATGTCCCGGCAAGCGTCGTCCTTGGTGGTGAAGCTCTCTCACCTTCACCAAGGAGGCCTCTCCATCAATCATGCGCACGGTACCAGCGGAGAGCTTCGAGGCCGCGACGAAAAGCAAGCCCGACGAGGTCGCCCATGGCCATGGTGGTGAGCTTCGAGTTGTGACGGAGTGCTGGCCGACGAGGTCGTCCATGGCCACGACGAAGAGTTTTAGACTTTGGTCTACCCAAACTTTGATTCAATAGACTTTGGTGTGAGCTGCGTAACTATTGAGGTGTTTGATTTGAGAAATAAGCTAGTTTATCGTCTTCTCAATTCTCACATTTTTGTTTGGTTTGTGGAATGAAATGGTTTGATCTATCATCATCTCATTCCTCATAGTTAGTTAGTTAGTTACTACTAACAGGACGAATAAGATCATCCCACTAAATTTGAGGAATAGACTCATAATGCACCACAACATCTTGAATAAAGTAATTATTCAAACAAAACACCCCCTATATGTATAGTACTGCCTTTTTCTAGAATTTCAGTTGTCATAGGCTATGGACAAAGCTACGGAGAAAGAGTGTGAGAGGAAGGGCAATTTCAGGTTGGTACATAGAATTGTCTTCCAGGTTAATGATTAGTGGCTTAACTGCACTTAGATGATGCCTGTCTGCTTATCAATTCACATGCAAGTGTCTAAATTGGAGGGGAGGGATTCTGGTGTCCCAAATCAATGATGAGTAAACAACTTGTTTTTTTTTTGACATTTTCCTTTCACATTATACGGACAGTTTTGAGCTCAGTTTCTTGTATATACAATAAGAGTAGGAGGGATATGAGTTGTGTTGTGATTAACAGTGAGTGGATGTTTTCTTTCATTCGATTTTTTGCTAATTTTATAGTACATATGTTGGTTCTGCAACTATTCGATACTATTTTTTGTTTGGGACAACTTAAATTTAGTGTTCAATTTGGCTGTCATGCATGGTATGGGCTTCATGTCCTGCTTCAACTTTGTTGACCACGGCTACATTTATGTGTGGTTTAGAAGTTCCAAAATATGTTGATCTACATATCGCAAACTGAAGAACCTACTTTTGTTTTGGTTTGCCCTGCTACATACCGGTAATCCTCGTAGCCTACAGGTAGAGGTGATAATAGGCTCTAAATTTTACACTCTAAATTTTAAGAATCAAATCAAATTAGGATCGGACACTATTTGTATTTATTTTTGAACCAATATTATTTAAGTGTCTTAACTTTTTGTGAAGGGACATTTGAATCATTATCCATTACCACGTCTAGTCTATATTTATGATTGTCTTTTAAGTGTCATATGACCCTGTGCTGTGAACATCATACAATTATGTAGGTGTCGGCGTTTCGATCCCGGGGGGTCCCTGGACCGACGAGTAAATTGTCGTCGCGTGCCCCAGCCCAGATGGGTCGGCGCGAGGCGGAACGCGAAGGGGGGAGAGCAGCCGGAGGGAGACAGGCGTGGGAGGTGGAACCCGCGGCCTTCGTGTTAGCCTCGCGCCCAGGTCGGGTGCGCTTGCAGTAGGGGGTTACAAGCGTCCACGCGGGAGGGAGCGAGCGGCCTTGCGCGAGCGCCGTCCCGTCCTTCCCCGCGCGGCCAACCCTTTGTAAGAGGGCCCTGGACCTCCCTTTTATAGGCGTAAGAAGAGGATCCAGGTGTACAATGGGGGGTGTAGCAGTGTGCTAACGTGTCTAGCGGAGGAGAGCTAGCGCCCTAAGTACATGCCATCGTGGCAGCCGGAGAGGTTTTGGCACCCAGTTCGTATGATGTCGTGGCCGTCGGAGGAGCGCTGGAGCATGACGGAAGGACAGTTGTCGGGGCTGTCGAGTCCTTGCTGACGTCCTCTTGCTTCCGTAAGGGGGCTGAGAACCGCCGTCGTCACAGGGCATGCGGGGCGCCATCATTACTCGTATAGTGGAGCGAGCCAGATAGGACGCCGGTCTTGTTACCCGTAGCCAGAGTCAGCTCGGGGTAGGGTAATGATGGCGCCTCCTGTCGACGTGGTCGGTTCGTGCCCTAGGTTGGGCGAGGTGGAGGCTCCTCCGAGGTCGAGGTCGAGTCTGTCTTCTAAGGTTGAGGTCGAGTCCGAGCCCCCGGGTCGGACAAGGCGGAGACCGTCGGCTGAGGCCAGGGCTGAGTCCGAGCCCTGGGGTCGGGCGAAGCGGAGTTCGTCATCCTTCGGGGCTGAGCCCGAGTCCGAGCCCTCGGGTCGGGCGGAGCGGAGTTCGTCGTCTTCCGGGGCTGAGCCCGAGTCCGAGCCCTGGGATCGGGCAGAGCGGAGTTCGTCATCTTCCGGGGCTGAGCCCGAGTCCGAGCCCTGGGGTCGGGCGGAGCGGAGTTCGTCGTCTTGTGGGGCTGAGCCCGAGTCCGAGCCCTGGGGTCGGGCGAAGCGGAGTTCGTCGTCTTCTGGGGCTGAGCCCGAGTCCGAGCCCTGGGGTCGGGCAAAGCAGAGTTTCCTATGACGCCTGAGGCCAGACTTGGCTGCTGTCAGCCTCACTTTGTCGAGTGGCTCAGCAGTCGGAGCGGCACAGGTGGCGCTGTCCTCTTGTCGGACTGGTCAGTGGAGCGGCGAAGTGACTGCGGTCACTTTGGCTCTGTCGACTGGAGGGCGTGCGTCAGGATAAAGGTGTCAGGCCACCTTTGCAATAAATGCCCCTGCGATTTGGTCGGTTGGCGCGGCGATTTGGCCAAGGTTGCTTCTTGGTGAAGACTGGGCCTCGGGCGAGCCGAAGGTGTGTCCGTTGCTGGAGGGGGTCCTCGGGCGAGATGTAGATCCTCCGGGGTCGACTGCCCTTGCCCGAGGCTGGGCTCGGGCGAGGCGTGATCGCGTCCCTCGAATGGACCGATCCTTGACTTAATCGCACCCATCAGGTCTTTGCAGCTTTGTGCTGATGGGGGTTACCAGCTGAGATTTAGGAGTCTTGAGGGTACCCCTAATTATGGTCCCCGACAGTAGCCCCCGAGCCTCGAAGGGAGTGTTAATACTCGCTTGGAGGCTTTTGCCGCACTTTTTTGCAAGGGGACCAGCCTTTTTTGGTTGCATTTTGTTCCGGTGGGTGCGCGCGAGCGCACCCGCCGGGTGTAGCCCCCGAGGCCTCGGAGGAGTAGTTTGACTCCTTCGAGGTCTTAGTGCGTTTCGCAACACTTCGGCTGGCCTGGTTGTTCCCTCATGCGAGCTGGCCGTAGCCCGGGTGCACGGTCGGGTCCCAAGTTCTCGGGCTGGTATGTTGATGCTGTCAACGGTTTGGCCGGAGCCAGGTTTGCGAGAGCAGCCCCCGAGCCTCTGCACAGGGCGAGAGGACGGTCAAGGACAGACTCGACTTTTTTACATACGCCCCTGCATCGCCTTTCCGCAAGGAGGAGGGGGGAAAGCGCCATGTTGCCCTCGGAGGGCGCCGAACATGGTGTCTCCAGTGAGCTGCTGGCGGGTAATCCGAGTGGACGCCCGTGCCCCATTTGTTAGGGGTCGGCTAGAGGCCCGAAGGCGCGCTCCAAAAGTACCTGCGGGTGATCTACCGGACTCGGTCCCCTTTTGACGGGGTCCGAGGGCTCGATGCCTCCCTCTGATGGGATTCCGTTACAAGATCGTTCCCGCTGGTCTCGGAAATGTCCTAGGGTACCTCGGGAGCGTAGCCCGAGCCTTGGTTATGTATCGAACGTACCCAGGGTCATCCCTCGCTCTGTGTCTGAGGCGACTGTGAACCCTTCGAGCGCCAGCCTATGAACCCCTGATCAGTAGTGGGCGCGGAGCCCGAGTGGCCTGAGGCGGCCGTTGAACCCTTCCGAGGGGCCGGCCATCGAACCTCTGACCAGTAGTGGGCGCAGAACCCAAGCGCTCTGAGGCGGCCATTGAACCCCTCCGAGGGGCCAGCCTTTGAACCTCTGATCAGTAGGGAGGCTCGGGGTCTGTTTCCTTCGCGGAGAAGGATCCTTTTCGGGGTATCCCCCTTTCCCGGTCCCTATTGTAAGAGAGAGAAAGAGGAAAAGGAAAAGGATACGAAATCGAATGACGTGGCGTACCTTTTTTGACGCGGTCATTATGGCGAAGGCGAAGCGTCGCATGCTTCTCCTGCCTGAGGTGCCGCTTGTCCCACCGCGGAGTTAATGCGACAGGGCGAGTGGTTCGCGAGGCGGTCGTTGCATGTGTGCGAGCCGTTCGAGGAACGGAACACGGGCGCGCCGTCTTCACGCCGTGAGAGAGGGTTCTCTCGCTGCTGTAACACCCGGCTTTAAGGAACAAAGCCAGGTGCATCTCATACATGCGCCAAGAAGACAACATATATAATAACAGAGTGTATAGAGATAAATGTCATAAAACATCAGAGTAATTATTACATAGCGGAAGACTTATTACAAAATAAAAGTATAACCATAAAACGAACTAAGGATCGTCGGCGCCAATGTCGACTGAGAAACGCCACCTAGATCAGATCATACTCCTCGCTTTGAGGCTCCTCCTGAACCACCTGCTCTTCTCCTGTGGGGGGGGTGTGAGACAGCAAGAGTGAGCTCACATACGTTCATAGCTCAACAAGTCGTGGGGAATAATGTGGCATGAACTCACCAAAGGTGGGAGTTCATGAAGTGTAAGGCTGATCAATGAAATAAAGGCTGAAGCTGAGCATTGCTTTTATAAGTTGGTCAAAATTTTATTAGCAGTTACTAAGTGTAAGTAAATACCAAACCATAGTAATAATAAGTAAAAGTAATAATAAAATAATCCCAAATGCAATGAAATGACAGATTAAGTTTAAGTTCCATAAATTAATCATGTGAGTGTCCGAGCCGCTCATGACCGTGAGCACGGCTAGTATACCAGTTTTACACTCTGCAGAGGTTGCGCATCTTTACCCACAAGTCGTGTTACCCATTTGCCACGGAGTTGATCAGACTCCATACACCTCTACCTAGGAAGCGAGGCAGGGTACCACTACGAGGCCTTTACAAAGTTCCACTAGCTTCAGACTACCCGCTACAGTTTATAGGAAGTTCCAATGCAGGGTTCCTGGCTGACCGCCATCGCAGCAAAATCAACCAGGGACCTCCCTACACTGACCACTCCCCTACTGCCCTTGCCCCTTTCGGGTAAGGTAGCCCTCCCCTAGCTTTCCTAGTTAATCAGCCAAGGGCGTCCCATTAAACCCTTGTGGTAGCACTGTTTTCCCGGGTGGTTCTCCATGTTCCCATTAACATAATGATCTTAACATGAACAAGGAATAATAAAACAGATAACAATAAATAGTATAACAATGAGTGATGAATATCTCTATACCCAAATCCACATAAAGCAATAGCATGTACTACCCAAAACTTTAGTAGTAAAACCAGTGGTGAAGCAAGGTATAAAGATAGTCAAAATCTAGGGCATCCTATTGGGTCCCAGCAAAATTATCCTATGCAGATCATTATGAATAATAAGAACATGAATGGGTAAAAGAAGTGATCAAGGGCACAACTTGCCTTCAACGAGCTCCTGCTCAGCTACTTCAACTTGTTGAAGCTCAGGTTCCACAGTGGGTTGCTCGTCTACTCGCATCAATACAATACATACATGGCATAGCATAAATTAACATCACATCAAACATGCAAATAGAATATACAGTAATAAACTAGACATTAAAATAAGATCACAGGAACTGGAATCATTAATTTTGGAGTTATATATTTTAAGTTATGGGTTTTCTAATGTTTTATGTGCTTAATACAAGATTAAGTGAAATAATAATTTTAATGCGTTTGTCATGTCAGAACAGAGGCACTAATGGGTAGACAATATTATTACAAAAATTTAGGAACTGGAATCATTAAATTTGGTGTTCATATGCATTTTCTATAATTTAAACAAGTTTCAGCAATTATTTTTGTATTAAAAATGAATTTAGAATGGATTTTCTCTGATTTTATTGATTCCTGGACTAGGCGTCAATTACAGGAAAGCGCAGGGGCTCTGGCGCAAGAAACCAGAGACACAGGAAACCCCCCAGGTGGACTGCGGGTTCATTTCAATTAAGCACAGGGACTCTTTAGCAAATGTGACGCAGCGAAAGGGTATCGGCCGAGCACGGCCATCCGATCAAGCGCGGACGGCCGAGATTAGATCGGCCCATATAATGAACCGGTAATCAATAGGATTCACCCGATTAGAATTCTACGGCTTGGATTTAAAAGCACCTGCAATCACCCCGGCTCGCCCGATTCTGGATCAAGGGCCCAGATCAACCCACGAGTAGATGAAATCTTACCCACACGCTACAGATCCAACGGCCCAAACCTATCCACACGAACCGTTATCTATCCATCTAATCAGAGCCGTCGAGAGGCAAGATCAACGGCCCTGGCGCCATCGTCCTCCCTCGCCCAGGTAGCGGCGGCGCGCGTACCACAGACGGCGGGGCATCGCCGGAGCAGCGCGCATTTGTCACTCCGGCGCTCCAGACCCCAATCCAAGGTGTGCTAAATGAAGTACATAATGGTCCTAACAGCAGGGGAGAGAAAATACCTGCCCAGAACGCAAGTTGAAGCCGGTCCATGGCGCAGTGCGGCCCCAACGGCGGCGATGAGGTGCGGTGAGAAATTGAGGCCGCCCCGAGGATCAATCCCGCCAGGTACTACCAGGGACGCCCTTCTGGTGTCACGGTGAAGCTCCACGACCCTTCTCCAAGACCCCAACGGTGGCGTGGCCGAGGACTGATGCCGGCGGCGGATATCTGGAACTCGGTTTGGTGGCGGCCAACAGGGAAGAAAAGAAGAGTCTGCGCGAGGGGCAACGGATGGAGAGAAGGATGCAGCTCGATTCTCTTTATGCGCAGGGTGGGTCAGCAACGGAACCCGAGGTCCCCGGTGAGCTCCAGGATTCCCGCGCGCGAGATCCACGGCTGGTTGAAGAAGACGCCTTCCGTCTCCGTGGGGTTCGGCTGACAGCGGGGGCCCGCAGATCAGTGAAGAGACGGGAGAGCAGCGCGCGCCAGAGGCCGATCCAGGGACCCCACCTGTCGGCACGCAATTCTGTTGAACGCCGCGGGCGAGTGAAACGGACAAGCGGGGCCCATCTGTTAATGCTACCTTTGTTGGGCTGCGCGGGGCTGGTGGTGAATATGGGCCACGAAGTGGATTCGGCCCAAACTCAAGGTAAGTCTTCTTTTCTTTTCCTTTTTATTTTCTAGTTTCTATTTTAAATTCAAATCCAACACAAGTTTGAATTCCAACGTTTCAGAAGAATTTGTACTCAAATTAAATATTCAGTTTGAACATATTAGTGGGATAAATTTGTTTAGTTATGGATTTATTTTGTGCTCCATAGTATTACTTCCTTACTGTTCTCATCACTTTTAATTTCCATTTTTTTTTGTTTGAATGTCTATTTCACCATTGATATATTTCTACTATTATTACCTTAGTAAACAAGTGCACAAACAATAAACACCAGCATGATGCATTTTTTTTATTTAAGTGACATTTATTTTAATTACTCATTCTTATTTAGAGTTATTCTCTTTTTACAATGATTAGATGGCACACAGAATAAGGATATCTCTCTATATTTCTTGTATTCAATTTTGAGTATTACAAATCCTACCCCCCTTAAAAATAATCTCGTCCTCGAGATTTAGGAAGATCTAGGGAAAAGATGGGGAAAGTCTATGCGAAGCTCTTCTTCTCTTTCCCAGGTGGCTTCATCTTCACCGTGGTGACTCCATTGTACCTTGCACATCTTAATCACCTTATTTCTTGTAACTCGAGTCAAAGTGTCCAAAATCTTGATGGGGTACTCAGCATAAGTCAGATCCTCTTGAACCCTAAGGTCTTCCATTGGTAATTGTTCTTCGGGCACCCTGAGACATTTCTTTAGCTGAGATACATGAAATACATTATGCACCTCAGATAAATTATCAGGTAGCTCGAGTTGATAGGCCATCTCTCCAACTTGCCTAAAAACTCAGAATGATCCAATAAAGTGAGGGGACAATTTACCCTTGACTTTGAATCTCCTCATTCCACGAAGTGGTGACACCTTGAGGTACACATAATCACCTTCCTCAACTCCAGTGGTTTTCTTCTATTACCAGCGTAGCTCTTTCTCCGGGTCTGAGCTACCCTCAAATTCTCTCGGATTATACGGACTTGTTCTTCTGCTTCTTGAATTAGTTCAGGTCCAAATGATTGTCTTCTTCTAGTCTTATCCCAATATAGAGGAGTCCTGCATTTCCTACCATACAAAGCCTCAAATGGTGACATCTTCAAACTAGCCTGGTAGCTATTATTATAAGAAAACTCTGCATATGGTAAGCTCTTCTCCCAACTACCACCATGTTTAAGAGCACAAGCTCTTAACATATCCTCCAGTACTTGATTGGTTCTCTCTGTCTGTCCATCAGTCTGGGGATGGTAGGCTGAACTAAAATTCAACTTTGTATCCAAGCTCTCATGCAACTTCTTCCAAAATCGAGAAGTAAACTGTGATCCTCGATCAGATACGATCTTCTTAGGTACTCCATGTAAACAAACTATCCGAGTCATATACAATTCTGCTAGCTTGGCTCCCGTGTAATTAGTCCTCACAGGTATGAAATGAGCCACTTTTGTCAATCTGTCTACAATTACCCAAATAGAGTCATACCCAGCAGGGGTGCGGGGTAGTCCAACAATAAAATCCATACCAATTTCTTCCCATTTCCACTCAGGTATCTTCAATGGGTGCAATAATCCAGCGGGTCTTTGATGTTCAGCCTTAACTCTTTGACATACATCACACTTAGCCACATGAGCAGCCACATCTCTTTTCAGTCCATACCACCAATACTTTTGCTTCAAATCTTGATACATCTTAGTGCTTCCAGGGTGGATGGAGTAATCAGAATCATGAGCTTCTTTCAATATAGCCTCACGGAGGCTATCAATCTCTGGGACACATATCCGATCTTTGAACCATATAGTACCTTGCTCATCCTCCATGAATTTCGGAACTCTTCCTTCAGTAATAAGATCCTTGATCTCTTGAATCTTAGCATCACCAACCTGACCTTTACGAATCTCTTGCTCCAAGGTAGGTTCCAACTCAATGGTAACTCCTTCAGTGTGAGTAGCAATTCCCAGGTTGAGCTTCTCAAAATCTTTTGCTAATTCATCGGGTAGTTGGACAACGAAGGCGGAGTGAACATGCTCCTTCCGACTCAAGGCATCTGCAACCAAATTTGCCTTGCCTGGATGATAGTGAATCTCCAAATCATAATCCTTAATAAGCTCCAACCAACGACGTTGTCTAAGGTTGAGATCCTTCTGAGTGAATATATACTTCAAACTCTTATGATCCGTATATACTTGGCACTTAGTTCCCATAATGTAGTGTCTCCAAATCTTAAGTGCATGCACAACGGCAGCTAGCTCCAAGTCATGAGTGGGGTAGTTCAGTTCATGCTTCCGCAACTGACGAGATGCATAGGCAATCACATGTCCTTCTTGCATAAGCACACATCCAAGTCCTTGGCCACATGCATCACAGTAAATGTCAAATCCCTTCTGCAGATCTGGCATAATCAATACTGGAGGTGACATCAATCTCTCCTTCAACTGATCAAAACTCTCTTGGCATTTCTCATCCCACTTGAATTCTTTTCCTTTCTCCAAAAGCGATGTCATAGGCTTGGCAATCTTAGAAAATCCTTCAATAAATCTCCGATAATATCCTGCGAGTCCCAAGAAACTCCGAATCTCCGTAACTGTAGTGGGCACTCTCCACTCCATAATCGCCTTCACCTTAGCAGGATCCACTGCTATTCCTCCATTTGAAATAATATGACCAAGGAATGGCACCTTGTCAATCCAAAACTCGCACTTGCTGAACTTAGCGTAGAGTTGATTATCTCGCAGCTTTTGTAGCACCAACCTTAGATGTTGTTCATGATCACTTTCATTCTTAGAATAGATAAGAATATCGTCGATAAATACCACGACGAATCTGTCCAAATACTCCATAAACACCTTATTCATCAAATTCATGAAATATGCTGGTGCATTGGTCAATCCAAACGACATAACAGTAAACTCATATAATCCATATCGAGTCAAGAATGTTGTCTTGGGAATATCCGATGGTCTAATCCTCATCTGATGGTATCCCGATCGGAGATCAATCTTCGAGAATACTCTAGCTCCTCTCATCTGATCAAACAAATCCTCAATACGGGGTAATGGATACTTGTTCTTCACCGTAACATCATTAAGAGATCTATAATCCACACACATTCTTTGTGATCCATCCTTCTTCTGTACAAACAGTACCGGTGCTCCCCACGGTGAGGAACTCGGACGAATGTACCCAGCCTCTTGTAACTCAGTTAACTGCTTCTTAAGTTCCTTATGTTCTTCTACGGACATCCTGTATAGCCGTTTAGAAATAGGAGCAGTCTCAGGTAAGAGATCAATAACCAACTCAACTTCCCTATATGGTGGCATCCCTAATAACTCCCCTGGAAAGACATCCGGAAAATCTCTAACTGCATGGATGCTGTTACCAACAAACTTCCCATCTACTATGAATGTCGCTAGTCTGGTGGCGGTTGTTACTGCAATTCCAACTTCAAATCTTTCTCCTTTCGAACTGGTGAGTTCTACGGTTCTCTTAGCATGGTGTATATACTGCCTTTGCCTTCCTTAACCATGACATACCAAGGATCACGTCTATAGTGCTCTCTTCTAACACTATAGGGGTAGCCCATCTGGGTTAGAAACACAGGATAAGAAAGGAAGAATTGTAGACAAGGTGAGTAATTACGAGGAATGTTGCTACGGGGGATTTATTAGCTAAGTAGATTAGTGCGTTATCCACTAAAGCTGATACATTACCTTATGGTGGAACATGCTAAGATGCCCAACTATAATGTTTCAATCAATCAAAGAAGCAAATCAGACATTTATCATCAGAACAATCAAACAACATTTTTAAAATAGAGAAAATAGTTTTTTTTAGGCCTCCTATCTCTTAAAAATGTCATAGGGGTAGGGATTCCAAGGTGTGAAATCCATCTTGTCTCAGAGTAGAAAAGATAAGAATGATCAGAGTAGAACGGTAGAAGGTGAGACAAGATCAAGATAAGTGTAGAAAGAATCAGAGTAAGGTGAGTTTAGAAGAATCAGAATGAGATAAGTAGGTAAGAGTTGTCCATTTCTATCTAGGTCTCGTCCTACAGTCAACATTCCTCTGATACCACTTCTGTAACACCCGGCTTTAAGGAACAAAGCCAGGTGCATCTCATACATGCGCCAAGAAGACAACATATATAATAACAGAGTGTATAGAGATAAATGTCATAAAACATCAGAGTAATTATTACATAGCGGAAGACTTATTACAAAATAAAAGTGTAACCATAAAACGAACTAAGGATCGTCGGCGCCAATGTCGACTGAGAAACGCCACCTAGATCAGATCATACTCCTCGCTTTGAGGCTCCTCCTGAACCACCTGCTCTTCTCCTGTGGGGGGGGGTGTGAGACAGCAAGAGTGAGCTCACATACGTTCATAGCTCAACAAGTCGTGGGGAATAATGTGGCATGAACTCACCAAAGGTGGGAGTTCATGAAGTGTAAGGCTGATCAATGAAATAAAGGTTGAAGCTGAGCATTGCTTTTATAAGTTGGTCAAAATTTTATTAGCAGTTACTAAGTGTAAGTAAATACCAAACCATAGTAATAATAAGTAAAAGTAATAATAAAATAATCCCAAATGCAATGAAATGACAGATTAAGTTTAAGTTCCATAAATTAATCATGTGAGTGTCCGAGCCGCTCATGACCGTGAGCACGGCTAGTATACCAGTTTTACACTCTGCAGAGGTTGCGCATCTTTACCCACAAGTCGTGTTACCCATTTGCCACGGAGTTGATCAGACTCCATACACCTCTACCTAGGAAGCGAGGCAGGGTACCACTACGAGGCCTTTACAAAGTTCCACTAGCTTCAGACTACCCGCTACAGTTTATAGGAAGTTCCAATGCAGGGTTCCTGGCTGACCGCCATCGCAGCAAAATCAACCAGGGACCTCCCTACACTGACCACTCCCCTACTGCCCTTGCCCCTTTCGGGTAAGGTAGCCCTCCCCTAGCTTTCCTAGTTAATCAGCCAAGGGCGTCCCATTAAACCCTTGTGGTAGCACTGTTTTCCTGGGTGGTTCTCCATGTTCCCATTAACATAATGATCTTAACATGAACAAGGAATAATAAAACAGATAACAATAAATAGTATAACAATGAGTGATGAATATCTCTATACCCAAATCCACATAAAGCAATAGCATGTACTACCCAAAACTTTAGTAGTAAAACCAGTGGTGAAGCAAGGTATAAAGATAGTCAAAATCTAGGGCATCCTATTGGGTCCCAGCAAAATTATCCTATGCAGATCATTATGAATAATAAGAACATGAATGGGTAAAAGAAGTGATCAAGGGCACAACTTGCCTTCAACGAGCTTTTGCTCAGCTACTTCAACTTGTTGAAGCTCAGGTTCCACAGTGGGTTGCTCGTCTACTCGCATCAATACAATACATACATGGCATAGCATAAATTAACATCACATCAAACATGCAAATAGAATATACAGTAATAAACTAGACATTAAAATAAGATCACAAGAACTGGAATCATTAATTTTGGAGTTATATATTTTAAGTTATGGGTTTTCTAATGTTTTATGTGCTTAATACAAGATTAAGTGAAATAATAATTTTAATGCTTTTGTCATGTCAGAACAGAGGCACTAATGGGTAGACAATATTATTACAAAAATTTAGGAACTGGAATCATTAAATTTGGTGTTCATATGCATTTTCTATAATTTAAACAAGTTTCAGCAATTATTTTTGTATTAAAAATGAATTTAGAATGGATTTTCTCTGATTTTATTGATTCCTGGACTAGGCGTCAATTACAGGAAAGCGCAGGGGCTCTGGCGCAAGAAACCAGAGACACAGGAAACCCCCCAGGTGGACTGCGGGTTCATTTCAATTAAGCACAGGGACTCTTTAGCAAATGTGACGTAGCGAAAGGGTATCGGCCGAGCACGGCCATCCGATCAAGCGCGGACGGCCGAGATTAGATCGGCCCATATAATGAACCGGTAATCAATAGGATTCACCCGATTAGAATTCTACGGCTTGGATTTAAAAGCACCTGCAATCACCCCGGCTCGCCCGATTCTGGATCAAGGGCCCAGATCAACCCACGAGTAGATGAAATCTTACCCACACGCTACAGATCCAACGGCCCAAACCTATCCACACGAACCGTTATCTATCCATCTAATCAGAGCCGTCCAGAGGCAAGATCAACGGCCCTGGCGCCATCGTCCTCCCTCGCCCAGGTAGCGGCGGCGCGCGTACCACAGACGGCGGGGCATCGCCGGAGCAGCGCGCATTTGTCACTCCGGCGCTCCAGACCCCAATCCAAGGTGTGCTAAATGAAGTACATAATGGTCCTAACAGCAGGGGAGAGAAAATACCTGCCCAGAACGCAAGTTGAAGCCGGTCCACGGCGCAGTGCGGCCCCAACGGCGGCGATGAGGTGCGGTGAGAAATTGAGGCCGCCCCGAGGATCAATCCCGCCAGGTACTACCAGGGACGCCCTTCTGGTGTCACGGTGAAGCTCCACGACCCTTCTCCAAGACCCCAACGGTGGCGTGGCCGAGGACTGATGCCGGCGGCGGATATCTGGAACTCGGTTTGGTGGCGGCCAACAGGGAAGAAAAGAAGAGTCTGCGCGAGGGGCAACGGATGGAGAGAAGGATGCGGCTCGATTCTCTTTATGCGCAGGGTGGGTCAGCAACGGAACCCGAGGTCCCCGGTGAGCTCCAGGATTCCCACGCGCGAGATCCGCGGCTGGTTGAAGAAGACGCCTTCCGTCTCCGTGGGGTTCGGCTGACAGCGGGGGCCCGCAGATCAGTGAAGAGACGGGAGAGCAGCGCGCGCCAGAGGCCGATCCAGGGACCCCACCTGTCGGCACGCAATTCTGTTGAACGCCGCGGGCGAGTGAAACGGACAAGCGGGGCCCATCTGTTAATGCTACCTTTGTTGGGCTGCGCGGGGCTGGTGGTGAATATGGGCCACGAAGTGGATTCGGCCCAAACTCAAGGTAAGTCTTCTTTTCTTTTCCTTTTTATTTTCTGGTTTCTATTTTAAATTCAAATCCAACACAAGTTTGAATTCCAACGTTTCAGAAGAATTTGTACTCAAATTAAATATTCAGTTTGAACATATTAGTGGGATAAATTTGTTTAGTTATGGATTTATTTTGTGCTCCATAGTATTACTTCCTTACTGTTCTCATCACTTTTAATTTCCATTTTTTTTGTTTGAATGTCTATTTCACCATTGATATATTTCTACTATTATTACCTTAGCAAACAAGTGCACAAACAATAAACACCAGCATGATGCATTTTTTTTATTTAAGTGACATTTATTTTAATTACTCATTCTTATTTAGAGTTATTCTCTTTTTACAATGATTAGATGGCACACAGAATAAGGATATCTCTCTATATTTCTTGTATTCAATTTTGAGTATTACAGCTGCCCCTGGATGGGACGTAAGCTTGGCTGACGACGCGACCGCTGCTCCTGCCCGCCTGCCACCGCCATTATTGCCGGCCCATTTTTGGCCGTATTGACCGTTGCGCCTGGCTGGCACTGCTGGGTCATACGCAGGGTTGCCTCGAGTCGCGGTACTGGTTCCGCAGTCGAGGAGGCGCGGTAGTGGTGCGAGTGGCGGTGCAGTTGCTCGCACGTGGCAACCGGCGCGCCGGTTGCATGACGTGTGGGCCTGGGCCTCCATGCTGGGTGTTGGAGTCGAAGGGGCGCGCCCACTTGGCGCGGTTGCATCCCGACTGCATGGTCATCCACCCTTTCACCCGCTGGTCTAGGCGAAAGTGGAGGAATGCTTGTAACCGCTGGGCAGTTGCATGCCCTGCGCGCGGCGGCTTGGCTTCTTCTGCCCTAGACCAGCTTGCATGACGCGTGGGGCCCAGCCCCCGCGCCGTAGGGGGAGGACCATGGAGCGTGTTGGAGAAGACTCAGCCCACGACGTTTGAGGACGCAAGTGGGGAGAGTTGCCTTTAAAAGGAGGCTGACCCCCTTGAAAGACGACCATGTCTTCGCGTTCCCTTATGCGTCGTGTCTTTCCACCTTCCGAGCCCCCGGATGGGGGACGCCCGCAATCCTTCCACCTTGTCGTCGGAGGAACGTAACTTCGTGGAAGTTGGTACCTTTCAGCCATCGTTCGGCTTCAGGGATTTTCATCATGCAGCCCGGCTGCATCCCCTCGCCGGTGGTCACCCAAGACGGTGACCACCAGCCCCTGCGTGGGGAGAAGCAAGCCGGGCTGCGATCTTGGTCCCACCCTTAGCTTCAAGGATGTTCATCATCCTTGCTGGGGCGGAGGCCGGGCTGAGACGGAGCTCTTCCCCCCGTGTGGGCCGGCCGGTCACCTCCTCTTCCAGCTTCTGGTAGTGGAAACCATCCTCCGGCCCTGCGGAGGAGGCGTCCTCTAGCCATGCCGGGGAAGGCGAACTGTTGCTGTCCAGCTAGGATGCAACATTCCGTCCTTCTCCTCGCTTTCATGGCGAGGACGGGAGTGAGGACCTGCCGGTGCACCTTGCCAACTGTCGGCGTTGGTGGAGAGGCGTACGCCGCCGTCTGTGCTGACGTGGTGGCAGCTGGAGGAAGCTTCCCCCCCATCAAGGCCATCGGCGCCGCCTACGGACCAGCCCCCGGCTCTTTGGCTTTAATGTCTGGTTCGCGTCCCTTGAGTGGGGACATGAACGAGAGCCTTCCGGTGGCCGCGTCCGTCCTAGGACCATAGCTGCTGCTGTGGGGACGGAACCGGAGTTTCGTTTGCATTGGCACCTTGAATGTCGGTGTCTTTGTTCATTACGGCTGTCGGGGCCTGAACATGTATGTATTTTCGGCACGGGGCCGTGTTTTTCCTCATTTTCGAGCACTAAGACTCGCCTGTTGGTTATCTGAACCGCTTCACCAAGCGTGAGTCGCCTCGTGCGAAGGTGACGAGTGAGGTATCCGTATCCCGGAGGCGTAGGAGTCCCTCGGCTCGGTCGGCCTTGCTGTCCGAGGCTTCTCTTGCTTAGTTAAAGGAACCCCTCGGCCGCCCTTCGATGAGCCGAAGCCGGAGGTAGCGGTGTCAGCACGGACAGAGGCAGAGTTGGCTCGAAAAGAAGATTTGGTCGGCCAGAGCCTGGCCGGGTCGTCCACTGGCGGGACCGACGCCGGAGTTGAGCTGCCGAGGCCACAAGCCGGGCTGATGTCTTCGGGGGACAGCTGGCCGAGGCCTCGGGGTGGCCGGCCGAGCCGTCTGCTCAAGCCGGATTCCTGGAGAAGACCCTGGCGGCGATGGCCCGGGTGTGGTGCTGATGTCGTCCTTCGGGGTGGAGATCCTCCAACCGCATCGCCGTCCGAGGCTAGGTCAGACCCCGCCGAAGGTGTACTTGACGCCGAGGGTGCTGCTGCCCCCTTCAACTGTCGATGTCCGAGCCTGCAGGATCGGGTTGTCTTGTAGCGTGTGTATGTTTTCTGCGGCCGCCGAGGCCCAAACACACTGTCGTCGTGTTGTAAAGCTGTGTCCCTTTTCCTCTTGTTTCGAGTATCCGGACTTATTTGTCGGTAACAGAATTGTTTGTGCGGGCGAGAGTTGCTTTTCACGGAAGGTGATGAGTGAGGTATCCGTATCCCGAAGGCGTAGGAATCCCTTGGCTCGGTCGGCCTTGCCGCTTATGCGCACTCTTACTCGTCCATAGGGTTCTGTCACCGACGCGGTCGAGAAGGCCCGAAAAATCGTTCCGGCAGAGGAGCTTTCGAGCGTGAAGACTTGTTCGGTCCACGGAATCACTTATCCGAGCGCGAGTTACTTATCGCAGAAGGTGATGAGTGAGGTATCCGTATCCCGGAGGCGTAGGAGTCCCTCAGCTCGGTCGGCCTTGGCTACTTACGTGTACTCCGTCGTTTTTAGGATCCACTTTCGAAGTAGTGAAAAAGCACGAAAGGCATTCTGGCAGAAAAGATTTTTTTCTTTTTTCGAGGAAAATTTCGACGCAGAGGGGGTTCCCCCCTTCTAGCCCCCGAGGGAGGGTCGGGCTTTGCCGAGGCAAGGCTGACCCTTCCTTGACGACCAGACTTTGTGTGTGAACGGGGTGTACGAATAACTTGGAAGCATCTTAAGGGTAGAAGCGACGTAGCTGTTGGACGTTCCAAGCGTTGCTGTAGACCTCGCCTTGACTGTTGGCCAGCTTGTATGTTCCGGGCTTCAGAACCTTGGCGACGACGAACGGCCCTTCCCAGGGAGGCGTGAGCTTATGCCGCCCTCGGGCGTCTTGTCGCAGCCGAAGCACCAGGTCGCCCACCTGGAGGTCTCGGGACCGAACCCCTCGGGCGTGGTAGCGTCGCAGGGACTGCTGGTACCACGCCGAGTGTAGTAAGGCCATGTCTCGAGCCTCTTCCAGCTGGTCCAGTGAGTCTTCTCGATTAGCTTGATTGCTTTGGTCGGCGTAGGCCCTCGTCCTCAGGGAACCGTATTCTAAGTCTGTGGGCAAGATGGCCTCGGCCCCATAGACTAGAAAGAACGGTGTGAAGCCCGTGGCTCGGCTTGGCGTTGTCCTCAGACTCCAGACCACCGAGGGGAGCTCCTTCATCCATCGCTTGTCGAACTTGTTGAGGTCGTTGTAGATCCGTGGCTTGATCCCTTGCAGGATCATGCCGTTAGCCCGCTCTACTTGCCCATTCGTCATGGGGTGAGCCACGGCGGCCCAGTCCACCCGGATGTGGTGATCCTCGCAGAAGTCCAGGAACTTTCTGCCGGTAAACTGGGTGCCATTGTCGGTGATGATGGAGTTCGGGACCCCAAAGCGATGGATGATGTTGGTGAAGAACGCCACCGCCTGTTCGGACCTGATGCTGTTTAGGGGTCGGACCTTGATCCACTTGGAGAATTTGTCGATGGCAACCAACAGGTGCGTGTAGCCCCCGGGTGCCTTCTGCAAGGGGCCGACGAGGTCCAGACCCCACACAGCAAACGGCCAGGTGATGGGTATGGTCTGTAGAGCCTAAGCGGGCAGGTGGGTCTGCCTTGCGTAGAACTGTCACCCTTCGCAGGTGCGGACAATTCTAGTGGCGTCGGCCACCGCCGTCGACCAGTAGAAACCTTGTCGGAAGGCGTTTCCAACAAGGGTTCGAGGTGCTGCGTGATGGCCGCAAGCCCCCGAGTGTATCTCTTGTAGGAGCTCCTAGCCTTCGGTGATGGAAATGCATCGCTGGAGGATGCCCGAGGGGCTGCGGTGGTAGAGCTCCTTCTCGTCTCCCAGCAAGACGAACGACTTGGCGCGCGGTGCCAACCGCCGAGCCTCGACTTGGTCGAGGGGTAGCTCTCCTCGGTGGAGATATTGCAGGTACGGGGTCTGCCAGTTTTGATTAGGCATGACCCCGCTCCGCTCCTCCTCGATGCACAGTGCCTCACCCTCGGGGGCCGAGGGTACCTCGGGCCGAGCCGAGGGTGCCTCGGGTTGAGCCGAGGGTGCTTCGAGCCGAGCCGAGGGTACCTCGGACTGTGCCGAGGGTACCTCGGACTGAGCCGAGGGTACCTCGGACTGAGCCGAGGGTGCCTCGGGCTGGGCCAAGGCCTTCTCGGGCTCGGGCGTGTCGTCGATCTTGACGGAGGGTTGATGCAGGTCTCGGGAGAATATGTCCGGGGGAACCGTTGTTCGCCTCGAGGCTATTTTAGCCAGCTCGTCCGCAGTCTCGTTGTAGCGTCGAGCGATGTGGTTGAGCTCGAGCCTGTAGAACTTGTCTTCCAGGCGCCGAACCTCATCGCAGTAGGCTTCCATCTTCGGGTCGCGGCAGTGGGAGTTCTTCATGACTTGGTCGATGACAAGCTGCGAGTCACCGCGAGCGTCGAGGCGTCGGACCCCTAGCTCGATGGCGATTCGCAACCCGTTTTCCAGAGCCTCATACTCAGCCACGTTGTTGGACACCGGGAAGTGGAGGCGTAGCACGTAGCGTAGGAGCTTCCCGAGGGGCGAGATGAAGAGCAGGCCCGCGCCGGCCCCCGTCTTCATCAGCGACCCGTCGAAAAACATGGTCCAGAGCTCCGGTTGGATCGGAGCTGTTGGGAGCTGGGTGTCGACCCATTCAGCCACAAAGTCCGCCAAGACCTGGGACTTGATGGCCTTCCGAGGGGCGAACGAGATCCTCTCGCCCATGATCTCCACCGCCCACTTTGCAATTCTACCCGAGGCCTCTCAGGACTGGATGATCTCCCCAGGGGGAAGGATGAAACCACAGTTACCGGATGAGACTCAAAGTAGTGTCGCAGCTTCCGTCGCGTCAGGATCACCGCGTACAGCAGCTTCTGAATTTGTGGGTAGCGGATCTTGGTCTCGGACAGTACCTCACTGATGAAGTAGACTGGCCTCTGGACGGGCAATGCATGCCCCTCTTCTCGTCTCTCAACCACAATCGCGGCGCTAACCACCTGAGTGGTCGCGGCGACGTAGATCAAGAGGGCTTCTCCGACAGCGGGGGGGCACCAAGATGGGCGCGTTCGTGAGGAGCGCCTTCAGGTTCCCGAGGGCTTCCTCGGCCTCGGGGGTCCAAGCGAAGCACTCGGCCTTTCTTAAGAGGCGGTACAGAGGCAGGCCTCTTTCGCCGAGGCGCGAGATGAAATGACTCAGAGCCGCGAGGCATCTCATGACCCTCTGTATGCCTTTCAAGTCCTTGATGGGCCCCATGCTGGCGATGGCCGCGATCTTCTCCGGGTTGGCCTCGATGCCCCGCTCGGAGACGATGAACCCCAAGAGCATGCCTCGGGGGACCCCGAAGACACACTTTTCGGGATTGAGCTTCACGCCTTTCGCCTTGAGACATCGGAATGTCACTTCAAGGTCGGAAAGGAGGTCAGAGGCTTTCCTCGTCTTGACTACGATGTCATCGACGTAGGCCTCGACCGTTCGGCCGATGTGTTCGCCGAACACATGGTTCATGCACCGTTGGTACGTTGCACCCGCATTCCTCAAGCCGAACGACATGGTAACATAGCAGTACATGCCGAAGGGTGTGATGAAAGAGGTCGTGAGCTGGTCGGACTCTTTCATCCTGATCTGGTGGTACCCTGAGTAGGCATCGAGGAAAGACAGGGTTTCGCACCCAGCAGTGGAATCCACGATTTGATCGATGCGAGGCAGAGGGTAGGGAACTTTTGGACATGCTTTGTTTAGACCAGTGTAGTCTACACACATCCGCCATTTCCCCCCTTTCTTTCTCACAAGCACAGGGTTGGCAAGCCATTCGGGATGGAATACCTCTTTGATGAACCCTGCCGCCATTAGCTTGTGGATCTCCTCACCTATGGCTCTACGCTTCTCTTCGTCGAATCGGCGCAGAGGCTGCTTCACGGGTCGGGCTCCAGCTCGGATATCCAGCGAGTGCTCGACGACTTCCCTCAGTATGCCAGGCATGTTCGAGGGACTCCACGCGAAGACATCGGCGTTTGCGTGGAGAAAGTCGACGAGCACTGCTTCCTATTTGGGGTCGAGCTCGGAGCCGATCCGGATCTGCTTGGAGGCGCCATTGCAGGGGTCGAGAGGGACGGACTTAACCGTCTCCGCTGGCTCGAAGATGCCGGCGTGGCGCTTCACGTCTGGCGCCTCCCTAGAGAGGTTCTCCAGGTCGGCGATGAGGGCCTCGGACTCGGTGAGGGCCTCGACGTACTCCACGCACTCCACGTCGCATTCGTACGCGTGTCGGTACGTGGGCCTGACGGTGATGACCCCGTTGGGGCCCGGCATCTTGAGCTTGAGGTAGGTGTAGTTGGGGACGACCATGAACTTGGCGTAGCATGGCCTCCCCAACACTGCGTGGTAGGTTCCTCGAAACCCGACCACTTCGAACGTGAGGGTCTCCCTTCGAATGTTGGAGGGCGTCCCAAAGCAGACGGGTAGATCGAGTTGTCCGAGGGGTTGGACGCGCTTGAAAGCTCTCTTGTGAGTTTTGGTGTTTGGATGACAACTCAATTAAAGGACTAACAAGTGTACTAAGTGTTGAACAGGTGCTTAAGGTAAAGCCTACAGGGTTCAACACAAGTGAACAAATGTGATGGTTCAAGAACTGGATTATGGACACATGATGGACATCACAAGTAAGATGGACATTGCATAAGTGAGACTCGGGTGCGTAGCTCGGAGACAACTGATCAAGCCAAGGACGGAGGCAAGAAGAGCTTCGAGGTACCAAGTGCACGGGAGAAGGTCAAGGAGGCTGAGGAACCCAAAGCCAAGGGTGAAGAAGAAGGCTTGCAAAGTCAAGGGTGATCGAGTTGAGAACAGCTATGGCACATCAAGGATCACTACATAAGGACATGACTTACAACCAATGAGGTAACAGCTACAGTTATGTGGTGTAAGTCATAAGGCTCAAGATCAAGCTCTAAGAAGGAGATCAAGGTCACTAGAAGGAGAACAAGTGTCAAAACCAGAACTGGAAGCAGCCCAAAAGAGCTAAGTTCACCTTGATCTTTAGTTTGGGTTGTTCCTATGTTTGGAGATGTTCTATGTGACCTTTGCAGGATGTTGGAGCTAAGAAATGTCAATCTAGATCAAGTCAAACCGACTTGATGATTTATGAGTCCAACATCAAAGCTCAAGCATGTGATATGCTATAGATGTAATAATTAAGAGAAGGTATGTTTCTAGACTTAGTACATTGGTTTTTGTGGACTAACATATTTGTCTAAGTGTTAGAAACAGAAAGAAGAAGAAAAGGAAAAAGGTGCGAAAGGCTTGGCTGTGTACAGCCAAGTCTCTGCTCAGTCTGGGTGCACCGGACTGTCCGGTGGCTCACCGGACAGTGTCCGGTGGTGCACCGGACAGTGTCCGGTGCGCTAGGCTGGCTCGAGCGAACTGGCCGCTCTCGGGAAACCATCAACGGCGTACGGCTAAAAATCACCGGACTGTCCGGTGTGCACCGGACTGTCCGATGAGCCAACGGTCGGCCGGGCCAACGGTCGGCCGCGCAATCTGCGCGGGACACGTGGCCGAGCCAACGGCTAGAAGATGGCACCGGACTGTCCGGTGTGCACCGGACATGTCCGGTGCGCCAACGGCTCCAAGACTGCCAACGGTCGGCTTCGCCATAGAAGGAAAGAAATCGGGCACCGGACAATGTCCGGTGTGCACCGGACTGTCCGGTGCGCCACCCAACAGAAAGAAAGTATTGCCTTCCAAATGGGATTCCAACGGCTCCTAGGCCCCTTGTGCCTATAAAAGGGACCCCTAGGCGCCTCAAGCAATGCACAAGCACAGCCAACAAGTGTAGACTTCACTCGAATCAATTCTCACTCTCCCTCTTGTGTGTAACTCTATAGTTTGTGTAGAAGGCACAGCTATAAGCCTTAAGAGAGAGGAGAAGTACTGCTTAGAGCTAGAGCAAGGTCTTGAGCGTATCGTTACTCTGCCGGGGTGCTGCCAAGAAGTTTGTAAGCAGCCGCGGTTTTGTTGTAACCCCACTCAATAGTAAAAGGCTCTATCTGTCATACTGACAGATCTGAGCAAACGGAGGAAGGAGTTGAAATAGACTCCAAGCCTAGGTGTGGCTAACTCCAACGAGGACTAGGCAAGCATTTCAGGCTTGGCCGAACCTCGGGATAAATCCTTGCGTTTGTGTGCTCTATTCTGTATTGTATCCTGACTCTCTGTCTTACTCGTCTTTATATCTACACTTCAATACTTATCTGTGGTATAAGCTTGATTTGAAGTGCAGGACATTTTGAGACAGGATCTTCCATTCCACTGCAACCTACTCGAAGAGTCTTCTCACTCCACTGCGTACTAAGTCTTCGAGTAGAGTAAGAATTTAAGTTTTAAAGTAATAAGTTTTATTCACCTATTCACCCCCCCCCCCCCTCTAGGCGACATCCAGATCCTGTTCCCGGGTCAAAGGGAACTTTCAATTGGTATCGGAGCTAGGCCTCTCCAGTGTGGGCTTAGCCGTCCGGAGATAACGATGTCGTCATAAGAGGTAACTGTAGAACTTCTTTTAGGCGATGGCTCTAATTACAAATCCTGGTCTGTCTCTATTTATAATGCTTTCATGAGTGTTGATCCTGATTTGAGACAGATCTTTAGTAGAAGTATTTTTCCATCTGATATTAGCAAAAATCCCTCTAATGATGAACTAAGATGTTTATCTCTCAATCACCGTGCTTGTAACATCTTAGTTGAGTCTCTTTCTAGAAGTGCTTATTTTGCCATCATGAGTAGTGATAATGATTTATTTGGTGATGCTCATGATTTATGGAATAGAGTTAAAGTAAAATATTGTGTGGAAAATTGTACTGCTTCTACTCCCTATATTGCTTGTGATGCTAACCTTTCAAAGGGAGAAGATCAAGAACGATGGGCACCCAACGATGAATCCACCTCGTCGATAGGTTTGGTCTCCACTAATAATAAGTGTTTTCTTGCTAACAATGACGGCGGAGACAAAAGCCATGATGATGAGGAATATGAGGATGATAGCGAGGATGAGTCTTCATCACCTCAAGGTACATTTTCCTGTTTGGCTTCCACTGACATTAATGACAGGGAAAATGATACCGATGATGTGGAAGAAGAGGAGATTCGCCGTTTCTACATCCATCTCAACAAAGAGGACAAGGCACTCTTGGTTAAGTTGTTGAGAAGGAACAAGGAACAAGGCGATACGCTTCTCAGGCTAGAGGAGTCCCTCATCAAAACCAACAACAGCCTGGAAAAGATGACCAAAGAACATGAGGAGCTAAAGTGCTCTCATGATAATTTGGTCCAACGGTATGAATATGTTTTAATTAAGCAAAGAAATAGTCATGATGTTTTATCTAACATTGCTCAACTTAAAACGGAAAATTCTATGCTTAAGAGTCAAGTAGAAACAATGGACTTAGAAAAACGTGCTCTAGGTAAAAAGTATGATATGTTGTCATATTCTCATAATAAATTAGTTGATGACCATATCATGCTTAATGTTGCTCATGAGGTTATAATTGCAAACTTAAATTCATGTGAACCTCATTCTCGCACGTGTGCGCAATTGAATTGTATATCATCATGTGCTAACCCTTGTTGCTCAAAAGAAAGCCAATCATTGATTGAGCAACAAGTTTTAGGGTCACAAAAGAAATTCTGTGGGAATAAGAAGCAACTACAACTGAGGAGAAGACACTTTGCTCAACTCTCCCAAGATATCCACGGGCGCGTGGTGAAGAAGCTTGAGAAAGGAAAAACTGCAGCAAGTGTCAAGCTCAATAAGAAAAATGTTCCTAAAGATGAAGAAATCAACCTGAGCTTGGAAAAAGGTAAAGATTCAATTAATCATGTTGTTTGCACTGACCCTCTCTCCATGTCATTCAAGTACACAAAGGGAAAAGGAAAAAGGAGGTGTTTCAAGTGCAAGAAGTTAGGCCACCTCATCGCGTCTTGTCCGTACAAAGACAAAAATGAAGGGACAAGGAGTTGTTTTGGATGCAACAATAAGGACCACACGATCACTTCATGTCCGGTCATGAAGAATCAAGGATGTGCATCCTCCAAAGTGACCCTCACCAAGGAAAATGACACACAGCAAGCGTCACGTCAAGTTGAGCGACGTTTCTGCTACAAGTGTGGTGAGCAGGGTCATCTATCCAAGGTATGTTACAAAGGTAAGATTCCAAAACAAGTGAATTTGTGTCAATCTTATTCGCGTAGGAGACCCAAATCATACACTTGTGCTAAATCTATAACGAGATCACCTAGAACTAGCACAAAGGCAATTTGGGTACCAAAGGCACATTTACATGATCATTATGTACCCATCCCGAGATGGGTACCAAACTGTGCTAACTAGACCATGCAGGTGCCTTGAGATGGACTGGAGACCTTGGGAGAGCTTAAGACGGTTATCTAAAACTCTATGCTTAAGCTGTTAATTGTTTTGGTGTTTATTGACCCAAAGTTGAATTATTGTGAAACACTAATCCCATGTTCATCTCAAGTGAAATAAGGTGTATAGGTCCTGAATCGTTATTGGTAAATCAAGTAAAGGACCTTGATGAGAATCTACAACCTGCTCTCCAAAGGACGGTACCCGTGTATTTTAAGTACATAATTGCAATTTAGTATTGCTCTTAAGTTGGCTTGATGTGCTACCTGTCCTTAGAGTAGTTATGCTTTATGATTGCCTGTGTTAAATGGATCATAATGATGGTTGCTTAATCATGGCTGGTACTCTATAGGATATATCTTTTGAATCATTCATTGGTAGCTCTTTCATTTGTTATATCCACAACGATTAACTCTCTTGGTGTATATGGATAAACCTGTAACTTTTTGTAAGTCATGCTATGTGCAATTATGACATTTTGTTTAGTCCATGATTACCCTAGTTTGGTACTGTGTGAATTTCAAATCCATGTCGTGCCCTTTTGAGCTATGAGGTGCATAAGCAAAAGGAGCCCTGAAATGGCGACAACAAGGGCTCTCATAAAGGCAAAGGTATGGAAAATGGAGCTATGCAATTTCATTAAATATTCTTGAAATTCCATTCATTGTGATCATAGCTATGTTCTTATCTTTCAATTGGTAATATCTTGGCTTAGGTAATTTATGCCTTTAAAATGTTGTTTCTTTTATGCACCTAAGAAACCCTCTTAATTATGACATGCTTAGATATTTCGCTTTATATACATGATTGTGTTGATCTTCAATTGGTATATGCAATGATAGTTAAATATGAAGCATGTACAAGTTGCGTAAATGTTAGACTTCCTGTGAATATTCAATTGGCTTAGGTGCCACTGAGGCGTGCATTGTTGTATTTAGTCAACCTTTCATTTAGCCTTCAATTGGTGTTAAGTGGTGTTTCATTTGATATTCAAATTGGCATCTTTGGGTGATGAAAGTGGTAGAGTATGTCTTGACCAAGGTATGTTGTGATCCCCTCTAGTTCTATGGAAGCTAGATTGTGCAAAGTGCAAGTCATTCAAATACTTGATGCACAACTTGAGGGGGAGCACACATAACTTGTGTCTTTTGACTAACTGTTTCTTGAGCAATCTTGTATAGTCTCTAGGTGGAAAAGAAGATAAGCAAGAAATGGAGCAATCAGGACTTGGGTACCTCTGTAAGTCAAGAAATTGGTATCTCAAGTTGTGAGTAAGTGCATATTTTTAGATTGCTCATGCTCTATAATATCTGGTGATAATAGATGCTTATTCTTAAACATCATGGAGTCATGATAATAAATGAACTTTGCAAATGGTATCTTTCAATTGGTAGCCGTAATAGTTCGCTTCAATTGACATCTTTTGATAATCATGAGAATAGAAGTTTCTTCTTGTGCCCAATACTATAACTTGTTCTAAGTTTGGTGTCTTAGCAACAAGAAAAAGATTAGGAGAAAGAATCAGGCACAAGTGTGGAGAAGCTCTTGAGAGATTAGATACTTTCAAGATGGGAAGTACACTACAACATGGTAAAGGTACAAAGGGAGTATTAATCTTTTTGCATATATGTATCTTACCTAAATGTTGACAGTGCAGATGTTCAATAAGTAAGGGGGAGTTTTTGACAGTCGTTTTTCCTCCTTAACCCCTGCTGTCCCTTGACATCATCCTATGTTCTTGCTTGAGTATGGTTTTTGGTGTTTGATGTCAAAGGGGGAGAATTTGTGTATTAAAGCTTATCTCAACCTGAGAGGAAAGCTTATCCTAATGGGTGATGTGTTAGTTTGAGCTTTGCCAAGTGTGATAATCATATGTTTCTTGCAGTATTATATGTGTTGCTCATATGGACTAGTGTTTCCGCTGCGATGAATTATTTGGCTTCTATAGTGTAATAGATAGTCATGTGGTTAATGGTGCTTTAAGATTGTCTTAAATTAGTGTCTTAGTTTAAATTGGTATTAGTTTGAATTGGTATCTTAATGATGAATAGTGGTAGGTTGATATTCCTGTGATATATCCGCTAATTTGAATGGTGTTTAACTCTGATTATGCGCATTTGTGTGTTATAGCATCATAGTTTGAATCTTGACACATTGCATCCTAAAAAGTGCTAAGGTGGAGAAATGTTTCGAATTGCCTAAGTATGTGCAAATTGGCGTCTGAGGCCAAAATTAGGTTCTTGAAGTAAGCACATATTTAGGGGGAGCATTCTAATTCAAAATTTGTGCTTCAAATCTTATTCTTATGTAAGCTTTAATTGTGTTGCCATCAATCACCAAAAAGGGGGAGATTGAAAGCTCTCTTGTGAGTTTTGGTGTTTGGATGACAACTCAATTAAAGGACTAACAAGTGTACTAAGTGTTGAACAGGTGCTTAAGGTAAAGCCTACAGGGTTCAACACAAGTGAACAAATGTGATGGTTCAAGAACTGGATTATGGACACATGATGGACATCACAAGTAAGATGGACATTGCATAAGTGAGACTCGGGTGCGTAGCTCGGAGACAACTGATCAAGCCAAGGACGGAGGCAAGAAGAGCTTCGAGGTACCAAGTGCACGGGAGAAGGTCAAGGAGGCTGAGGAACCCAAAGCCTAGGGTGAAGAAGAAGGCTTGCAAAGTCAAGGGTGATCGAGTTGAGAACAGCTATGGCACATCAAGGATCACTACATAAGGACATGACTTACAACCAATGAGGTAACAGCTACAGTTATGTGGTGTAAGTCATAAGGCTCAAGATCAAGCTCTAAGAAGGAGATCAAGGTCACTAGAAGGAGAACAAGTGTCAAAACCAGAACTGGAAGCAGCCCAAAAGAGCTAAGTTCACCTTGATCTTTAGTTTGGGTTGTTCCTATGTTTGGAGATGTTCTATGTGACCTTTGCAGGATGTTGGAGCTAAGAAATGTCAATCTAGATCAAGTCAAACCGACTTGATGATTTATGAGTCCAACATCAAAGCTCAAGCATGTGATATGCTATAGATGTAATAATTAAGAGAAGGTATGTTTCTAGACTTAGTACATTGGTTTTTGTGGACTAATATATTTGTCTAAGTGTTAGAAACAGAAAGAAGAAGAAAAGGAAAAAGGTGCGAAAGGCTTGGCTGTGTACAGCCAAGTCTCTGCTCAGTCTGTGTAACACCCACTTTGTAATTGCTAGATAAAACTCCAATAGAGAAAACAATTTCTCTCCTTATGTGAAGATTGATCTTTATGCATCATCCTATGTGAACACCATGTCCAAAAACAATTAATACAAGACATGCTATTAAATCATTGCATCATGTTGGATATTGTTTTTATGTGTGCAATTTGTGACCAGAAATATAGTAAAGAGTCCAAAGTGGAATTCAAAACCTAAAAGGGATCCTAGAATTTGAGAAAAGAGAAGAATACCATACAAAAATGGAGAGATAAATATTAAAGAAATAATAAATAAACTCATCTCATGCCATGTTTAAGATGTATATTTTATGAGAATATAGGTGTACCCAGAAGTTTGAACTTGAATGGAAATTAGATTATGAATTTGAAAATTTTAAAGAAAAAGAAAACAGAAAATAGAAAATAAAAAGGAAAAGACTAAACCTGCCAGCTGGGCCACTATTCCTCAATTCGGCCCACTTAAGGAATTACACCGCGCAGCCCACTCTTCAGCCGACTAGCGCCGACAGGTGGGGCCCTTTGGGCAGTCGCACTGGCGCTTCCACACTTCCTCTCCTTCACTGATCTGCGGACCCGCTCGTCAGCCTTCCATTCCTCACCGACTTGTGGGTCCCTGTGGCCGGGTCTTCGCTTCCGCGCGACTCGCTCCGTCTGCTCGCCGAACCGCGAAGGAAGCGCCGCCGTATGACCAGGAATCCGTTGCCAGCTCCCAGCCTCCGCATAAAACAAGCAAAGCCGCGTCGTCCTTGTCGACTGCCTGCACTCACGTTCACCGGGGGAGCGAGGAGAGGGAGAATTGGGGCTCGAATCTCATGGCGGCCGAGAGAAGGGAGAGCACCGCCATCCATACTCGTGGTCAGCGCCGCCGCGCCGTCTGTGTGGGAAGCCGTGTGTTCCGCTGGAGCTCGCGCTTGCGGTGGTTGCACCCGTAGGCAAGACCGGGGAAGGGACGGCGTCTAATTTCTCGCCGTCGACCGCCCTGTACCACGATTCCGCCGCGCGCCGTGGCCATGTCAACCTGTGTCACAATTCATGGTATGTTTGACTCCCCTGTGTTCGCCATGCCCTCCGCTTCGTGTAGCAGCTCATCATGTCGAGGTTCGGTCACCGTGGCGGGGGGGAGCATTGCTCACCGGGAGAGCGCCGCCGCGAAATCGTCCCTGGGTCGGTCACCACCGCATCCGGCTTCCAGGGTTGAAGACAAGGCACGTCCGTTTGATGTGATCTGAACGGCTGGGATCAAACCGTAGTTATACCCTTTTAGCACTTTAAATCGTGGCCGCAAGTCGTGCATCCGAGGGCTGGGAGTGGGCACTGTCGTGGTTGGATCTCGGGCGTTGGTTTCGGATCTAACGGTCACGTTTGGATACCGGTTCACATAATGCGCCATCTAATCGCGACCCTCGGTGTAAGATCTAACGGCTCAGATTTACCGATACCCCTTCGTTTGGCTTATTTACTAAAGAGACCCTGTGGTTAAAAGAAATCAACCCGCCGTCCCTCTCCACTGTGCCCTGTGTCTTAGGAGACTTACCCTCGGGCCCCCTGTGGTTTTCTGTTATTGAGGCCTAGTCCAGAGACATTTAAAAACAGAAAAATAGTATTAGAAATTCATTTTTAATACAAAAACAAATCTAGAAACTTGTAAAATTCATAGAAATTCCATTTTTGGTCCAAATTGAACCATTCCAGTTTCTAAAATTTTATAATAGTATTCTTTATCATTTAGTATCACTGTTTTGACATGAACTCAGTTAGAAAATTAATTTATCATCTAATCCTATTTTAATCACATTAAACCTTGGGAAATTCGTATCTCTTCCGTTTTAACTCCGATTTGATCCGTTCAAGTTGCGTTAGTCTCGTAGCAACGCGTAGATCATTATTATTTAGTTTATTCTTTTGTTTGGTGTGATGTTAATTTTGTATATACCATGTTTGCTTGTATTGCTACGACTAGCGCGAGGACACGTGTCATCTGTAAAGCAAGTGGTACCTGGAATCTCAAGTGCCAGGCAAGTTGTGCCCTTGATCACTTCTTTTACCCATTCATGTTCTTATTAATCATAATGATCTGCATAGGATAATTTTGATGGGACCTAATAGGATACCCTAGATTTGACTATCTTTTTACCTTGCTTCACCACTGGTTTTACTACTAAAGTTTTGGGTAGTATATGCTATTGCTTTATGTGGATTTGGGTATAGAGATATTCATCACCCATTGTTATACTATTTATTGTTATCTGTTTTATTATTCCTTGTTCATGTTAAGATCATTATGTTAATGGGAACATGGAGCGACCACCCGGGAAAACAGTGCTACCACAAGGGTGGAATGGGACGCCCTTGGCTGATTAACTAGGAAAGCTAGGGGAGGGCTACCTTACCCGAAAGGGGCAAGGGCAGTAGGGGAGAGGTCAGTGCGGGGAGGTCCCTGGTTGATTTTGCTGCGATGGCTATCAGCCAGGAACCCTTTACTGGATCTTCCCATAAACTGTAGCGGGTAGTCTGAAGCTAGTGGAACTTTGTAAAGGCCTCGTAGTGTTACCCTGCCTCGCCTCCTCGGTAGAGGTGTATGGGATTGGCCATCTCTTGGCAGATGGGTAACATGACTTGTGGGTAAAGATGCGCAACCTCTGCAGAGTGTAAAACTAGTATACTAGCCGTGCTCACGGTCAAGAGCGGCTCGGACCCTCACATGATTAAATTATGGAACTTAAACTTAACCTGTCATTTCATTGCATTTGGGATTATTTTGTTATTACTTTTACTTATTATTATAATGGTTTGGTATTTACTTACACTTAGTAACTGCTAATAAAATTTTGACCAACTTATAAAAGCAATGCTCAGCTTCAGCCTTTATTTCATTGATCAGCCTTACACTACATGAACTCCCACCTTTGGTGAGTTCATGCCACATTATTCCCCACGACTTGTTGAGCTATGATCGTATGTGAGCTCACTCTTGCTGTCTCACACCCCCCCCCACAGGAGAAGAACAGGTGGTTTCAAGTGGAGTCAAGTATCGAGGAGTTTGATCTGATCTAGGTGGCGTTTCTCAGTCGACTTTGGCGCCGTCGATCCTTAGTTCGTGTTATATTTATCTTTTATTATTTTTGTAAGTCTTCCGCTATGTAATAATTACTCTGATGTTTTATGACATTTATCTCTATACACTCTGTTATTATATGTGTTGTCTTCTTGGCGCATGTATGAGATGCACCCGGCTTTGTCCTTTAAAACCGGGTGTTACAGAAGTGGTATCAGAGGAAATGTTGACTGTAGGACGAAACCTAGATAGAAATGGACAGACCCTTTCCTACTTACCTTACTCTGACTCATTCTATACTCATCTCATCTTGATCTTGTCTCACCTTCTACTGTTCTACTCTGATCATTCTTATCTTTTCTACTCTTAGACAAGATGGATTTCAAACCTTGGAATCCCTACCCCTATGACATTTTAAGAGATAGGAGGCCTAAGACCAAATCAAAACTATTTTCTCTATTAAAATGTTGTTTGATAGTGCTGATGCTAAATGCCTGATTTGCTTCTTTGATTGATTGAATTATTATATATGGACATTTTAGCATGTACCACTATAAGGTATTGTATTAACTTTAGTAGGTGACACACTAATCTACTTAGCTAATAAATCCCCCGCAGTAATATTCCTCATAATTATTCGCCTTATCTACAATTCTTCCTTTCTTACCCTACATTTCTAAACCAGATGTGCTACCCCTATAGTGTTAGAAGAGAGCACCATAGACGTGATCCTTGGTATGTCATGGTTAAGAAAGGCAAAGGCACTTTATACACTGTGCTAAGGGAACCGTAGAACTCACTAGTTCCAAAGGACAAAGATTTGAAGTTGAAGTTGCAGTAACTACCACCTTCAGACTAGCAACATTCTTAGTAGATGGGAAGTTGGTTGGTGACAACGTCCGTGTGGTTAAGAATTTTCCGGATGTCTTCCCAGAAGAGTTATTAGGGATGCCACCAGATAGGGAAGTTGAGTTGGTCATTAATCTCTTACCTAAGACTGCCCCTATTTCTAAACGGCCATACATGATGTCCATAGAAGAGCTAAAGGAACTTAAGAAACAATTAACGGAATTGCAAGAGGCTGTGTACATTCGTCCGAGTCTTCACCTTGGAGAGTACCAGTTTTGTTTGTAAAGAAGAAGGATGGATTGCAAGGGATGTGCGTGGATTAAAGGTTCCTTAGTGGTGTCACTATGAAGAACAAGTATCCGTTGCCCCGCATTGAGGATTTTGGATGAGAAGTGCAAGCGTATTCTCGAAGATTGATCTCCGATCGGGGTACCATCAGATGAATATTGGACCATCAGATATTCCTAAGACGGCTTTCTCGACTCGATATGGATTATATGAGTTCATCGTTATGTCATTTGGATTAACTAGTGCACCAGCTTATTTTATGGATTTGAGGAATAAGATGTTTTTGGAGTATTTGGACAGATTCGTCGTGGAGTTCATCGACGATATTCTTATCTATTCTAAGAATGAGAGTGACCATGAAGAACATCTAGGGTTGGTGCTACAGAAGTTACGAGATAATCAACTCTACGCTAAGTACAGCAAATGCGAGTTTTGGATTGGCGAGGTGCCATTTCTTGGGCATACCATTTCTAATGGAGGGATATCAGTGGATCCTGCTAAAGTCAAGGAGATAGTGGTGTGGAGCATACCCACTACGGTTACGGAGGACCAAAGTTTCGTAGGACTTGCAGGATATTATTGGAAATTTATTGAAGGATTTTCTAAGATTGCTAAGCTTATGACCTCGCTTTTGGTGAAGGAAAGAGAAGTAAAGTGGGATGAGATGTGCCAAGTATATACGGATCATAAGAGTTTGAAGTATATAATCACTCAAAAGGATCTCAACCTTAGGCAACGCCGTTGGTTGGAGCTTATTAAGGATTATGATCACCCGGGCAAGGCAAATTTGGTTACAGATGCCTTGAGTCGAAAGGAGCATGTTCATTTAGCTGTTGTTGCCCAGCTACTCGATGAGATTGTTGAGAATTTCAGGAGACTTAACCTGGGGATAGTTACTCACACTGAAGGAGATATTATCGATATGGAACCTATCTTGGAGCAAGAGATCCGCAAAGGACAAATTGGTGATGCTAAGATATAAGAGATTAGGGATCTGATTACTGAAGATCGAGTTCCGGAAATTCACGGAAGATGAGCAAGGCACCGTATGGTTCAAGGATCAGATATGGGTTCCCAAAATTGAAAGCCTTCGTGAGACTATATTGAAGAAAGCCTATGACTTGGATTATTCTATTCATCCTGGTAGTACCAAGATGTATCGGGATTTAAAGCAGAAGTGCAGGTGATATGGACCGGAGAGAGATATGGCTGCACATGTGGTTATGTGCGATGTGTGCCAAAGAGTTAAGACCGATCACCAAAGACTAGCTGGACTATTATACCCATTAAAGCTACCCGAGTGGAAGTAAGAAGAGATTGGTATGGACTTCATTACTGGATTGCCTCGCACCCAGAAAGGATATGATTCGATATGGGTTATTATGGATAGACTGACCAAAGTGGCTCATTTCATTCTGGTCAAGATTACTTATAAGGGATCTCAACTAGAAGAGTTATATGTGGCCCGGATTGTGTATCTACACGGTGTACCGAAGTGGATCATTTTGGATAGAGGATCACAGTTTACCCCCAAATTTTGGAAAAGTTTTCATGAGAATATGGATATGAAGTTGAAATCATAGTTCGGCCTACCTCATACTGATGGACAAAACTGAAAGGACTAATCATGTATTGGAATACATGTTGAGAGCTTGTACCCTTCAGCATGGTAGTAGTGGGACAAGAGTCTACCTTATGCTGAGTTCTCATATAATAATAGCTATCAGGCTGGTCTAAAGATATCACCATTCGAGACTTGGTATGGCAGGAAATGCAGGACTCCTCTGTATTGGGATAAGACTAGAGGAAGACAGTTCTTTGGACCTGAACTTAATCAAGAAGCAGAAGAACAAGTTCGTATAATTCGAGAGAATTTGAGAGTGGCTCAAACCAGGCAAAAGAGCTATGCTAATAATAGGAGGAGGCCACTGGAATTTGAAGAAGGAGATTATGTGTACCTCAAAGTGTCACCACTCCGGGGTATGAGAAGATTTAAAGTCAAAGGAAAGTTGTCCCCTCGCTTTATTGGACCCTTCTTAATCTTAAAGCGAGTGGGAGAAGTTGCATATCAATTGGAGTTACCGGATCATCTTGCGGATGTTCATGATGTCTTTCATGTATCTCAGCTGAAGAAATGTCTCAGGGTACCTGAAGAACAATTACCAATGGAAGACCTTAGTGTTCAGGAAGATTTGACTTATGCTGAGTACCCCATCAAGATTTTGGATACTTTGACTTGAGTTACGAGGAATAAGGTTATAAAGATGTGCAAAGTGCAATGGAGCCACCACGGTGAAGATGAAGCAACTTGGGAAAGAGAAGAAGAGCTTCGCATAGATTTTCCTCACCTTTTCCCTCGTTCCTCCTAAATCTCGAGGACGAGATTATTTTTAAGGGGGGTAGGATTTGTAACACCCACTTTGTAATTGCTAGATAAAACTCCAATAGAGAAAACAATTTCTCTCCTTATGTGAAGATTGATCTTTATGCATCATCCTATGTGAACACCATGTCCAAAAACAATTAATACAAGACATGCTATTAAATCATTGCATCATGTTGGATATTGTTTTTATGTGTGCAATTTGTGACCAGAAATATAGTAAAGAGTCCAAAGTGGAATTCAAAACCTAAAAGGGATCCTAGAATTTGAGAAAAGAGAAGAATACCATACAAAAATGGAGAGATAAATATTAAAGAAATAATAAATAAACTCATCTCATGCCATGTTTAAGATGTATATTTTATGAGAATATAGGTGTACCCAGAAGTTTGAACTTGAATGGAAATTAGATTATGAATTTGAAAATTTTAAAGAAAAAGAAAACAGAAAATAGAAAATAAAAAGGAAAAGACTAAACCTGCCAGCTGGGCCACTATTCCTCAATTCGGCCCACTTAAGGAATTACACCGCGCAGCCCACTCTTCAGCCGACTAGCGCCGACAGGTGGGGCCCTTTGGGCAGTCGCACTGGCGCTTCCACACTTCCTCTCCTTCACTGATCTGCGGACCCGCTCGTCAGCCTTCCATTCCTCACCGACTTGTGGGTCCCTGTGGCCGGGTCTTCGCTTCCGCGCGACTCGCTCCGTCTGCTCGCCGAACCGCGAAGGAAGCGCCGCCGTATGACCAGGAATCCGTTGCCAGCTCCCAGCCTCCGCATAAAACAAGCAAAGCCGCGTCGTCCTTGTCGACTGCCTGCACTCACGTTCACCGGGGGAGCGAGGAGAGGGAGAATTGGGGCTCGAATCTCATGGCGGCCGAGAGAAGGGAGAGCACCGCCATCCATACTCGTGGTCAGCGCCGCCGCGCCGTCTGTGTGGGAAGCCGTGTGTTCCGCTGGAGCTCGCGCTTGCGGTGGTTGCACCTGTAGGCAAGACCGGGGAAGGGACGGCGTCTAATTTCTCGCCGTCGACCGCCCTGTACCACGATTCCGCCGCGCGCCGTGGCCATGTCAACCTGTGTCACAATTCATGGTATGTTTGACTCCCCTGTGTTCGCCATGCCCTCCGCTTCGTGTAGCAGCTCATCATGTCGAGGTTCGGTCACCGTGGCGGGGGGGAGCATTGCTCACCGGGAGAGCGCCGCCGCGAAATCGTCCCTGGGTCGGTCACCACCGCATCCGGCTTCCAGGGTTGAAGACAAGGCACGTCCGTTTGATGTGATCTGAACGGCTGGGATCAAACCGTAGTTATACCCTTTTAGCACTTTAAATCGTGGCCGCAAGTCGTGCATCCGAGGGCTGGGAGTGGGCACTGTCGTGGTTGGATCTCGGGCGTTGGTTTCGGATCTAACGGTCACGTTTGGATACCGGTTCACATAATGCGCCATCTAATCGCGACCCTCGGTGTAAGATCTAACGGCTCAGATTTACCGATACCCCTTCGTTTGGCTTATTTACTAAAGAGACCCTGTGGTTAAAAGAAATCAACCCGCCGTCCCTCTCCACTGTGCCCTGTGTCTTAGGAGACTTACCCTCGGGCCCCCTGTGGTTTTCTGTTATTGAGGCCTAGTCCAGAGACATTTAAAAACAGAAAAATAGTATTAGAAATTCATTTTTAATACAAAAACAAATCTAGAAACTTGTAAAATTCATAGAAATTCCATTTTTGGTCCAAATTGAACCATTCCAGTTTCTAAAATTTTATAATAGTATTCTTTATCATTTAGTATCACTGTTTTGACATGAACTCAGTTAGAAAATTAATTTATCATCTAATCCTATTTTAATCACATTAAACCTTGGGAAATTCGTATCTCTTCCGTTTTAACTCCGATTTGATCCGTTCAAGTTGCGTTAGTCTCGTAGCAACGCGTAGATCATTATTATTTAGTTTATTCTTTTGTTTGGTGTGATGTTAATTTTGTATATACCATGTTTGCTTGTATTGCTACGACTAGCGCGAGGACACGTGTCATCTGTAAAGCAAGTGGTACCTGGAATCTCAAGTGCCAGGCAAGTTGTGCCCTTGATCACTTCTTTTACCCATTCATGTTCTTATTAATCATAATGATCTGCATAGGATAATTTTGATGGGACCTAATAGGATACCCTAGATTTGACTATCTTTTTACCTTGCTTCACCACTGGTTTTACTACTAAAGTTTTGGGTAGTATATGCTATTGCTTTATGTGGATTTGGGTATAGAGATATTCATCACCCATTGTTATACTATTTATTGTTATCTGTTTTATTATTCCTTGTTCATGTTAAGATCATTATGTTAATGGGAACATGGAGCGACCACCCGGGAAAACAGTGCTACCACAAGGGTGGAATGGGACGCCCTTGGCTGATTAACTAGGAAAGCTAGGGGAGGGCTACCTTACCCGAAAGGGGCAAGGGCAGTAGGGGAGAGGTCAGTGCGGGGAGGTCCCTGGTTGATTTTGCTGCGATGGCTATCAGCCAGGAACCCTTTACTGGATCTTCCCATAAACTGTAGCGGGTAGTCTGAAGCTAGTGGAACTTTGTAAAGGCCTCGTAGTGTTACCCTGCCTCGCCTCCTCGGTAGAGGTGTATGGGATTGGCCATCTCTTGGCAGATGGGTAACATGACTTGTGGGTAAAGATGCGCAACCTCTGCAGAGTGTAAAACTAGTATACTAGCCGTGCTCACGGTCAAGAGCGGCTCGGACCCTCACATGATTAAATTATGGAACTTAAACTTAACCTGTCATTTCATTGCATTTGGGATTATTTTGTTATTACTTTTACTTATTATTATAATGGTTTGGTATTTACTTACACTTAGTAACTGCTAATAAAATTTTGACCAACTTATAAAAGCAATGCTCAGCTTCAGCCTTTATTTCATTGATCAGCCTTACACTACATGAACTCCCACCTTTGGTGAGTTCATGCCACATTATTCCCCACGACTTGTTGAGCTATGATCGTATGTGAGCTCACTCTTGCTGTCTCACACCCCCCCCCACAGGAGAAGAACAGGTGGTTTCAAGTGGAGTCAAGTATCGAGGAGTTTGATCTGATCTAGGTGGCGTTTCTCAGTCGACTTTGGCGCCGTCGATCCTTAGTTCGTGTTATATTTATCTTTTATTATTTTTGTAAGTCTTCCGCTATGTAATAATTACTCTGATGTTTTATGACATTTATCTCTATACACTCTGTTATTATATGTGTTGTCTTCTTGGCGCATGTATGAGATGCACCCGGCTTTGTCCTTTAAAACCGGGTGTTACAGTCTGGGTGCACCGGACTGTCCGGTGGCTCACCGGACAGTGTCCGGTGGTGCACCGGACAGTGTCCGGTGCGCCAGGCTGGCTCGAGCGAACTGGCCGCTCTCGGGAAACCATCAACGGCGTACGGCTAAAAATCACCGGACTGTCCGGTGTGCACCGGACTGTCCGGTGAGCCAACGGTCGGCCGGGCCAACGGTCGGCCGCGCAATCTGCGCGGGACACGTGGCCGAGCCAACGGCTAGAAGATGGCACCGGACATGTCTGGTGCGCCAACGGCTCCAAGACTGCCAACGGTCGGCTTCGCCATAGAAGGAAAGAAATCGGGCACCGGACAATGTCCGGTGTGCACCGGACTGTCCGGTGCGCCACCCGACAGAAAGAAAGTATTGCCTTCCAAATGGGATTCCAACGGCTCCTAGGCCCCTTGTGCCTATAAAAGGGACCCCCTAGGCGCCTCAAGCAATGCACAAGCACAGCCAACAAGTGTAGACTTCACTCGAATCAATTCTCACTCTCCCTCTTGTGTGTAACTCTATAGTTTGTGTAGAAGGCACAGCTATAAGCCTTAAGAGAGAGGAGAAGTGCTGCTTAGAGCTAGAGCAAGGTCTTGAGCGTATCGTTACTCTGTCGGGGTGCTGCCAAGAAGTTTGTAAGCAGCCACGGTTCTGTTGTAACCCCACTCAATAGTAAAAGGCTCTATCTGTCATACTGACAGATCTGAGCAAACGGAGGAAGGAGTTGAAATAGACTCCAAGCCTAGGTGTGGCTAACTCCAACGAGGACTAGGCAAGCATTTCAGGCTTGGCCGAACCTCGGGATAAATCCTTGCGTCTGTGTGCTCTATTCTGTATTGTATCCTGACTCTCTGTCTTACTCGTCTTTATATCTACACTTCAATACTTATCTGTGGTATAAGCTTGATTTGAAGTGCAGGACATTTTGAGACAGGATCTTCCATTCCACTGCAACCTACTCGAAGAGTCTTCTCACTCCACTGCGTACTAAGTCTTCGAGTAGAGTAAGAATTTAAGTTTTAAAGTAATAAGTTTTATTCGCCTATTCACCCCCCCCCTCTAGGCGACATCCAGATCCTGTTCCCGGGTCAAAGGGAACTTTCAGCGCTTCCCGGGGATGATCCCGTGGAAAGGCGCAGCGCCCATCCGGACCGAGGACAGATCGATTCGCAGGAGCCCGAGGGTCTCGGCGTATATGATGCTGAGGCTGCTGCCTCCGTCCATGAGGACCTTGGTGAGCTTGACGTTGCCGATGATGGGGTCGACAACGAGCGGGTATTTCCCCGGGCTTGGCACATGGTCGGGATGGTCGGCCTGGTCGAAGGTGATGGGCTTGTCGGACCAGTCTAGGTAGACTGGCGCCGCCACCTTTATCGAGTAGACCTCCCGACGCTCTTGCTTGCGGTACCGAGTCGAGGCATTTGCCACTTGCCCACTGTAGATCATGAAGCAGTCGCGGACCTCGGGGAACTCTCCTGCCTTGTGATCTTCCTTCTTAGCGTCGTCGAGAGCCTTGCCACCCTCCGCGGGTGGCCCGGCCTTGTGAAAGTGGCGTCGAAGCATGGCACACTCCTCAAGGGTGTGCTTGACGGGCCCCTGATGATTGGGACACGGCTCCTTGAGCATCTTGTCAAAGAGGTTGGCACCTCCGGGAGATTTCCGAGGGTTCTTGTACTCGGCGGCAGCGACAAGGTCCGCGTCGGCGGCGTCACGTTTCGCTTGCGACTTCTTCTTGCCTTTCTTCTTGGTACCGCGCTGAGTTGATGCCTTGGGGACATCTTCCGGTGGGCGGCCCTGGGGCTGCTTGTCCTTCCGGAAGATGGCCTCAACCGGCTCCTGGCCAGAGGCGAACTTGGTGGCGATGTCCATCAGCTCGCTCGCCCTGGTGGGGGTCTTGCGACCCAGCTTGCTCACCAGGTCGCGACAGGTGGTGCCGGCGAGGAACGCGCCGATGACATCCAAATCGGTGACATTGGGCAGCTCGGTGCGCTGCTTCGAGAATCACCGGATGTAGTCCCGGAGAGACTCTCCCGGCTGCTGGCGGCAGCTTTGGAGATCCTAGGAGTTTCCAAGGCGCACGTACGTGCCTTGGAAATTGCCGGCGAAGGCTTGGACCAGGTCATCCCAATTGGAGATCTGCCCCGTGGGCAGGTGCTCCAGCCAGGCTCGAGCAGTGTCGGAGAGGAACAGGGGGAGGTTGCAGATGATGAGATTATCATTGTCCGTTCCACCCAGTTGGCAGGCCAGCCGATAGTCCGTGAGCCACAGTTCCGGTCTCATCTCCCCCGAGTACTTTGTGATAGTAGTCGGGGTTCGGAACCGGGTCGGGAACAACGCCCGTCGTATGGCGCGGCTGAAAGCCTGCGGACCGGGTGGTTCGGGCGAAGGACTCCGATCCTCCCCGCTGTTGTAGCGTCCCCCACGCCTGGGGTGGTAGCCTCGGTGCACCCTCTCGTCGAGGTGGGCCCGACGGCTGTGGTGATGGTGCTCGTTGCCGAGGCGACCCGGGGCCGCAGGCGCTGTGTTGCGCGTGCGCCCAGTGTGGACCGAGGCATCCCGCATGAATCGGGAAGTCGCGGCGCGAGGTTCCGAGGGGTACCCATGCCTTCGGAAGGCGGAGCTTTCGGCCCGTCGGACCGCGGCGTCCTCCAGGAGATTCTTGAGCTCTCCCTGGATACGCTGCCCCTCGGTGGTTGATGGCTCCGGCATCGCGCGGAGAAGTATTGCCGCTGCAGCCAGGTTTTGGCCGACTCCACTGGAAACCAGTGGTGGCCTTACCCTGACGTCGTCGGCGATGCGGTGCTGGATGCCCTAGGGGAGATGACGCACTTCTCCGGCTGCAGGTTGGCCCACCCATTCCTGCCCGATGTCCCGGCGGATCGGCTCAAGCGTTCCTGCTCCCTCGTCGAGCCTGGCCTGCATCTCGCGGATTTGCTCGAGCTGTGGGTCATGACCCCCCGCTAGGACGGGGACCACAACTAGCTGCTGAAGGATGTCAACGCGAGGCACGGGCCTAGGGGGATCACCGTTCTCCGGTATACCAAGATGGTTGCCTTCGCCGGGACCCCCTAGATCGACGTGGAAACATTCGCGACTTGGGCCGCAGTCCTCGTCGCCGAGGCTGCGGCTACCGTCGGAACAGTCGGAAAGGCAGTAGTCGCATGCGGTCATGAAGTCCCGCACGGCACTGGGGTTACCAAGTCTGGAGAAATCCCAACAGAGGTCAGGCTCACCATCTTCCTCGGACCCCGAGGGCCCGCAGGTCGAGACGGCCGTCAGCCGGTCCCAGGGTGACCGCACACGATACCCCAGAGGGTTTGGACTCGCCTCTACGAGAATGTCCACCGAAGCGGAGTTGCTTGGCGGGTCGAGGCCGAATCCAAAAGGCGCGAGATGGGAATCAGTTGGTACCTTTTGGTCGACGGGCAGTGACGAAGTCGTGTCAGGGACTGACTGCACCGTCGTCTCAGGTACGAGGGTGACGCCCAGCAAGTCCTTCACGAGCGTGCTGGCATCGTCCGTTTGCTTGAGGTTGGTGTGTTGCGGGGAGACGGCGCTCGTCTTCGTCTCAGACGCGAGGCCGATGCCCGACGTGCTCTCCGTTGGGGCGCCGGCGCCGTCGACTCGCTCGATAGCCAACGAGGTGCCGCCTCCTGCTTGGCCTTGGTTGCCCCGCCTCCTCCTCCGTCGGCGGGGGAGGGGACGGGACAAGCCCGAATGTCGTCCTTCCACCACGTGGGGAAGGCGTCGTCGATTTCCCGCCGGCAGGCGGGTTGTCGACCGCCATTGTCGCTGTCGTGCGGCGGGGGAAGGAGTATCATGTCGTAGCTGCTGTCGAGGGACATGAACTCAAGACTCCCGAAACGGAGCATCGTCCCGGGTTGGAGAGGTTGTTGGAGACTGCCCATCTGGAGCTTGACGGGAAGCTGTTCGTCAACACGCAGCAGGCCCCTACCTGGCGCACCAACAGTCGGCGTTTCGACCCCGGGGGGTCCCTGGACCGACGAGTTAATTGTCGCCGCGTGCCCCAGCCCAGATGGGTCGGCGCGAGGCGGAACGCGAAGGGGGGAAAGCAGCCGGAGGGAGATAGGCGTGGGAGGTGGAACCCGCGGCCTTCGTGTTAGCCCCGCGCCCAGGTCGGGTGCGCTTGCAGTAGGGGGTTACAAGCGTCCACGTGGGAGGGAGCGAGCGGCCTTGCGCGAGCGTCGTCCCGTCCTTCCCCGCGCGGCCAACCCTCTGTAAGAGGGCCCTGGACCTCCCTTTTATAGGCGTAAGGAGAGGATCCAGGTGTACAATGGGGGGTGTAGCAGTGTGCTAACGTGTCTAGCGGAGGAGAGCTAGCGCCCTAAGTACATGCCATCATGGCAGCCGGAGAGGTTTTGGCACCCAGTTCGTGTGATGTCGTGGCCGTCGGAGGAGCACTGGAGCCTGACGGAAGGACAGCTGTCGGGGCTGTCGAGTCCTTGCTGACGTCCTCTTGCTTCCGTAAGGGGGCTGAGAGCCGCCGTCGTCACAGGGCATGCGGGGCGCCATCATTACTCGTATAGTGGAGCGAGCCAGATGGGACGCCGGTCTTGTTCCCCGTAGCCTGAGTCAGATCGGGGTAGGGTAATGATGGCGCCTCCTATCGACGTGGTCGGTCCGTGCCCTAGGTTGGGCGAGGTGGAGGCTCCTCCGAGGTCGAGGTCGAGTCTGTCTTCCAAGGTCGAGGTCGAGTCCGAGCCCCCGGGTCGGACAAGGTGGAGACCGTCGGCTGAGGCCAGAGCTGAGTCCGAGCCCTGGGATCGGGCGAAGCGGAGTTCGTCGTCCTTCGGGGCTGAGCCCGAGTCCGAGCCCTGGGGTCGTGCGAAGCGGAGTTCGTCGTCTTCTGGGGCTGAGCCCGAGTCCGAGCCCTGGGGTCGGGCGGAGTAGAGTTCGTCGTCTTCCGGGGCTGAGCCCAAGTCCGAGCCCTGGGGTCAAGCGAAGCGGAGTTTCCTATGACGCCTGAGGCCAGACTTGGCTGCTGTCAGCCTCACTCTGTCGAGTGGCTCAGCAGGCGGCGCTGTCCTCTTATCGAACCGGTCAGTGGAGCGGCGAAGTGACTGCAGTCACTTCGGCTCTGTCGACTGGAGGGCGTGCGTTAGGATAAAGGTGTCAGGCCACCTTTGCATTAAATGCCCCTGCGATTTGGTCGGTTGGCGTGGCGATTTGGCCAAGGTTGCTTCTTGGTGAAGACTGGGCCTCGGGCGAGCCGAAGGTGTGTCCGTTGCTGGAGGGGGTCCTTGGGCGAGACATAGATCCTCCGGGGTCGGCTGCCCTTGCCCGAGGCTGGGCTCGGGCGAGGTGTGATCGCGTCCCTCGAAAGGACCGATCCTTGACTTAATCGCACCCATCAGGCCTTTGCAGCTTTGTGCTGATGGGGGTTACCAGCTGAGATTTAGGAATCTTGAGGGTACCCCTAATTATGGTCCCCGACAGTAGGTGAAATTTTCAATATTTCAAGTTATAGGTAAGTTCATTCCTTTACCCATATGTGTAATGATTTAGACCATATGGAGTTGAGTATAATGTCAAGGCTGCACATATTGTCCACGAGTCTGGTGCAGCAGTATTTCTTCTAGCCTTGTTTTGTTTTCAATCGTAGCTTATTGGGTGAAATTAAAAATTATGGATATAGGATGTATTTGGCTTCAGGAATGAGGTGACTCATCACCATCTCATGACTTACATTCTTATTTGTTTTGACGAATGGAATGTGCTGACCATTATCATCCCCATTCCTCATGTGCCCATGACTATATAAGGATGAAATAGTCCCTCCAAAAAATCATGACCATGTAGGATGAGTTCATCAATCACCACCAAGAGAATGGAACTTCTACTCTGCAAAATGTTTGTTTAGTGTCATTGTCGGAGAGGGAATTCTCCGACCGGGTGGCAGAGTGCACCCGCACTAAATCATAAGATGAGGAGGGGCCTAAGCGTTTTGCTTGTTACGTGGATTGGTGGATGAACACACAAGAACACCAAGATTTAGAGTGATTCGGGCCGCCGGAGGGTAATACCCTACTCCACTGTGTGTTGTATTGCTTGAGAGCTTGGGTGGATGTGAGGATCCCAGTGAGTCTAGGAAGGCTTGAGTCTGAATGAGAATGTCCTGTAACGTAGTGTGCCCTCCCTTTTATAGTCCAAGGGGGCACGTACAAGGGTGCTGAGCCCCGACATATGGGCCCAGGAACATAACGGATGTAATACTTGGAGCAACTAATGCTAGTCGCCAGTGCAATCTTCCTGCGTCCTGGTTTCCGCAGTCTATGTAGCATTGGCGTGCAGGTAAAGCTTCCTTGGCAACGTACGAGTGGTGATGGATAGGCACAGTGCACCTTACAATGCGGGCGTACTGTTCGGCAATGGAATGGACAGGCACGCCGCCTGCAGGATGGCCTGGGCGCCGCCTGCCAGCTGAGTGGACAGGACACATTAAATGCTGAAGGGGCACATCGTTTGTCAGCAGGGTAGTCAGGCAGTGCATCGTCTCCATAATAAATGCAGAGACAGCGTGGCCCAGAGGTCTTACGTTAGGCCCCGCCCGTGGGCTTACGTCACGTGCGGTAGGCCACATGGTAGCATCGGGCCTCCGCCTGAGCGGGGAGCAGTAGCGTTATGCGGACAGGTCCGCACCAGGCTGGGCCTGGACACATGTCGGCACCGGACCCCTGCCTGAGCAAGGCCTGGGTATTTTCCCCAGAGTTCCGGGACCCGACTGCGGGTAGCTCGGACCCCACGCAGAGGGGTCTGGGACCCGACTCGGAGTTCCGGGTTGCGCTCGCGGGTGTCCTGGACCTTGCTCCGGAGGTCCGGTCTTCATGTATAGGGGCCCGACACTTTCCCATGGGGTCCGGACCCACTGTTGACATCTTCGAGTGTATCGTTTCCTCTAGCTACATGGCGACCCTGGGGCCATCCACATGGCGAAGTTGGTGTTGTTCACTACGTGACTAGAGATAGTCGCGTGGGCATCGCGTCTTCATGTTATAGTAAGGGGTACCCCTGATCTAGGGTACCGACAGTGGCCCCCGAGACCGCCTTAGGAGAGGATACAAACCTACAGGTGGGGCCAAAGCTTGTACCTTGCGTCAACTTAGCATGACCGATGACTGGGGCGCCTCTTCTGTGCGCGCCGCATCAACTCGGCGCGCCCGCACTGTATTAACTCGGCGCGCTCGCGCTGCCAGTCTATCATCGGTCACATTAACTGCCACGCCTATCCCTGCGGCTGACTGACCCGCGGACTCCGCACTTGATGCTTTTACTGGGCCACGCGCTGGGTGCCTTGATACCGCTGCCAGAGCCTGGGCGCCCAAGGAGGAGCCACAGTACTGGCGCGAGCGGCGGTTCGACCTCTCGACACCCAGGAACCGGCGCCCAAGGAGGATGACTCGTGGGCCCGGGCACCCGTGCCAAAGCCTAGGCTATTGGTTTCGGTGGAGGTGAAGAGGCACACTACCACAGCTAGTGGCGTGCTCCTCACACGGTGGTTTGCCTTCTCCGCACATGGAGGCCGACGCCCGAGGAGTATGACTCGTGGACCCAGGCCCTCGTGCCAGAGGCTGGACCACTACTCTGAGCAGAGATGAAGAGGCGCGGCGATTCACTCCCCGCATGGCGGTTCGTCTTCTGCGCACCAGGAGACCATCGTGCCAGCTGTATGACTTGTGGGGCCGGGCCCCCGCGTCATAGGCTGGGTGCTGCGGTGTGCATCGGGGGAGACTTCTTCTGGCCTTTCGGGGCACGAGCGGATGAATCAACCTTTAAAGAGGGGTTCATCCCTCGAGTAGCAGCCATGCCTTCGCTTCTCTCCCACTCGCTGCGCCCTTTCGCCTCCGAGGTCTCTGCTTTGTGTCGCTGTAGTTCTCCATGGGCTTGTAAGTTCACCCCGAGCACTTTTAGACTTAGTGGACGCTTGACCTGGCGCGCCGCCTGCCAGGATGGAGTGCTCCAGCGTTTGGAGGAAGGATCCGTGCCAGCGCCTTCCCCCTCAGCGATCTCGCTGCCGGGGAGCTCACGCTCTTTGTTTCCTGTGCGATGGCACTACCGATCTCGCCTTCTTTTTGTTGTTGCTAGAGGAGCACGACCTCGTGGGGGTTGGCGCTCTTCCGCCATCGCTCAGCTTCAAGGATTTTCATCACGCAGCCGGGCTGCAGTCTCCCACCAGTGGTCATCTACAAGGATGACCACCAGCCTTGTGGTGGAGAGAAGCGAGCTGGGCTGCGGCCTCCCCCCTGCCCTCAGCTTCAAGGATGTTCATCAGCCTTGCAGGGGTGGAGAGTGAGCCGAGTTGTGGTTCTGCCTTCCACATGAGCTGGTGGCCCCCTTCTTCCTCCAGCATTCGGGGGAAAGGATGTTCACCAGCCTTGCGAAGGAGGCAAACTTCGGCTACGTCGTGCCGGCCGGACTCCAAGCGCCATCAGCCATCGAGCTTCCAACTCCTTAGCTTGGATGGTCTTGTCGTCAACCTCGTAGGGGGCGAGGGCCTCATTGCCATGGCGCATGCGCTGAGGTGGTCGCCGCCGCTGGCGAGCCGCTGGTGCAGGGGTGGTCGCCGCCGCTGGCTAGACCACTAGCGCCACCTGCCGCCGTGCACCCAACTCTTTGGCTTTAATGGCCTCGTCGTCACCCCCCGTATGAAGACGGCGGCGAGGTCCTCTTTGCTATGGCGCACGCGTTGAGGTGGCCACCGCCGCTGGCAAGTCGCCCGGGAGGATTCTGCGAGGACAGTGGCCGCGAGCTTCCAGCGCGACCCTGCTGGCGTCGAGTAGTTTACACCTGTAGAGATGGAGCTAGGACTCCACTTGAAGGCAAATGTAATAACTTTTGCTTTTGTAAAGTACTTTTTTGAGTACTATTTATCAAGCAATATTAGCACTTATCTGTGTATCACCTGCCCCTATTGTATGTGATGTTGTCGACTCCTCCCTAGTACCTGGCCCCCTGGGATGCAGGCTCGATGTGTTGAGGTTGGATACCAGCGTACCTGAAAGAGTTGGCAACAACCCCCAGGAGGCAACCTCGACCGGGACCTGGACCTGTACACAGCTTCGGCTAGGGGGCGTTAGTAGCACACCCATAGGGTCCCTTGTCTGACATTAGCCAGCCTTTGATACATGCTCGGGACTCGCAGGATTTAGTCTGGGAAGCCAAGTTGTGTGTCTGCACCCCCTTGATCGCGACTCTAGATACTAGGACCCCCGCCGCAGAGTGGTGGAGCGTGCAGGCTTACGGTACGGGACCAGGCTAAGCGGCTACACGGCTCCGGACCACCCTAGGAGACGAGTGTCCATTCTCTGGAGCCGAACCCCAGGTTGTCGGACCCACAGGACTATAGCTCCAAATACTATGGTACCCGTCACAGAGTGATAGGCTGTGTAGGCTTACGGTACGGGACTAGGCTAAGCGGCTACACTGCTCCGGACCACCCCATGGAACGAGCTCCCGTTCCTTGGAACCGGCCCCCAGGGTGCCGGACCACCCAGCTTTCGTAAGGGGGTCCTAAACTGCAAGCCTGGCTGCTCAATCCGGGTGTCATCATGTCCGAACAGATGGGAACTGTACGGGTGGGTTAGGTAAAAACAATACTCGGAAACTATAGGATAAAACTGTGGAGCAGGAGGATAAAGTTATCATAGAAGCACATCTGAGGGGGTAAATCTCCTTTTTATAACTTGACATGCATGGGTGTAAACCAATAGGCCAGGTTTATGAAGGTGGACCTTACCGGGCTGGTGAACACATATGTGAGACCTAATTACAAAATAAGAAAAACTTAACCCCTCAGACTTGCTTCTATGGGCAGAACTTACGGTGATGCTCCATGCTCCACGGGCTGGAAAAAGGCATTCCAGCTGTAGCAAGGCGGTCTCCCCTGGGTCGGCATATTTCCGTCACCTTGAAGGGTCCTTCCCAGCTGGAGGTGGGTTTCCGGATCCCTTCTTGGTTTGGTACTCGCCGTAGGACTAGGTCCCGACCCTGGGCTCCCTACTACGCATGAACCGTTAGTAGCGACTGGGCGTCTGGCTACAACGTGCATTTCGGGTCACCGCTTGACAACTGGCTCATCGATGGATTCCACGTCCCTACGTTGTAGCTGCCCCTGCATAGGCCCATGAAAAGACTGGACCCATGGGGAGTCCGGAAGGGCTTCTGGGGGAAGGCAGGCTTCGGCCCCGCAGTCTAGGGAGTGCGGGCCCCCTAGTGGCCTATCTAGTTGTCATCACCGGAGTCGGAGTCTTTGGTGAAAACATCCTTCAGGACCCCCTCGGGTGACTAATACCTGAGGTCCGGTTCAGCCGCAACCACCTCGTCGTCATCGACCCTTTCCTTGCCAGGTCGGCGACGAGGTGGGGAGCCATCCCCGGAAGACTGCTCGCGCCGCGCGCTGACGCGTTTCGCGAGGTCGATGATCTCGCGACACTCTATGGCGCTGTGGCGACCATTGGGGTGCACAGGGCATGAGCCGCTGTTACCCTTCTGCGGTCATGGTCGTTTGTTGCGGTCACCCCGGCCCCCAGTCGCAGCTGCAACGACCAGAGCGGCGAAATGCAGCTTCTCGTGGCCATAGTTCTTTTCTTCTTCTTTTTGCCGTCCTGAGCGACGGCACCCGAGCCACCCATCTGGGTAGCTCCGGTCTATGGCGCCGAGTGCCATGCGCGGCCCTCGATGGCTCTGGCGCATTTGTCGGCCAAAGCGAAGAGCGTGGAGACAGTTTCCACGTCGTGCGTGGCCAACTTCTCCAACATCTTTTCATCACACACTCCCTGACGGAAGGCCGTGATGATAGAAGCGTTGGAGATGCGAGGTATAGTACCTCGCACCTTGGTGAAGCGGGAGATTAACGTCCGGAGGGTTTCCCCGGGCTCTTGCCTCACTGTGTGAAGGTGGGCCTCCACGCCGTGTTGTTGGTAAGCGCTGGCAAAGTTCGCTGTGAACCGCGCGCAGAGCTCTTCCTAGGAGTAGACCGATCCTGGGGCAAGGTTCATGAGCCAAGTCCGGGTGGGCCCAGACAAGGCGACATGAAAATATGTTGCCATCACAGCGGCGTTTCCACCTGCTACTGTGATAGCGGTGACGTACACCTGCAGGAATTCTGACGGATTTGATGTTCCGTCGTACTTTTCTGGCAAGTGCGGCCGGAACTTGGGTGGCCAGGACGCCGCGTAGAGATGATCCGCGAGAGCAGCGTAGCCCACGCCAGCCAATGGGATACCCGCCTAGAACTGGGCGCCCACTAGGGTTTGCGGTGCTACCGCAGCGAAGTCTTGATCGAGGTTGCGACCCTCGATGTTCTGTCGGCGCTCTCGTGCTCTTCCCAGAGAGACACGGGCATCCTCGCCCGCACGCCTGCGGTTTAGTTCTGCTCGCCGGTCATTAGACCTCTCTAGAGAAACTAGACCGTTCTCCGCCGCGCGCCGGCAATTGAGCTCTGCCCGCAGGTCCTCAGTCGGCGCTGCCCTCACCGAGGGTGAGCACACAAATGCCGACGCTTCACGTTGACACCGGGACGACCGAGGTCTAGGCCTGGTTGAGCCAGAGCGCGCCATGCTGAGTAGGCGATCGACGTCGTCCCGCCACTGCTTCATGGCCCCCGGAGAGGCCATGGAGCTAGGAGGATGACGCAGTAATTCCCTGGCTGCTGACAATGCCCCAGGCGCAGCCTTAGGCGCCCTAGATGTTTGCGTGGGAGTGTGCTATCATGCAGAGTGCATAGCAGCCGCTGCACTAGGTGCCAAGAAGTTGGTGGCCCACAGAGTGGAAGAGGCAGCCTCCTCCTCTAGCATGAAGTCCTCGGGCACGAAATCTTGGTGCTCGATGATGTGAACCATGGTGTCGAGCAGGAAAACAAGCAAAAACCTAAAGCTAAGGCCCCCTACCTAGCGTGCCAAATGTCGGAGAGGGAATTCTCCGGCCGGGTGGCGGAGTGCACCCGCCTTAAATCCTAAGATGAGGAGGGGCCTAAGCGTTTTGCTTGTTACGTGGATTGGTGGATGAACACACAAGAACACCAAGATTTAGAGTGGTTCGGGCCGCCCGAGCGTAATACCCTACTCCACTGTGTGTTGTATTGCTTGAGAGCTTGGGTGGATGTGAGGATCCCAGTGAGTCTAGGAAGGCTTGAGTCTGAATGAGGATGCCCTGTAACGTAGTGTGCCCTCCCTTTTATAGTCCAAGGGGGCACGTACAAGGGTGCTGAGCCCTAACATATGGGCCTAGGAACATAACGGATGTAATACTTGGAGCAACTAATGCTAGTCGCCAGTGCAATCTTCCTGCGTCGTGGTTTCCGCGGTCTATGTAGCATTGGCGTGCAGGGAAAGCTTCCCTGGCAACGTACGACTGGTGATGGATAGGCACAGTGCACCTTACAGCGCGGTTGTTGGGGGTATGCTTCGTAGCCGAAGATCCAAGAGAAAGAGAACACCTTCAGCAGATTCTCTCAGAAGCAGCACCGAAGCTATCACCTATAAAGCTTCGGCACAGTGGCAGATCTCAAGACAAAGGGGTGCACCGACTTAAAGATGAAATGACTTAAAGACCCGTGATGTTTTGTATCATTATTGTAGTCGATTGTAAAGGGCATAAATGTAATTTTACATGGGCTGCGTCCCGTGCCTATAAATAGATGAACAGTGCTCCCGTACTATTCACGACGACTTGGCATTTGCTTTTGCGTCACGCTTGTACTCTCACCTTCTTTCAAGCCGAAGGTACATTTCTAATTTGAAATCATTTCTATTTTTCATAGTAACAAAATAGAAATGAAATAGAAGTGAGTTGATAATAATACATGATTGTTTATGTTATATTTCATATGATTCCTTCCCCATCATTTTATGTTATGTTGCTGAAGGTATGTCCTTCATAACCTTCGTCCGAAGATCATTATATCCCAAGGGAAATAATGTTTTGAAGGATGAAGGACTTTAACGTTTAATATTTTCTGTGTTGCCTTGTTCTTAATTCATAGCACTTGAGAACAAGCCCCCAACATTGGCGCCCACCTCCGGTGAACTCACTTCCACTTTTTGAGCTGATGGCTTTGTTCAACAACCAAGCTGGAGCTGCTTCGGCTTCAAAGCCGGTACTCTCGATAACAGGAGGTTCATCCTCAGAGTCGGCCGACAAGAGCAAGAAGAAGGAGGCACAGAGAAGGGTACAACATGTCAGGGTACAGGGACCCTTCATCAAGTCAAGATGGTCCCACATCCCAATTACCTTCTCCCAAGAGGACCCTCAGCTCAAGGATTACCCTCACAATGATGCTATGGTTATTTCTTGTGTTATCAAAGGATTTCTGGTTCACAATGTTCTGGTTGACACAGGCAGTGCAACGGATATTATATTTGCTAAGGCCTTCAGACAGATGCAAGAGCCAGAGGATAAGATTCATGATGCTACACACCCTCTTTGCGGCTTCGGAGGAAGACAGATTGTAGCGCTCGGCAAGATCATGATGCCAGTGACCTTCGGATTTGTCAACAATACAAGAACTGAGCAAATTGTGTTTGATATTGTCGACATGGAGTACCCCTACAATGCAATCATTGGTCGTGGGACACTTAATGCTTTTGAAGCAATTCTTCATCCAGCATATCTTTGCATTAAGATACCTTCGGATCAAGGGCCTATTGCTATTCATGGAAGCCAGGAAGCTACCAGAAAGGCTGAAGGAAACTGGACAGATTCAAAAGCAATCCATAATATAGATGGAGCCGAAGCTTGTGAGCAATACAAGTACAGAAGGGAGAAGGCTACTTCGGCCGATCAACCGAAGCCCATGCTCTTATCTGAAGATATAGCAGAGCAAAAGGTGTTGCTGGGATCTCAATTGTCTGTGGAACAGGAGAAAAACCTAATAAGGTTTCTGTTCAACAACAAAGATGTCTTCGCATGGTCCGCCAACGATCTCTATGGTGTCAACAGGGATGTCATTGAACACTCGCTCAATGTTGATCCATCCTTCAGACCCAGAAAGCAGAGGCTTCGGAAAATGTCTGATGACAAAGCCAAAGGTGCTCGGAATGAAGTGAAAAGACTTCTTAGTGTTGGAGTCATCAGAGAAGTAAAATACCCAGAATGGCTAGCTAACACTGTTATGGTGAAGAAGGCCAATGGTAAATGGAGAATGTGCATCGATTTTACTGATCTTAATAAGGCATGTCCGAAGGATGAATTTCCATTACCAAGGATAGATTCTCTAGTAGATGCAGCAGCTTCATCAGAACTCATGAGTCTACTAGATTGTTACTCAGGCTACCATCAAATTTGGATGAAGAAGGAAGATGAGCCAAAAACCAGCTTCATAACCCCCAGTGGTACATATTGTTATCTTCGGATGCCTGAGGGGCTCAAGAATGCTGGAGGAAGCTTCAGCAGAATGACAGCGAAAGTCCTTCATTCTCAGATAGGCAGAAATGTGCTAACTTATGTAGATGATGTCATAGTAAAAAGCACAAAGCAAGAAAATCACATTGCTGATCTGCAAGAGACATTCGCTAACTTTAGGCAAGCTGGCCTGAAGTTGAATCCAGAAAAGTGTGTCTTCGGAGTAAAGAAGGGGAAATTCCTTGGTTGTTTAGTTTCAACAAAAGGGATCGAAGCTAATTCGAATAAAATTGAAGCTATTCTTCGGATGGAGCCGCCAAGCACAAAGAAGGGAGCTCAACGGCTGATAGGAAGATTGGCATCTCTCAATCGATTCATATCTAGATCAGCAAAGAGAAATTTTACCGTTCTTTCAAGTGCTAAAGTCGGCCGAAGTCTTTCAATGGGGATCAGCTCAGCAGAAAGCCTTCGAAGAGCTGAAGAAGTACCTGATAGACCTAACAACGTTAACTCCACCCACGCTAGAGGCTCCTCTGTTATTATATGTGGCAGCTTCGCATTCTACAGTAAGTGCAGCGCTCGTGCAGGAAAAGCTTGAAGGACAAATCAAAAAGCAAGCCCCAGTATACTTCATCTCCGAAGTTCTCAGCTTATCGATGAAAAACTATACAGAATTGGAAAAAGTGCTATATGCTGTCTTAATGGCCTCCAGGAAGCTTCAGCATTATTTTCAAGCATTCCATATAATTGTTCCTTCATCACAGCCTTTGAAGGATATCATGAGGAACAGAGAAGCTACTGGAAGGATTGGAAAGTGGGCCACGGAACTCAATGAATTCACCATTGATATGTGCATAGATCTTCAATCCAATCTCAGGCGTTAGCCGACTTCATAGCTGACTGGACGCCAGGGGCTCACGAAGAAGGAACAAGCAAAGATAACGAAGCTTGGACGGTATTCTGTGATGGTTCTTGGGGAACCTTCGGAGCAAGAGCAGCTGTAGTTTTAGTCGCACCTTCAAATGTCAAAACATGTTTCGCAGTTAAACTGGATTTCAGTTGCACAAATAATATTGCTGAGTACGAAGCACTTTTATTAGGGCTTCAGAAACTAAGGGCAATGGGAATAAGAAGGGCAACCTTAAAGACTGATTCTCAAGTCATAGCTGGCCATGTTGATAAAAGCAGCAGGGCACGAGATCCGAAGCTTGAAAAATATTTGGATGCAGTCCGAAGGTTGGAAGCTTCCTTCGAAGGATTTTCCGTCAAAAGTATTCCAAGAGGTGAAAATGAGCATGCGGATTTGCTTGCCAAATCTGTGGCTCAGGGGCTCCCCTTACCCTCCGAAGTATTTTTGAAACAATAAAAGCACCTTCGGTTGAACTCATGGAAAGAGCAGTGCTCACTATTTCTCCAGTGCACAGTGAAGATTGGAGAACTGAAATAATATCTTTTCTTCAAGGGAATTGTCTTTCAAGTGATGAAGCTTATAACAAAAGAATGGAGGCAAGAACAAGACTATATGTCTTGATAGAAGGGAAATTGTACAAACATGGAGTCTGCTCTCCATTGCTCAAATGTTTATCTAGAGCTGAAGGTATAGAATTGATGAAGGAAATACACGCAGGTCTGTGTGGATCTCACATCGGATCTAGGCCCTTGCTGGGAAAAGTTTTTCGTCAAGGATTTTATTGGCCGAAGGCAGCTTCAGATGCAGCAGAATTAGTCCAAAAGTGCGAAGGTTGTCAAAAATGTGCAAGAGATCAAAAACAGCCTTCATCTCTAACTCAGCTAATACAGCCCACTTGGCCGTTGCAAAGGTGGGGCCTTAATTTGTTAGGCCCACTTCCACCAGCACAAGGATATTTAAAATATGTTGTGGTGGCAGTAGAATATTTTTCCAAATGGATTAAGGTGAAGCCTTTAGCCACAATAACTTCGGTCACTGTTCAGAAATTTTTCTGGCAAAATATTGTTTGTCGTTTCGAAGTGCAGAAGGCCATTACTGTCGACAACGGAACACAGTTTGATGCTGAAGCCTATAAAGAGTTCTGTGAACAAATTGGCACGAAGATTCATTTTGCATCGGTTAGACATCCGAAGTCAAATGGACTTGTTGAAAGAGCCAATGGCATTATAATGACAGGAATAATGAAGTTAATCTTCAATCAGCCCAGAGGAAAGTGACCAGATGAATTGATCAAAGTGGTGTGGAGCCACAATACAACAGTGTCAAGTTCAACAGGTTTTACACCATTCAAATTATTGTTTGGTGACGAAGCAATAACCCCGGAAGAAGCTAAAGCAGGATCAATAAGAACAATGGCTTCGGCAGAAGACGAAGCTGATTGTTCTGTGGCAAAAGATGCTATAGAAGGGATCAGGCTTCAGGCTGTGGAGAACATCAATAAATACCAAGCCAAAACAATAAAATGGCATGACAGAAAAGTTCGGTTAAAGAATATCAGGCCAGGGCACTTGGTACTTCGGAGAGTTGCAAACCCAGATACAGTAGGCAAGTTACAATTGAAGTGGGAAGGACCTTTTCTGGTAGTATCTTCGTCAAGACCCGGTTCCTACAGATTGAAGGATATGGACGGCAACGACATCCCTAGATCTTGGAATGCGGATAAGCTTCGACGATATTATGTGTAGTTTAATGTAATCTTTTTATTTTTATTTTTTCTATGGCACCCTTTTCCTTTCCAAAGGGGGAGAAAGGTTTTTAATGGGGCCATAGCATGTAAATTCTTTTTTTTATTTGAGCTCTACAAGAGCAATATCCCCCAAAGATGTAAATGTAAAAACTGAGCACGCACCATCGAGTGCAAAGAGAAAAGAAAAAGCAGGGAGAAGCTCAAAAGACGTCCCTAAGGGGATGCAGAGCACGACGAAGCTACAAAAAGTCGTTCCTAAGGGAGCGTAGTGTAAGTTTTCTGCTCAAAAGTCGTTCCTAAGGGAATGCAGAGCTTACAGCGAAAAGTCAACGCTGATTCCACCGAAATATAGTGCGAAGCGCGAAAAGTCAACGTGATACCGCCGAAATAGAAGGCGAAGAAGTTCAAAAGACGTTCCTAAGGGGATGCAGAACTTACAGCGAAAAGTCAGCGCTGATACACCGAAAAATAAGCGGTGAAGCCGAAAAATAAACGGCAAAGAGACTGGTTATTCCTAAGGGAATGAAGGATATGGTTGTGGCTTCGTATGTGTGTGTTTGAACATTCATTTTGCACCATACATTACATCATATATTTGCATTCATAAACATTCATTTAGGCATACATAGGATCATCATCATCATAACATAGGCAGTTGCTTTGGCTCTGAAGATAAGGCTTCGGCAAAAACAAAAAAGAAGCAGTCTTTATGCTTCGCTGTGTACGAAAAGAAGGGAAGGTGTTTTTCGCCTTCGGCTCAAAAATGCTAATTTCGTTCACACCAAAGCACTTTATACATTGATGGAAATGTAAGAATATATTACAAGGTATGGATAAAGTTTACAAAGTAAAAATTAATTACGTTGTTCTTTACAAAGGTTATTACAAGGGTTTTTAGAGTTTTTTCTACAGCTATCTATTCAAGCTTCATTAGCATCTATTGATTTTCGGCTTTGGCTTCAGCTTTGTCTTCTTACTCTTTAGGTTCGAGCTCGGCTTCGTCATCCTGTATGCATTCAAGTATTGTAAGCAAAATTCAAGTTCGAAGGAAGAGTAAGCATAAGATATGATTTTGTTACCGGCTTAAGATGACTCCGAGCTTCATCACCAGCTTTGCTTCGTCCACCTTTTGTCCATACCAGTTTTATAAACCTATTTGCTATGCTTCGGGCAAGGTTGGGAATATCATCCAGGTCTGCTGGTGATAAGTTGAAATTAGGTCTATTGATAACCTTTCCATGTTCGCAGCCAGATTTCAGGAAGGCGACAGCTGTACCACGAGAAGCTACCAGGGCACAAAAGTCACCATGTCCAGCTATAACTTCTTCAAGGTCATCAATTTCACCTTCGATATGTTCGAAGGCCCCCGGCAGGTCCTCAGACGAAGGATTGAATTTTTCGCTGTTGGCTCCAACCGAATAGAAAACTTGCTTCAGCCATTGAACACATCGATTATTGAACTCCAAACATTTGTTTTAAAGGCTTGCTAATGATATTTTCAAATCTGAACTTTTCTGGACCTCGGCTTCAAATTTTGCATTAAGTTTCTGCTTCTCTTGTTCGAAGCTTTCTAACTGGGACAGAAGCTTCATATTTAATTCTGCTATTTTAGCTTCAGCTTCTGCCAATAAGCCTTCGGTTGTCTGAAGCTTGAAGTCTTTCTTTTCAAGAGCAGCTGATTGGTCATTTATCTTGCTTTCTAAGTTTTCAATTATAACTTCCTATTTTTTATCTTCCAAATCTTGTTGCATTTTCAAAGCTTTACTCAGTAGCATACTCTGCATATAAACAACCTTTGTTAGAAAACATTTCGTTATTGAAATAAGAAAAGTTAAAGAAAAGTTTACCTTGAAATTGGAATAGAATAAACTACCGACGATGTGTTGTCGTCGCTAGTGGCTAATATCCGTTTCGAGCTTCGGGAAACCAATACTCTTTGATAGAGTACCGATAACCTTCGCTCCGGTCTGATCCCTGATGCAGCCCAATTTTTTGTCATCGATGCCATCGAAGAGAAGCGCTCCCGGCTGATATCCGCAAGACATAGCATATTCTTTTAACTCTTCTTTTTCAGCCTTTGTCAGCTCTTGACCAACTAAGTTTCGAAAGTTAAAAATTTCGTCTTCTAAAGTGTCTTCGGCTATTTCTTTCTCCATCCCGGGTTCTGGGGTCATAGTTTCTTCGGTGGCTGCAGCAGCTTCTTCTGCAGCCATTTTTTGCAGTATCTTATCAATATCGGCAATCGTGCACTCCAAATGAGTATCTTCGGCAGCGGCAACTTCGGTAACTGTGGCTTCTGCAGGTGTAGCTTCGATGGCTGTCGTGCTCTCAACAGCTGGCACCTTCAGAGCTGAAGCTCCTGGTGGGGTCCCTTCGATGACTTCTGTCACTGTAATGATTCTTTGCTTCTTTGGCCTAGCTGCCTTCTTCGTTTTTGCGGGCTCCTTTTCCTGCTGAAAAAGCTTCGTCAGATGTGGCCCTAGTGGACTTAGCTTGACAGGCAAAGATTCAGTCATTACCTTTAAAATTTCTTCCACGTCGGTGGTAGAGGGTGTTGCAGCAGTTTCTTCTTCTTCGTCAATCGCCTTCTGCTTCGGAGCTTTAGCTTTTCTCTTCTTCGAAGCATCTGTTTTCGGCTCAGGCTTCAGCTTTTTCTCTTTCAATTGTTTTTCATCGTCTTTATTTAGAACGCTAGCCACTCTCTTTCTTTTTTGCCCTTCGGCATCCTTGTCTAGCCGCTCGTAGTCGGGATACTCAAAGTTTAGAGCATCCATTACTCGGTTCAACCTTCGCTTTGGGCGGGTGCCGAAGGCTGCAGTCATTAGTTGATCTTCTTTTTTGGAGTAGTTGCCGAGAATTTCATTGCACATTACTTAGATCGTGTCCAGCCACTCTTGGCAGGGCACTTTGAAATGTTTCTTGAATTTATAATGGTAAGGCAACCGAACAAATTCCCCCTTTTTCTTTTCCCCCTTCAGCTTCGACATGTCCCACTCCTTCAAAGTTGGGAACACTCTGAAGGCCAAAAATTCTTGCACTAAGTCCCTAGTGCCGATATGATCTGCAATAACTCAAAATTCAGCCAGGGCAATTTGGCTTGGACTCCCTGGTGTCATGTTGCACTACGGTCTGGTCTCTCCGAAGATCAATTCTAGCGGACTCTGGACCAGGTCCTCCTTATCTTCGTCAACTTTGACATAAAACCACTCAGACTTCCAGCCAGCTAGCCACTTGCTTCGGTAGCTAATCGCTGGAAATTTTGTGGTCTTGCGATAGGCAAAATTGTAGCAACCAAAATTTTCATGTAGCCCATCTCCTCTAGCTTTCGTCTGATAATGAAGTTTGTGCACTCGGCAGAAGCCTTCGCCAAATGGCTCCACCCCTTGGCTTCGGAGAGCCCAGATATAAACGCTAAGCCAGACAATAGCGTTGGGAGTTAGCTGATGAAGGTAGATCCCAAACTTCTTCAATACAGCAGCGATCATCTTGTTCAAAGGAAATCTTAAGCCAGCCTAAAAGAAACTCTTGAAAACTACCACTTCATCCTTCCCTGGCTTCGGAGTAGTCTCTTCCCTACCAAAACGAACCAGCTCTTTCTTCGCTTCACTGAAATAGCCCAATTTCAACAGCTTAGGCAAGTCATCTTCGGAGATGGTGGATTTCCCGAAATCCAGGTGGCTGGGTTTACTTGGCACCGCGCTGTAATCATCTTCAGACTCAGTCTCCTCAACATCAGTTTTCAGTGGCGAGCGCTTCATCACTTCGGAGATTGGAGCAGTTTCAGCACCTTCGGCTTCCTCTCCGTCGTGCGTAACCCTAGCTGTGGAACGCACTCTGGCCATCTGATGATTGAATTTCTTGTTTTTTGAAGTTGAAAATTTTTCTTTATCTTGCTGAAGCTTTTTCTTGCTATGAAGCTTGAGCAAAGTAAATAGCTTCGATTGAGGATGCAGCAAACAAGCTTCGGTTTTGGTTAATATTTTGGCAGCAAAACAGTGCAATAGCAATGAATGTTGTGGTAACTTCACACCTACCCGTCTGTTTATATAGTGCCGCAGCTGGGAAGGTAAATCGTCAAGGTCTTCTGCATCGGACAAACAGCCACCCGCACTCACTGAACGGTGGGCCACAGGGTCCGAGAAGGTGAATCTCCAGGGCGCGCGTAACTACTACAAGATCAGGCCACTTCGCGCGAGGATTATTTTAATCGTTTCTCGCCAACGAGCTCAGGGAAGGTGTTTTTTCGGATCTTCGGCATCCCAAAGCCTAGAAGACTTTTTCACGGATCAAGCTCGTTACGAAAAACGATCTAGCATCGCGAAGGGGCTACTGTTGGGGGTATGCTTCATAGCCGAAGATCCAAGAGAAAGAGAACACCTTCAGCAGATTCTCTCAGAAGCAGCGCCGAAGCTATCACCTATAAAGCTTCGGCATAGTGGCAGATCTCAAGACGAAGGGGTGCACCGACTTAAAGATCAAATGACTTAAAGACCCGTGATGTTTTGTATCATTATTGTAGTCGATTGTAAAGGGCATAAATATAATTTTACATGGGCTGCGTCTCGTGCCTATAAATAGATGAACAGTGCTCCTGTACTGTTCACGACGACTTGGCATTTGCTTTTGCGTCACGCTTGTACTCTCACCTTCTTTCAAGCCAAAGGTACATTTCTAATTTGATATCATTTCTATTTTTCATAGTAATAAAATAGAAATGAAATAGAAGTGAGTTGATAATAATACATGATTGTTTATGTTATATTTCATATGATTCCTTCTCCATCATTTTATGTTATGTTGCTAAAGGTATGTCCTTCATAACCTTCGTCCGAAGATCATTATATCCCAAGGGAAATAATGTTTCGAAGGACGATGGACTTTAACGTTTAATATTTTCTGTGTTGCCTTGTTCTTAATTAATAGCACTTGAGAACAAGCCCCCAACAGCGGGCGTACTATTCGGTAATGGAATGGACAGGCACGCCGCCTGCAGGATGGCTTGGGCGCTGCCTGCCAGCTGAGTGGACAGGACACATTAAATGCTGAAGGGGCACATCGCTTGTCAGCGGGGTAGCCAGGCGGCGTGTCGTCTCCATAATAAATGCAGAGACAGCGTGGCCCAGAGGTCTTACGTCAGGCCCGGCCCGCGGGCTTACGTCACGTGCGGTAGGCCATGTGGTAGCATCGGGCCTCCGCCTGAGTGGGGAGCAGTAGCTTTATGCGGACAGGTCCGCACCAGGCTGGGCCTAGACATATGTCGGCACCGGACCCCTGCCTGAGCAAGGCCTGGGTATTTTCCCCAGAGTTCCGGGACCCGACTGTGGGTAGCTCGGACCCCACGCAGAGGGGTCCAGGACCCGACTCGGAGGTCCGGGTTGCGCTCGCGGGTGTCCTGGACCTTGCTCCAGAGATCCAGTCTTCATGTACAGGGGTCCGACACTTTTGAAAGGGAAATAGGGTCAAACCTTTTTCATATGAATTTTGGTGGTTGAATTGCCCAACATAAATTATTGGACTAACTAGTTTGCTCTAGATTATGAGTTCTATAGGTGTCAAAGGTTCACAATAAACCAATACAAGTCAAAAGAAAGGGTTCAAAACTAAGGAGCAAATTGTACCGAAGGCATCCCGGGTCTGGCGCACCGGACAGTCCGGTGAGCCACCGGACAGTGTCCGGTGCACCACCGGACAGTGTCTGGTGCACCAAGGAACCCAACTCCAAACTTGCCAGCTTCAGGAATTTGGGAGGCTGCTCCGCTATAATTCACCGGACTGTCCGGTGTGCCAGCGGAGCAACAGCTACTTTGCGGCAACGATCGTCTGCTGAAGGCATTAAATGCGCTATAGTGCGCGCCTACGCGCGCAGAGGTCAGAGCAGCGCCAGAAGGCGCACCGGACAGTCTACAGGACCTGTCCGGTGCACCAACGGACTGTCCGGTGGCCCAGAAGACAGAAGCTCCAACGGTAGAACCCTAACGGTCGGGTGACATGGCTGGCGCACCGGACAATGTCCGGTGGCGCACTGGACTGTCCGGTGCGCCATGCGACAGCAGCCTCCACCAACGGCTCATTTGGTGGTTGGGGCTATAAATACCCCCAACCACCCCACATTCATTGCATCCAAGTTTTCAGACTTCACACCTCATACAAGAGCTATAGCATTCAATACAAGACACAGACAAAGAGATCAAATCCTCTCCCAAGTCCGGAATCACTCCAAACAAATTAGTGACTAGAGAGAGAGAGACATTTATGTTCTTTTGAGCTCTTGCGCTTGGATTGCTTTTCTTCTTCCTTCTTTCTTGTGCTCAACTCACTTGTAATCAAAACAAGAGACACCAATTGTGTGGTGGTCCTTGTAGTGGACTTAGTGTCCCATTTGATTGAGAAGAGAAGCTCACTCGGTCTAAGTGACCGTTTGAGAGAGGGAAAGGGTTGAAAGTGACCCAGTCTTTGTGACCACCTCAACGGGGAGTAGGTTTGCAAGAACCAAACCTCGGTAAAACAAATCACCGTGTCATCCGCTCTATTTCCTTGGTTGATTTGTTTTGCGCCCTCTCTTTCGGACTCGTTTATATTTCTAACGCTAACCCCGGCTTGTAGTTGTGCTTAAGTTTATAATTTTCAGATTCCGCCTATTCACCCCCCTCTAGGCGACTTTCTATTGGTATCGGAGCCCGGTGCTTCATTAGAGCCTAACCGCTCAAAGTGATGTCGGGAGAACACGCCAAGAAGGAGATGGTGACCGGCGACAAGCCCGTTACAAGCCACGGGAAGGCTCCATCGGGAGAGTCCCGCAACAAGGGGAAGGAGAAGGAATCCCCTTCACACAAGTCGCATCGGAGTGGCGAAAAGAAAAAGAAGATGAGGAAGGTGGTCTACTACGAGACCGACTCTTCATCACCATCCACCTCTGGCTCCGACGCGCCGTCCGTAACTTCTAAGCACCATGAGCGCAAGAAGTTTAGTAAGATTCCCCTACACTACCCTCGCATTTCTAAACATACTCCATTACTTTCCGTTCCATTAGGCAAACCACCGGTTTTTGACGGTGAAGATTATAACATGTGGAGTGACAAAATGAGGCATCACCTAACCTCACTCCACACTAGTATTTGGAACGTTGTTGAGTTTGGTGTACGGGTACCATCCGTAGGGGATGAGGACTATGATTCGGACAAAGTTGCCCAAATTTGGCACTTCAACTCACAAGCCACCACAATACTCCTGTCGGTGTTTCGAAACCCGGGGGGTCCCTAGACCGACGAGTAAATTGTCGCCGCGTGCCCCAGCCCAGATGGGTCGGCGCGAGGCGGAACGCGAAGGGGGGAAAAGCAGCCGGAGGGAGACAGGTGTGGGAGGTGGAACCCGCGACCTTCGTGTTAGCCCCGCGCCCAGGTCGGGTGCGCTTGCAGTAGGGGGTTATAAGCGTCCACGCGGGAGGGAGCGAGCGGCCTTGTGCGAGCGCCGTCCCGTCCTTCCCCGCGCGGCCAACCTTCTGTAAGAGGCCCTGGACCTCCCTTTTATAGGCGTAAGGAGAGGATCTAGGTGTACAATGGGGGTGTAGCAGTGTGTTAACGTGGCAGCCGGAGAGGTTTTGGCACCCAGTTCGTGTGGTGTCGTGGCCGTCGGAGGAGCGCTAGAGCCTGGCAGAAGGACAGCTGTCGGGGCTGTCGAGTCCTTGCTGACGTCCTCTTGCTTCCGTAAGGGGGCTGAGAGCCACCGTCGTCATAGAGCGTGCGGGGCGCCATCATTACTCGTATAGTGGAGCGAGCCAGATGGGACACCGGTCTTGTTCCCCGCAGCCTGAGTCAGCTCGGGGTAGGGTAATGATGGCACCTCCTGTCGATGTGGTCGGTCCGTGCCCTAGGTTGGGCGAGGTGGAGGCTCCTCCGAGGTCGAGGTCGAGTCTGTCTTCCAAGGTCGAGGTCGAGTCCGAGCCCCCAGGTCGGACAAGGCGGAGACCGTCGGCTGAGGCCAGGGCTGAGTCCAAGCCGTGGGGTCGGGCGAAGTGGAGTTTGTCGTCCTTCGGGGCTGAGCCCGAGTCCGAGCCCTGGGGTCGGGCGAAGCGGAGTTCGTTGTCTTCCGGGGCTGAGCCCGAGTCCGAGCCCTGGGGTCGGGCAGAGCGGAGTTCGTCGTCTTCCGGGGCTGAGCCCGAGTCCGAGCCCTAGGGTCGGGCGGAGCAGAGTTCGTCGTCTTCCGGGGCCGAGCCCGAGTCCGAGCCCTAGGGTCGGGCGGAGTGGAGTTCGTCGTCTTCTGGGGCTGAGCCCGAGTCCGAGCCCTGGGGTCGGGCGGAGCGGAGTTCGTCGTCTTCCGGGGCCGAGCCCGAGTCCGAGCCCTGGGGTCGGGCGGAGTAGAGTTCGTCGTCTTCCGGGGCCGAGCCTGAGTCCGAGCCCTGGGGTCGGGCGGAGCGGAGTTCGTCGTCTTCCGGGGCTGAGCCCGAGTCCGAGCCCTGGGGTCGGGCGGAGTGGAGTTCGTCGTCTTCCGGGGCCGAGCCCGAGTCCGAGCCCTGGGGTCGGGCGGGGCGGAGTTTCCCATGGCGCCTAGGGCTGGACTTGGCTGCTGTCAGCCTCACTCTGTCGAGTGGCTCAGCAATCGGAGCGGCACAGGCGGCGCTGTCCTCTTGTCAGACCGGTCAGTGGAGCGGCGAAGTGACTGCGGTCACTTCGGCTCTGTTGACTGGAGGGCGTGCGTCAGGATAAAGGTGTCAGGCCACCTTTGCATCAAATGCCCCTGCGATTTGGTCGGTTGGCGTGGCGATTTGGCCAAGGTTGCTTCTTGGTGAAGACTGGGCCTCGGGCGAGCCGAAGGTGTGTCCGTTGCTGGAGGGGGTCCTCGGGCGAGACGTAGATCATTCGGGGTCGGCTGCCCTTGCCCGAGGCTGGGCTCGGGCGAGGCGTGATCACGTCCCTCGAATGGACCGATCCTTGACTTAATCGCACCCATCAGGCCTTTGCAGCTTTGTGCTGATGGGGGTTACCAGCTGAGATTTAGGAGTCTTGAGGGTACCCCTAATTATGGTCCCCGACAGTAGCCCCCAAGCCTCAAAGGGAGTGTTAATACTCGCTTGGAGGCTTTTGCCGCACTTTTTTGCAAGGGGACCAGCCTTTTTTGGTTGCATTTTGTTCCGGTGGGTGCGCGCGAGCGCACCCGCCGGGTGTAGCCCCCGAGGCCTCGGAGGAGTAGTTTGACTCCTTCGAGGTCTTAGTGCGTTTCGCAACACTTCGGCTGGTCTGGTTGTTCCCTCATGCGAGCTGGCCGTAGCCCGGGTGCACGGTCGGGTCCCAAGTTCTCGGGCTGGTATGTTGACGCTATCAACGGTTTGGCCGGAGCCGGGTTTGCGAGAGCAGCCCCCGAGCCTCTACACAGGGCGAGAGGACGGTCAAGGATAGACTCGACTTTTTTACATACGCCCCTGCATCGCCTTTCCGCAAGGAGGAGGGGGGGAAAGCGCCATGTTGCCCTCGGAGGGCGCCGAACATGGTGTCTCTGGTGAGCTGCTGGCGGGTAATCCGAGTGGACGCCCGTGCCCCATTTGTTAGGGGTCGGCTAGAGGCCCGGAGGCGCGCTCCAAAAGTACCTGCGGGTGATCTGCCGGACCCGGTCCCCTTTTAACGGGGTCCGAGGGCTCGATGCCTCCCTCTGATGGGATTCCGTTACAAGATCGTTCCCGCTGGTCTCGGAAATGTCCTAGGGTACCTCGGAAGTGTAGCCTGAGCCTTGGTTATGTATCGAACGTACCCAGGGTCATCCCTCGCTCTGTGTCTGAGGCGACTGTGAACCCTTCGAGGGCCAGCCTACGAACCCCTGATCAGTAGTGGGCGCGGAGCCCGAGTGGCCTGAGGCGGCCGTTGAACCCTTCCGAGGGGCCGGCCATCGAACCTCTGACCAGTAGTGGGCGCAGAACCCAAGCGCTCTGAGGCAGCCGTTGAACCCCCTCCGAGGGGCCAGCCTTTGAACCTCTGATCAGTAGGGAGGCTCGGGGCCTGTTTCCTTCACGGAGAAGGGTCCTTTTCGGGGTATCCCCCTTTCCCGGTCCCTGTTGTAAGAGAGAGAAAGAGGAAAAGGAAAAGGATACGAAATCGAATGACGTGGCGTACCTTTTTCGACGCGGTCATTATGGCGAAGGCGAAGCGTCGCTTGCTTCTCCTGCCTGAGGCGCCGCCTGTCCCGCCGCGGAGTTAATGCGACGGGGCGAGTGGTTCGCGAGGCGGCCGTTGCGCGTGTGCGAGCCGTTCGAGGAACGGAACACGGGCGCGCCGTCTTCACACCGTGAGAGAGGGTTCTCTCGCTGCCCCTGGATGGGACGTAAGCTTGGCTGACGACGTGACCGCTGCTCCTGCCCGCCTGCCACCGCCATTACTGCCGGCCCATTTTTGGCCGTATTGACCGTCGCGCCTGGCTAGCACTGCTGGGTCATACGTAGGGTTGCCTCGAGTCGCGGTACTGGTTCCGCAGTCGAGGAGGCGCGGTAGTGGTGCGAGTGGCGGTGCAGTTGCTCGCACGTAGCAACCGGCGCGCCGGTTGCATGACGTGTGGGCCTGGGCCTCCATGTTGGGTGCGTTGGAGTCGAAGGGGCGCGCCCACTTGGCGCGGTTGCATGCCGACTGCACGGCTGTCCACCCTTTCACCCGTTGGTCTAGGTGAAAGTGGAGGAATGCTTGTAACCGCTGGGCAGTTGCATGCCCCACGCGCGGCGGTTTGGCTCCTTCTGCCCTGGACCAGCTTGCATAACACGTGGGGCCCAGCCCCCGTGTCGTAGGGGGAGGACCTTGGAGCGTGTTGGAGAAGACTCAGCCCGCAACGGCTGAGGACGCAAGTGGGGAGAGTTGCCTTTAAAAGGAGGGTGACCCCCTTGAAAGACGACCATGTCTTCGTGTTCCCTTATGCGTCGTGTCTTTCCACCTTTCGAGCCCCCGGATGGGGGACGCCCGCAATCCTTCTGCCTTGTTGTCGGAGGAACGCAACTTCGTGGAAGTTGGTACATTTCAGCCATCGTTCGGCTTCAAGGATTTTCATCAGGCAGCCCGGCCGCATCCCCTCACCGGTGGTCACCTAAGATGGTGACCTCCAGCTTGATGGCGGGAAGAAGCGAACCGGGCTGCGGCCTCTGCCCCTCCCTCAGCTTCAAGGATGTTCATCATTAGTGCTGGGGAGGGGAGTGTGCCGAGTTGGGGTCGGTCCCTGCGCGGGCGGCGGCCCGCTCCTTCCCTCAGTGATCGGGGGGAAGGGCGTTCGCCGTTTGTGGCGTTGGCAGCTGCCGCGTGCCTGGCTCTCTGAGCCGAGTGGCTTCGGAGCCGCTCCCGGCGCCGCCTTCCGCCACGGCAGCCGGAAGAGGTTTCTCCGCCGACGAGCTAGCCGGTGTCGCCCACGGACTGACCTCCAACTCTACGGCCTTCTGCCCGTCCTTGCCTCTCGAGTGAGGGCACGGGCGAGGGCCTCATGGCAGCAGCATCCGCCCTGAGGTCATCGCTGCTGCTGTTCGGCCCCCCGGAGCAGAAGTCGTCGTCGTCACCACTGCTGGAGCGGGCGACGGCGAGCCGTTCGTCGGTCTTCTGTTGCTCCACAGGCCGCCCTATCGTGCGGGGTTGTTCGTACCTACGGAGGTGGAACCGGAGTTCTGTTTGCAATGGCACTTTGAGTGCCGGTGTCTTGTTCATTACGGCTGTCGGGGCCTGAACATGTATGTACTTTCGGCACGGGGCCGTGTTTTTTCTTCATTTCGAGCACTAAGACTCGCCTGTCGACTATCTGAACCGCTTCACCGAGCGTGAGTCGCCTCGTGCAAAGGTGACGAGTGAGGTATCCGTATCCCAGAGGCGTAGGAGTCCCTCGGCTCGGTTGGCCTTGCTGTCCGAGGCTTCTCCTGCTTAGTTAAAGGAACCCTCGGTCGCTCTTCGATGAGCCGAAGCCAGAGGTAGCGGTGTCAGCACGGACAGAGGCAGAGTTGGCTCGAAAAGAAGATTTGGTCGGCCGGAGCCTGGCCGGGTCGTCCACTGGCGGGACTGACGCCGGAGTTGAGCTGCCGAGGCCACAAGTCGGGCTGATGTCTTCGGGGGACAGCTAGCCGAGGCCTCGAGGTGGCCGGCCGAGCCGTCTGCTCGAGCCGGATTCCTAGAGAAGACCCTAGCGGCGATGGCCCGGGTGTGGTGCTGATGTCGCCCTTCAGAGTGGAGATCCTCCGACCGCGTCGCCGTCCGAGGCTAGGTCAGACCCCACCGAAGGTGTAGTTGACGCCGAGGGTGCTGTTGCCCCCTTCAACTGTCGACGTCCGAGCCTGCAGGATCGGGTTGTCTTGTAGTGTATGTTTTCTGCGGCCGCCGAGGCCCAAACACACTGTCGTCGTGTTGTGAAGTTGTGTCCCTTTTCCTCCTGTTTCGAGTATCCGGACTTATTTGTCGGTAACAGAATTGTTTGTGCGGGCGAGAGTTGCTTTTCATGGAAGGTGATGAGTGAGGTATCCGTATCCTGGAGGCGTGGGAATCCCTCGGCTCGGTCGGCCTTGCCGCTTACGCGCACTCTTACTCGTCCATAGGGTTCTGTCACCGACGCAGTCGAGAAGGCCCGAAAAATCGTTCCGGCAGAGGAGCTTTCGAGCATGAAGACTTGTTCGGTCCGCGGAATCACTGATCCGAGCGCGAGTTACTTATTGCAGAAGGTGATGAGTGAGGTATCTGTATCCTAGAGGCGTAGGAGTCCCTCGGCTTGGTCAGCCTTGGCTGCTTACGTGTACTCCGTCGTTTTCAGGATCCACTTTCGAAGTAGTCGAAAAGCACGAAAGGCATTCTGGCAGAAAAGATTATTTTCTTTTTTCGAGGAAAATTTCAACGCAGAGGGGGTTCCCCCCTTCTAGCCCCCGAGGCAAGGCTGACCCTTCCTTGACGACCAGACTTTGTGTGTGAACGGGGGGTACGAATAACTTGGAAGCATCTTAAGGGTAGAAGCGACGTAGCTATTGGATGTTCCAAGCGTTGCTGTAGACCTCGCCTTGACTGTTGGCCAGCTTGTATGTTCCGGGCTTCAGAATTTTGGCGACGACGAACGGCCCTTCCCAGGGAGGCGTGAGTTTGTGCCACCCTCGGGCGTCTTGTCGCAGCCGAAGCACCAGGTCGCCCACCTGGAGGTCTCGGGACCGAACCCCTCGGGCGTGGTAGCGTCGCAGGGACTGCTGGTACCACGCCGAGTGTAGTAAGGCAATGTCCCGAGCCTCCTCCAGCTGGTCCAGTGAGTCTTCTCGATTGGCTCGGTTGCTTTGGTCGGTGTAGGCCCTCGTCCTCGGGGAACCGTATTCTAAGTCTATGGGCAAGATGGCCTCGGCCCCATAGACTAGAAAGAACGGTGTGAAGCCCGTGGCTCGGCTCGGCGTTGTCCTCAGACTCCAGACCACCGAGGGGAGTTCCTTCATCCACCGCTTGCCGAACTTGTTGAGGTCGTTGTAGATCCGAGGCTTGAGTCCTTGCAGAATCATGCCGTTGGCACGTTCTACCTGCCCATTTGTCATGGGGTGGGCCACGGCGGCCCAGTCCACCCGGATGTGGTGATCCTCGCAGAAGTCCAGGAACTTTCTGCCGGTGAACTGGGTGCCGTTGTCGGTGATGATGGAGTTCGGGACCCCAAAGCGATGGATGATGTTGGTGAAGAACGCCACCGCCTGTTCGGACCTGATGCTGTTTAGGGGTCGGACCTCGATCCACTTGGAGAATTTGTCGATGGCGACCAGCAGGTGCGTGTAGCCCCCGGGTGCCTTCTGCAAGGGGCCGACTAGGTCCAGACCCCACACAGCAAACGACCAGGTGATGGGTATGGTCTGCAGAGCCTGAGCGGGCAGGTGGGTCTGCCTTGCGTAGAACTGACACCCTTTGCAGGTGCGGACAATTCTAGTGGCGTCGGCCACCGCCGTCGGCCAGTAGAAACCTTGTCGGAAGGCGTTTCCAACAAGGGCTCGAGGTGCTGCGTGATGGCCGCAAGCCCCCGAGTGTATCTCTTGTAGGAGCTCCTGACCTTCGGCGATGGAAATGCATCGCTGGAGGATGCCCGAGGGGCTGCGGTGGTAGAGCTCCTTCTCGTCTCCCAGCAAGACGAACGACTTGGCGCGCCGCGCCAACCGCCGAGCCTCGGCTTGGTCGAGGGGTAGCTCTCCTCGGTGGAGATATTGCAGGTACGGGGTCTGCCAGTTTTGATTAGGCGTGACCTCGCTCCGCTCCCCCTCGACGCGCAGTGCCTCACCCTCGGGGGCCGAGGGTACCTCGGGCTGAGCCGAGGGTGCCTCGGGCCAAGCCGAGGGTACCTCGGACTGAGCCGAGGGTGCCTCAGGCTGGGCCGAGGCCTTCTCGGGCTCGGGCGTGTCGTCGGTCTTAACGGAGGGTTGATGCAGGTCTCGGGAGAATACGTCCGGGGGAACCGTTGTTCGCCCCGAGGCTATTTTAGCCAGCTCGTCCGCAGTCTCGTTGTAGCGTCGGGCGATGTGGTTGAGCTCGAGCCCATAGAACTTGTCTTCCAGGCGCCGAACCTCATCGCAGTAGGCTTCCATCTTCGGGTCGTGGCAGTGGGAGTTCTTCATGACTTGGTCGATGACGAGCTGCGAGTCACCGCGAGCGTCGAGGCGTCGGACCCCTAGCTCGATGGCGATTCGCAACCCGTTTACCAGAGCCTCGTACTCAGCCACGTTGTTGGACGCCGGGAAGTGGAGGCGTAGCACGTAGCGTAGGTGCTTCCCGAGGGGCGAGATGAAAAGCAGGCCCACGCCGGCCCCCGTCTTCATCAGCGATCCGTCGAAAAACATGGTCCAGAGTTCCAGTTGGATCGGAGCTATTGGGAGCTGGGTGTCGACCCATTCAGCCACGAAGTCCGCCAAGACCTGGGACTTGATGGCCTTCCGAGAGGCGAACGAGATCGTCTCGCCCATGATCTCCACCGCCCACTTTGCAATTCTACCCGAGGCCTCTCGGGACTGGATGATCTCCCCCAGGGGGAAGGATGACACCATAGTTACCGGATGAGACTCGAAGTAGTGTCACAACTTCCGCCGCGTCAAGATCACCGCGTACGGCAGCTTCTGAATTTGTGGGTAGCGGATCTTGGTCTCGGACAGTACCTCACTGATGAAGTAGACTGGCCTCTAGACAGGCAATGCATGCCCTTCTTCTCGTCTCTCAACCACAATCGCGGCGCTAACCACCTGAGTGGTAGCGACGACGTAGATCAAGAGGGCTTCTCCAGCAGCGGGGGGCACCAAGATGGGCGCGTTTGTGAGGAGCGCCTTCAGGTTCCCAAGGGCTTCCTCGGCCTCAGGGGTCCAAGCGAAGCACTCGGCCTTCCTTAAGAGGTGGTACAGAGGCAGGCCTCTTTCGCCGAGGCGCGAGATGAAACGGCTCAGAGCCGCGAGGCATCCCTTGACCCTCTGTATGCCTTTCAAGTCCTTGATGGGCCCCATGCTGGTGATGGCTGCGATCTTCTCCGGGTTGGCCTCGATGCCCCGCTCGGAGACGATGAACCCCAAGAGCATGCCTCGGGGGACCCCGAAGACAGACTTTTCGGGATTGAGCTTCACGCCTTTCGCCTTGAGACATCGGAATGTCACTTCAAGGTCGGAAAGGAGGTCGGAGGCTTTCCTCATCTTGACTACGATGTCATCGACGTAGGCCTCGACCGTTCGGCCGATGTGTTCGCCGAACACATGGTTCACGCATCGCTGGTACGTTGCACCCGCATTCCTCAAACCAAACGGCATGGTAACATAGCAGTACATGCCGAAGGGTGTGATGAAAGAAGTCGCGAGCTGGTCGGACTCTTTCATCCTGATCTGGAGATACCCTGAGTAGGCATCGAGGAAAGACAGGGTTTCTTACCCAGCAGTGGAATCCATGATTTGATCGATGCGAGGCAGAGGGTAGGGAACTTTCACTACTACAGATTATGCTATATGAGACGGTTAATTTTCAGTTATTAAGACGCTTATGAAGTGTCCAATTTTGATGGAGTCGCAAAAGATGTCTCACATTTAAGATGGTTATAAACCGTCTTAAAAGATATTATATAAGACAGTTTTTAATTTATAACCGTCTGAAAAAGGTATTTGTTTAAGTCATTTTGTCCGATAAACCGTCTGAAAAAGGTATTTGTTTAAGTCATTTCGTCCGATAAACCGTCTTGAATTAGGTTTTTTTAAGACACTGCTTCTAAAGAATAGTAGAGAATACAAACATTAAAAGTCATAAAGTATTTATCAAACCGTATCGAACATCCTACAATAATAGACGATTACAATATAAAAACCATCTTATTTAGGTGACTAATAATGGACGTTTTAGAAACCGTCTTATTTAGGAGACTGATATTAGACATTTTGGTAACCGTCTTATTAAGATTTAAATGAAATGACTTACACGGCGGTACATTCTTCAATTTATAATCATTTTTTCAGATATCATGTTATAATAATTTGAAAGAGAAATATACATACACATATATTTAACAACATTATAATTAATATAATATAAATAAGTACCCTTCAATATATCATAAATAAACATTGTCAAACAACGCATACATAAGTGTACTCTAAATCTAAACTAAAATACAATTGTTTGCACTAATGTTAAGCCTAACTTCGTATGAATTAAAGTCTCCACACTTTTGCGACCACCAAATTTGAATTCTATTCTATGTTTTCCCGGCAGATGTGGACCAGCGCCTCCATTGCTTCGTACAGTTGTAGATACACTTTCTTTTCTTCCATCTTTTTAGCTCTTTCCTGCCTTCTCTGCATCAATTCAGAGTTCAGACTATATATCGAACAAAGGTTTCAAACCACAACGAGCATTGGCCTGGCCATTGGCTAGAGAACATCCTATACACTCGATCCCTGGTGGAAAACAGACAAACTATGGATTCAACGGGCTAAGACTCTGAGCAGACACACTGAAACCCAGTACAATACTGAGACCAATCATCACAGAGAACTCACCGTATCAGCTTCGACAAGAGACTCGAGCAGCTCCTGTTCCTGCACTCATAAACAAATATTATGAGTGCAGTAATCAGCTAGAAAGATGAAAAGGCAGTACCTGAAGTACCTGAAGTGCCAGAATTAGCAATCGTTCCAAGGTTCTTAATAAGATCTTCCTTGGTCATACCAATACCCCTATCCCGAATGGAGAGGATTTTCTTCTCTTTGTCCAACTTAATCTGCATAAGCATAGACCAGATGCCTTGAGGTCTGATTCTAAAGCGTTGCCCAACAGAAAAAAAACAGCTGTCAACATTGAAATCTACCTGAATCTCAAGCTTTGCAGTGTCCCCTTCACCCAGAACTTCCTTATCAGTAAGGGAAAGGAACCTAATCTTATCCAACGCCTACAGACATGCAAAACACCCAGTTAATTTCGAGCATCCACAATGCAGAACATACACAGGGGTCAGTATGTAATACATACATCAGAGGCATTAGATATGAGCTCCCTCAGGAAGATATCCTTGTTGCTGTAGAGTGAGTTGATGATGATGTCCAAGAGTCTAGAAACCTCACTTGGAACTCAAACTTCTCGGTTGAGCTCCTGAGAGTCTTCCTAGAGATAGACTCGGCTTCCCTGCACGCAACAAAATCATATAGCTCATAAAAGTATCGATAATATGACAAGACAGTAACAACCAGCACTGATTGGCAGAAGGCTATGCGCACCTCTGGGCAACCTCAGAGTCGGTGGACAGGCCATGAGGGACAGCACTGAAACATTTGAGCAAAATTTGCATTTAGGTCAAGCAGATGTAACGGACCTAGAAATAGTATCTCAAGTTTTTGCTGCACCATGTCAGCACACCTATCACTATAATTTTGCAGTAAGAAGCACATCCATACAACAATAATATAGTTTCAATCTTGTAGACCAAAGCAGCACACTTTTCTAGTATGATTTTAGGCCAACCAAAATCGCACCTTTGCTCTTCGTTGACAATATGCGGGTGAAAGATCATAGTATAGAAGTTTTAGGTTACATGCAAGAAATATTCAACCTGAATTTATAGGAGTATCCCTTCACAATCAGCTGCACTGCTTTAGTATCAAGAAGCACATGTAGCACCTATAAAAAATTCAGGCTGCGCAAAACCCCCACCTTTCTACGGATGGTTTATTTGAGGTACTGATTTTGTTCCCTAACTGTTTGTTTCAAACAAACTCTTAAAATGGTTTATCTAGGTTGCTAACTTGCTATTAAGTTGTCATCTCTGGAAAAACAGGTTATTGTCCATCCTTGGCAGAAGCAAGCGCCATTGCTAATGTTTCAGTCCACCTCTCTAGAAATTAGCTTATTGCAGTATTTGATCACAGCAGCAGAGTGGCTCAAAAAATTTGTATAAGGATACACCACTTGTTGTGAATATGGTGAACTATTCCACTCAAAAGATGATTACGCAGCGGCATTTATCACTCAACGAGCATTAGACTAACCAAGCCCGAAATCAGAACAATCAACCATATAGTACAACCTGTAGACTAGACACCATAGATCAATACTGATTAGGCCAAGCTACTAAAACAACTTTGACATAATTATTCAGTTCAGTCTTCTCAGAAGGAAGTCATCCATTCGGCAAAGTTTTTTGTTAGCGAATAAACTAAAGATCATGCTAAACAGGTAGCATGCAAGGCAGAATGAAATTAACCTTATGGCAAAGAGTTCAGAGAACAGCTACACTTCTGGCTGAAAGCCTTGCATCATCTGGCACTTGAAACTAAGAAAAATAAACTCGATTAGTGATGTTCTTCAAATAGAAAAGTGAATACCTCAAAGAAACACAGGAGAAATCGTGACAAGTACCTGCTATTTTGATTTTGTGAATTCCTTAATGCTAAACCAAATCCCATCAAAGGTTAGATGGGAATAAGCTGATAATTTTTTTCTTGAAGCAGCAACATTGCTCAATTTATGGCCTTTAGTAGACTTTTGAGTTTGGTTTTTTTGCATGACCCTAAAAATCAAAATAAAAAGATGAAATTGCAACATCACAAAATTCAGCAGTAGTGTTTGCGACAGAGTGCATATATCAAAACCAAAATATTACCAAGCCTCTGAAGGCATACCTTCAGAGTTTTTGACTTCATGTCACTTAGACTACCCTCTGTGGATGCATCTAAAACATTCCCCATAAGGCTTTGTTCGGTAGCTTGGGATCTATTCCCCAAGCTGATTTGTTCCACTTGGGGAATGAGTGAATCCCTTTCATGTCACTTCAAACCCTAGAGATAATTTCCCTCTGGCCTTCAATCCCATCCTGTCACTCTTGCTATTCGGTTAGACAGGGATCATAACCATGCATTCTGTGCACTTGTGTCCAGGTTCTTATATAGTATTGTATAATATACATGACACACGACATCGTTCATCCAAATCACACAAATGCATATATACATACATGATTTTAGCTTAATGACAAATATGCTTGATTTGTACAAAACCTAACTTGCATGTAATAATAAATACATCAAGATTATAATATACTAATAGCTTTCAATGTCGCGTGAAAGGTAGTTGCTTAAGACTACACTACTCAAATGATAGGAAATCATAGCAATCTCACAAGACACGGTTTGACAACTAACAGATCATGACAAGCATACCCACCATCAACTAATGCTAGAGTTCTTACAAGTAACACTAGAGGCGCGACGCCAGGGGGTATGACAAGTAACACTACGGTTCTTAGACCTGCAATGCAGGTGTTTCTGTTGTCTTGCAACCATAGACCTGCAATGCTAGTGGGGGACAATCTACAAAAAAATATCTTAGCAACAAGCAAATAGCAAATTTTAGTAATCAATTGTTTTTTTAAAAATGATACAATGGCGGGCAACTATTTGACTCATCATCGCTGCAAAAGTAGGCTGATGTGGATAAAGAAACAAAGCTAAAAACAAAGAATTGGATATCTTTCTGAACAAATGAATTGACTTGACGACATGAACTGAAATGAACTGGATATCTTTTTAAAAAAACAAATAAACTGAACTGAGCTGAACAAATGAACTGAACCTATGCCCCTTCTATTTGTCTGTCTCTCTTGCACGAACAAACAAATAAACTGGATATCTTTTTTTAAAAAACAAAAAAAGAATTGTCTCATGCTCAGACTGATGTTTAGATGGGTGATAAGGAACGAGCCCCTATGTCCCTATTGGATCCAATTGGTTCATTTTTTGCATGTGTGCAGTCATCTGTCAGGCTAGCCTCATTGTCATTGCAAGTTTCATGCTTCAGTTATCCATCTGTCCAAGATCGGTTCAGGACACTATGTGGTTGATTGTCGTTTGGATTATAAGCAGTTGGTTGATATCAACAAAGATGGGAGACAAGGTTGGCAAAAGTTTGAAGAATTACAGGGTTAGTTCCGTTCACCTTGTGCAGCTCCCGCGTTAGGGTTGTGTGGACGACCGGCGCCGGCGACACCGGCGGTGGCAGCGCATATCCTAAAAGGAGAGAGGAGGAGGTGAGAACTGAGAACCACTCGCGGCAAGGTCCGCTTCCGCGAGGCCATGGAGGTGAGCAAGGAGGGGGCATAGGGCCGGTGCTGGCGCGAGGAAGAAGACCATGGGGCGGGGTGACAACACAGGAAATAGAGAGGAGTGAGAACCGAGAGCAACATGGGGGGCCTCCGTGTGGCCGTGGAGGCGAGCAGGCAGGGGACCGCGGTAGCGGCGGCACGCGGAGGAAGAGGACGATGCGAGGCGACGACACGGGAGGAGAGATGAGGGGTGAGGAAATCTGAGAAGCCTAGGGTTTGAGATGCGAAGGAGCGTTTTGTATTTTCATAATATCAGCTAGGGGTTTTTTGCAACATCGTCGCACGGGGTGGCTGAGGAGCGTTGGCAGGCGAGAGGCGACATGTTAGCACAAAAAATGGCTAGCCCGGGATTACATTTTTGTTTTACATTTTTTGATATTATTTTATTGACCAAAATTTAACTCTTATATTTTTAAATTTTAAATCGAAATACACTGAAAACCAAATCTATTTTCGTTTTCTGGTCAGTAGCGGAAACGCGAAATTCTACCGGTAACCGGTGTTTCTCGAGCGAGAAACTCGTCCCTGGCATAGCCTCTTGAGGGCAAAGCCGATGGCCTTTTCATAAAAAGATATTAGAAGAAAGAAGGAATTGTTTAGATGTTGCATTTTTTATTCCGAATCTTTGAAGTGGCTGGATTTTTAGAGTTTGACAATGTTAATGTTAAAGCACTGATATATTCAACATAGGATGTATATACCTTTCTAAACCCCTTGCTACATAAATGATAGGAATTAAAACAAAATGATGACTTAGGTCTGTTGTGTGACACATTAATGATCGAGTCACATGTGGATTCATTTTACCATCAATATCAAGTTGCAGAGATAAGTTTTACATTTTATATCATATATATCATCAAACTAAGCCGAATTCACTATTTACTACATTTTTTCAAAATACGCCATATCAGAAATATCATACGAATACGGTTTCATATTTAGACGTATCTAGTATACTCACTAACATCTAAGACAGTTCTTATAGTCTATACGACTCTAATAATATCTTTATTTGAGATGGTATCATATATAAAAGTGTCTAATATACTAACCAAAATCTAAGACAATTCTTGCAATCTTAATGACTCAAAAGATATATTTATTTGAGACGGTTTTCAATAACAATCTGTCTTAAATCAATATAAGACATTTCTTACGATGTAACTGCCTTAAAACACTTCTTTATTAAAGACGGATCTCCAACCAACCGTCTTACCTTACTCATGACCATATGATAAAAGACGCTTCTATAAAATGCATTGATATATGTCTTAAAATGTGCGTCTTAAATAAGCATATATCTAGTAGTGTTTCGGACATGCTTTGTTTAGACCAGTGTAGTCTACACACATCCGCCATTTCCCCCCTTTTTTCTCACAAGCACAGGGTTGGCAAGCCATTCGGGATGGAATACCTCTTTGATGAACCCTGCCGCCATTAGCTTGTGGATCTCCTCGCCTATGGCTCTGCGCTTTTCTTTGTCGAATTGGCACAGAGGCTGCTTCACGGGTCGGGCTCCAGCTCGGATATCTAGCGAGTGCTCGGCGACTTCCCTCAGTATGTCGGGCATGTCCAAGGGACTCCACGCGAAAACGTCGGCGTTTGCGCGGAGAAAGTCGACGAGCACTGCTTCCTATTTGGGGTCGAGCTCGGAGCCGATCCGGATCTGCTTGGAGGCGTCGTTGCAGGGGTCGAGAGGGACGGACTTAACCGTCTCCGCTGGCTCAAAGTTGCCGGTGTGGCGCTTCACGTCTGGCGCCTCCCTAGAGAGGTTCTCCAGGTCGGTGATGAGGGCCTCGGACTCGGCGAGGGCCTCGGCGTACTCCACGCACTCCATGTCACATTCGTACGCGTGTCGGTACGTGGGCCCGACGGTGATGACCCCGTTGGGGCCCGGCATCTTGAGCTTGAGGTAGGTGTAGTTGGGGACGGCCATGAACTTAGCGTAGCATGGCCTCCCCAGCACTGCGTGGTAGGTTCCTGGAAACCCGACCACTTCGAACGTGAGGGTCTCCCTTCGAAAGTTGGAGGGCGTCCCAAAGCAGACGGGTAGATCGAGTTGTCCGAGGGGTTGGACGCGCTTCCCGGGGATGATCCCGTGGAAAGGCGCAGCGCCCGTCCGAACCGAGGACAGATTGATCCGCAGGAGCCCGAGGGTCTCGGCGTAGATGATATTGAGGCTGCTGCCTCCGTCCATGAGGACCTTGGTGAGCCTGACATTGCCGATGATGGGGTCGACAACGAGCGGGTATTTCCCTGGGCTCGGCACATGGTCGGGATGGTCAGCCTGGTCGAGGGTGATGGGCTTGTCAGACCAATCTAGGTAGACTGGTGCTGCCACCTTTACCGAGTAGACCTCCCGACGCTCTTGCTTGCGGTGCCGAGCCGAGGCGTTTGCCACTTGCCCACCGTAGATCATGAAGCAGTCGCGGACCTCGGGGAACTCTCCTGCCTTGTGATCTTCCTTCTTAGCGTCGTCGAGAGCCTTGCCACCCTCCGCGGGTGGCCCGGCCTTGTGAAAGTGGCGTCGAAGCATGGCACACTCCTCAAGGGTGTGCTTGACGGGCCCCTGATGATAGGGGCATGGCTCCTTGAGCATCTTGTCGAAGAGGTCGGCACCTCCGGGAGGTTTCTGAGGGTTCTTGTATTCGGCGGCGGCGACAAGGTCCACGTCGGCGGCGTCGCGTTTCGCTTGCGACTTCTTCTTGCCTTTCTTCTTGGTGCCACGCTGAGTTGACGCCTCGGGGACATCTTCCGGCGGGCGGCCCTGGGGCTGCTTGTCCTTCTGGAAGATGGCCTGAACCGCCTCCTGGCCAGAGGCGAACTTGGTGGCGATGTCCATCAGCTCGCTCGCCCTGGTGGGGGTCTTGCGACCCAGCTTGCTCACCAGGTCACGGTAGGTGGTGCCGGCAAGGAACGCGCCGATGACATCTAAATCGGTGACGTTGGGCAGCTCGGTGCGCTGCTTTGAGAATCGCCAGATGTAGTCCCGGAGAGACTCTCCCGGCTGCTGGCGGCAGCTTCGGAGATCCCAGGAGTTTCCAGGGCGCACGTACGTGCCTTGGAAATTGCCGGCGAAGGCTTGGACCAGGTCATCCCAGTTGGAGATCTGCCCCGGAGGCAGGTGCTCCAGCCAGGCTCGAGCGGTGCCGGAGAGGAACAGGGGGAGGTTGCGGATGATGAGATTATCATCGTCCGTTCCACCCAGTTGGCAGGCCAGCCGATAGTCCGCGAGCCACAGTTCTGGTCTCGTCTCCCCCGAGTACTTTGTGATAGTAGTCGGGGTTCGGAACTGGGTCGGGAACGGCGCCCGTCGTATGGCACGGCTGAAAGCCTGTGGACCGGGTGGTTCGGGCGAAGGACTCCGATCCTCCCCGCTGTCGTAGCGTCCCCCACGCCTGGGGTGGTAGCCTCGGCGCACCCTCTCGTCGAGGTGGGCCCGACGGCTGTGGTGATGGTGCTCGTTGCCGAGGCGACCCGACGGCATCGCGCGGAGAAATATTGCCGCTGCGGCCAGGTTTTGGCCGACTCCACTAGAAACCGGTGGCGGCCTTACCCTGACGTCGTCGGCGATGCGGTGCTGGATGCCCTAGGGGAAATGACGCGCTTCTCCGGCCGGAGGTTGGCCCGCCCATTCCTGCCCGATGTCCCGATGGATCGGCTCAAGCGTTCCTGCTCCCTCGTCGAGCCTGGCCTGCATCTCGCGGATTTGCTCGAGCTGTGGGTCATGACCCCCCACCGGGACAGGGACCACAGCTAGCTCCCGAAGGATGTCAACGCGAGGCACGGGCCTAGGGGGATCACCGTTCTCCGGTATACCAAGATGGTTGCCTTCGCCGAGACCCCCTAGATCGACGTGGAAACATTCGTGACTTGGACCGCAGTCCTCGTCGCCGAGGCTGCGGCTACCGTCGGAACAGTCGGAAAGGCAGTAGTCGCATGCGGTCATGAAGTCCCGCACGACACTGGGGTTACCAAGTCCGGAGAAATCCCAACAGAGGTCGGGCTCGCCATCTTCCTCGGACCCCGAGGGCCCGTAGGTCGAGACGGCCGTCAGCCGGTCCCAAGGTGACCGCACACGATACCCCAGAGAGTTTGGACTCGCCTCTATGAGAGTGTCCACCGAAGCGGAGTTGCTTGGCGGGTCGAGGCCGAATCCAAAAGGCGCGAGATGGGAATCGGTCGGTACCTTTTGGTCGACGGGCGGTGACGAAGTCACGTCAGGGACTGACTGCACCGTCGTCTCAGGTACGAGGGTGACGCCCAGCAAGTCCTTCGCGAGCGTGCTGGCGTCGTCCGTTTGCTTGAGGTTGGTGTGTTGCGGGGAGACGGCGCTCGTCTTCGTCTCAGACGCGAGGCCGATGCCCGACGCGCTCTCCGTTGGGGCGCCGGCGCCGTCGACTCGCTCGACAGCCAACGAGGTGCCGCCTCCTGCTTGGCCTTGGTTGCCCCGCCTCCTCCTCCGTCGGCGGGGGAGGGGACGGGACAAGCCCGAATGTCGTCCTTCCACCACGTGGGGAAGGCGTCGTCGATTTCCCCGCCGGCGAGCGGGTTGTCAACCGCCCTTGTCGCTGTCGCGCGGCGGGGGAAGGAGTATCATGTCGTAGCTGCCATCAAGGTACATGAACTCAAGACTCCCGAAACGGAGCACCATCCCAGGCCGGAGAGGTTGCTGGAGACTGCCCATCTGGAGCTTGACGGGAAGCTATTCGTCAACACACAGCAGGCCCCTACCTGGCGCGCCAACTGTTGGCGTTTCGAAACCCGGGGGGTCCCTGGATCGACGAGTAAATTGTCGCCGCGTGCCCCAGCCCAGATGGGTCGGCACGAGGCGGAACGCGAAGGGGGGAAAAGCAGCCGGAGGGAGACAGGCGTGGGAGGTGGAACCCGCGGCCTTTGTGTTAGCCCCGCGCCCAGGTCGGGTGCGCTTGCAGTAGGGGGTTACAAGCGTCCACACGGGAGGGAGCGAGTGGCCTTGCGCGAGCGCCGTCCCGTCCTTCCCCGCGCGTCCAACATTCTGTAAGAGGGCCCTGGACCTCCCTTTTATAGGCGTAAGGAGAGGATCCAGGTGTACAATGGGGGGTGTAGCAGTGTGCTAACGTGTCTAGCGGAGGAGAGCTAGCGCCCTAAGTACATGCCATTGTGGCAGCCGGAGAGGTTTTGGCACCCAGTTCGTGTGGTGTCATGGCCATCGGAGGAGCGCTGGAGCCTAGCGGAAGGACAGCTGTCAGGGCTGTCGAGTCCTTGCTGACGTCCTCTTGCTTCCGTAAGGGGGCTGAGAGCCGCCGTCATCATAGAGCGTGCGGGGCACCATCATTACTCGTATAGTGGAGCGAGCCAGATGGGACGCCGGTCTTGTTCCCCACAGCCTGAGTCAGCTCAGGGTAGGGTAATGATGGCGCCTCCTGTCGACGTGGTCGGTCCGTGCCCTTGGTTGGGCGAGGTGGAGGCTCCTCCGAGGTCGAGGTCGAGTCTGTCTTCCAAGGTCGAGGTCGAGTCCGAGCCCCTGGGTCGGACAAGGCGGAGACCGTCGGCTGAGGCCAGGGCTAAGTCCGAGCCCTGGGGTCGGGCGAAGTGGAGTTCGTCGTCCTTTGGGGCTGAGCCCGAGTCCGAGCCCTGGGGTCGGGCGAAGCGGAGTTCGTCGTCTTCCGGGGCTGAGCCCGAGTCCGAGCCCTGGGGTCGGGCAGAGCGGAGTTCGTCGTCTTCCGAGGCTGAGCCCGAGTCCGAGCCCTGGGGTCGGGCGGAGCGGAGTTCGTCGTCTTCCGGGGCCGAGCCTGAGTCCGAGCCCTGGGGTCGGGCGGAGCGGAGTTCGTCGTCTTCCGGGGCCGAGCCCGAGTCCGAGCCCTGGGGTCGGGCGGAGCAGAGTTCGTCGTCTTCCGGGGCCGAGCCTGAGTCCGAGCCCTGGGGTCGGGCGGAGCGGAGTTCGTCGTCTTCCGGGGCTGAGCCCGAGTCCGAGCCCTGGGGTTGGGCGGAGCGGAGTTCGTCGTCTTCCGGGGCCGAGCCCGAGTCCGAGCCCTGGGGTCGGGCGGGGCGGAGTTTCCCATGGCGCTTAGGGCTGGACTTGGCTGCTGTCAGCCTCACTCTGTCGAGTGGCTCAGCAGTCGGAGCGGCGCAGGCGGCGCTGTCCTCTTGTCAGACCGATCATTGGAGCGGCGAAGTGACTGCGGTCACTTCGGCTCTGTCGACTGGAGGGCGTGCGTCAGGATAAAGGTGTCAGACCACCTTTGCATCAAATGCCCCTGCGATTTGGTCGGTTGGCGTGGCGATTTGGCCAAGGTTGCTTCTTGGTGAAGACTGGGCCTCGGGCGAGCCGAAGGTGTGTCCGTTGCTGGAGGGGGTCCTCGGGCGAGACGTAGATCCTTCGGGGTTGGCTGCCCTTGCCCGAGGCTGGGCTCGAGCAAGGCGTGATCGCGTCCCTCGAATGGACCGATCCTTGACTTAATCACACCCATCAGGCCTTTGCAGCTTTGTGATGATGGGGGTTACTAGCTGAGATTTAGGAGTCTTGAGGGTACCCCTAATTATGGTCCCCGACAACTCCTCGCCTCTCTAAGTCAAGAGGAGTATAACAAGGTGCAAGGATTGAAGAGCGCCAAGGAGATTTGGGACATCCTCAAAAAGGCGCACGAAGGAGATGAAGTGACCAAGATCACCAAGAGAGAGACGATCCAGGGGGAGCTCGGTCGATTCATGCTTCACCAAGGGGAGGAGCCACAAGCGATGTACAACCGGCTCAAGACCTTGGTGAACCAAGTGCGCAACCTCGGGAGCACCAAGTGGGATGACCATGAAATGGTCAAGGTTATTCTAAGATCACTAGTTTTTCTTAATCCTACTCAAGTACAATTAATTCGTGGTGATCCTAGATACAAACTAATGTCTCCCGAGGAAGTGATAGATAAATTTGTGAGCTTTAAACTAATGATCAAAGGCTCCAAAAAGATCATCGAGCAAGGTGCATCCTCCTCCGTACCCGAAGCACAACCCGTTGCATTCAAAGCAACGAAGGATAAGAAAGAAGATTCTACTCCAAGTAGAATCCCCATCGACGCCTCCAAGCTCGACAATGAGGAAATGGCGCTCATCATCAAGAGCTTCCGCCAAATCCTCAAACAAAGGAAGGGGAAAGATTACAAGCCTCATTCCAAGAAGGTGTGCTACAAGTGTGGTAAGCCCGGTCATTTTATTGCAAAATGTCCATTATCTAGTGATAGTGACAGGGGCGCCGACAAGAAGGAAAAGAGGAGAGAAAAGAAGAGGTACTACAAGAAGAAGGGCGGCGATGCCCATGTTTGTCGGGAGTGGGACTCCGACGAGAGCTCCATCGACTCCTCCTCCGACGAAGACACCACCAACATCGCTGTCAACAAAGGGCTCCTCTTCCCCAACGTTGGCCACAAATGCCTCATGGCAAGGGACGGCAAGAAGAAGAAGGTAAAATCCAAATCCTCCACTAAATATGCAACATCTAGTGATGAGGCTAATTCTAGTGATGATGAGGATGATTTGTTTACTCTCCTTGCCAACTTAAACATGCAACAAAAAGAAAAGTTAAATGAATTAATTAGCGCTATTCATGAGAAGGATGAACTCTTAGATAGCCAAGAGGATTTCCTAATTAAAGAAAACAAAAAACATGTTAAAGTTAAAAATGCTTATGCTCAGGAAGTTGAGAAAAATGAAAAATTAACTAGTGAGCTAAGCACTTGCCATGACATTGTTTCCAACCTTAGAAATGAGAATGCAAAACTAATTTCTAAGGTTGAAAAGTTTGATGTTTGTGATGATTCAATTGTTAGTCTTAGAAATGATAATGTCAATTTAATTGCTAAGATTGACAATCTGAATGCTTCTCTTTCTAGCCTTAAAATTGAAAATGAAAAATTAATTGCTAAGGCTAAGGATTTAGATATTTGCAATGCTTCTATTTCAAATCTTAGAGATGAGAATGATATTTTGCATGCTAAGATTGTTGAATTAAATACTTGCAAACCCTCTACGTACATCTTCGGTTGAACATGTTACTATTTGCACTAGATGTAGAGATATTAATGTTGATGCTATTCATGACCACCTAGCTTTAATTAAACAACAAAATGATCACATAGCTCAACTTAGTGCCAAAATTAACGAGCATGACTTAGAAAATGAGAAATTTAAATTTGCTAGAAGCATGCTCTATAGTGGGAGACGCCCTGGTATTAAGGATGGCATTGGCTTCCAACAGGGAGACAATGTCAAGCTTAATGCCCCTCTTAAAAGGTTGTCTAATTTTGTTAAGGGCAAGGCTCCCATGGTTCAGGATAACGAGGGTTACATTTTATACCCTGCCGGTTATCCCGAACACAAAATTAGGAGAATTCACTCTAGGAAGTCTCACTCTGGCCCTAATCATGCTTTTATGTATAAGAGTGAGACATCTAGTTTTAGGCAATCAACCCATGCTAAATTGCCTAAGAAGAAAACTCCTAAAGCATCAAATGATCATAATGTTTCTTTCAAAACTTTTGATGCTTCTTATGTGCTAACTAACAAATCAGGCAAGGTAGTTGCCAAGTATGTTGGGGGCAAACACAAGGGATCAAAGACTTGTGTTTGGGTACCCAAAGTTCTTGTATCTAATGTCAAAGGACCCAAAACTGTTTGGGTACCTAAAATCAAGAACTAAATTTGTTTTGTAGGTTTATGCATCCGGGGGCTCAAGTTGGATCATTGACAGCGGGTGCACAAACCATATGACTGGGGAGAAAAAGATGTTCTCCTCCTATGAGAAAAACCAAGATCCCCAAAGAGCAATCACATTCGGGGATGGAAATCAAGGTTTGGTCAAAGGATTGGGTAAAATTGCTATATCACCTGACCACTCCATTTCCAATGTTTTTCTAGTAGATTCATTAGATTACAACTTGCTTTCTGTTTCTCAATTATACAAAATGGGCTACAACTGTCTTTTCATGGATACAGGTGTTACTGTCTTTAGAAGAAGTGATGATTCAGTAGCTTTTAAGGGAGTATTAGAGGGTCAGCTATACTTAGTTGATTTCAATAGAGCTGAACTCGATACTTGCTTAATTGCTAAGACTAACATGGGTTGGCTCTGCCACCGCCGACTAGCCCATGTTGGGATGAAGAATCTTCACAAACTTCTAAAGGGAGAACACATTTTGGGACTAACAAATGTTCATTTTGAGAAAGACAGGATCTGTAGCGCATGGCAAGCAGGGAAGCAAGTTGGTGTTCATCATCCACATAAGAACATCATGACGACTGACAGGCCTTTGGAGCTCCTCCACATGGATTTATTCGGCCCGATAGCTTACATAAGCATCGACGGGAGTAAGTACTGTCTAGTTATTGTGGATGATTATTCTTGCTTCACTTGGTTATTCTTTTTGTAGGAGAAATCTCAAACCCAAGAAAGTTTGAAAGGATTCTTGAGACGGGCTCAAAATGAGTTCGGCTTAAGGATCAAGAAAATAAGAAGCAACAACGGGACGGAGTTCAAGAATTCACAAATTGAAGGCTTCCTTGAGGAGGAGGGCATCAAGCATGAGTTCTCTTCTCCCTACACGCCACAACAAAATGGTGTAGTGGAGAGGAAGAATAGAACTCTATTGGACATGGCAAGAACCATGCTTGATGAGTACAAGACTTCGGATCGGTTTTGGGCCGAGGCGGTCAACACCGCTTGCTACGCCATCAACCAGTTATATCTACACTGAATCCTCAAGAAGGCATCATACGAACTCCTCACCGGTAAAAAGCCAAATGTTTCATATTTTAGAGTCTTTGGTAGCAAATGTTTTATTCTTGTTAAAAGAGGTAGAAAATCAAAATTTGCTCCTAAGGCTGTAGAAGGCTTTTTACTAGGATATGATTCAAACACAAGGGCATATAGAGTCTTTAACAAGTCCACTGGACTAGTTGAAGTTTCTTGTGACATTGTGTTTGATGAGACTAACGGCTCTCAAGTAGAGCAAGTTGATCTTGATGAATTAGATGATGAAGAGGCTCCATGCATCGCGCTAAGGAACATGTCCATTGGGGATGTGTGTCCTAAAGAATCCGAAGAGCCCATTCAAGCACAGGATCAACCATCTTCCTCCATGCAAGCATCTCCACCAACTCAAGATGAGGATGAGGCTCAAGATGATGAAGAAGAAGATCAAGAAGATGAGCCACCTCAAGAGGAGGACAAGGATCAAGGGGGAGATGCCAATGATCAAGACAAGGAAGATGAGGAAAATCAAAGGCCGCCACACCCAAGAGTCCACCAAGCAATACAACGAGATCACCCCGTGAACACCATCCTAGGAGATATTCATAAGGGGGTAACCACTCGATCTCGTGTTGGTCATTTTTGTGAACACTACTCTTTTGTTTCCTCTATTGAGCCACACAAGGTAGAGGAAGCACTTCAAGATTCGGATTGGGTGTTGGCGATGCAAGAGGAGCTCAACAATTTCACAAGAAATGAGGTATGGCATTTGGTTCCACGTCCTAACCAAAATGTTGTAGGAACCAAGTGGGTCTTCCGCAACAAATAAGATGAGCATGGTGTGGTGACAAGGAACAAGGCACGACTTGTGGCCAAAGGGTATTCACAAGTCGAAGGTTTGGATTTCGGTGAAACCTATGCACCCGTAGCTAGGCTTGAGTCCATTCGTATATTATTAGCCTATGCTACTTACCATGGCTTTAAGCTTTACTAAATGGACGTGAAGAGTGCCTTCCTCAATGGACCAATCAAGGAAGAAGTCTATGTTGAGCAACCTCCCGGCTTTGAAGATAGTGAGTACCCTAACTATGTTTATAAACTCTCTAAGGCGCTTTATGGGCTCAAGCAAGCCCCAAGAGCATGGTATGAATGCCTAAGAGATTTTCTTATTGATAATGGATTCAAAGTCATTGAGAATGATTTGTTTGTATGCCAAATCTATGTTGATGATATCATATTTGGGTCTACTAATAAATCTATATGTGAAGAGTTTAGTAGGATCATGATTCAAAAATTCGAGATGTCTATGATGGGGGAGTTGAAGTATTTCTTAGGATTTCAAGTCAAGCAACTCTAAGAGGGCACCTTCATCAGCCAAACAAAGTACATTCAAGATATTCTCACCAAGTTTGGAATGAAGGATGCCAAGCCCATCAAGACACCCATGGGAACTAATGGGCATCTCGACCTCGACATGGGAGGTAAATCCGTAGATCAAAAGGTATACCGGTCGATGATAGGTTCTTTACTCTACTTATGTGCATCTCGACCGGACATTATGCTTTCCGTATGCATGTGTGCAAGATTCCAAGCCGATCCTAAGGAAGTTCACCTTAGGACCGTAAAACGAATCTTGAGATATTTAGTTTATACACCTAAGTTTGGCCTTTGGTACCCCAAGGGATCCTCATTTGATTTAATTGGTTATTCTGATGCTGATTGGGCAGGGTGTAAACTTGATAGGAAGAGCACATCAGGGACTTGTCAGTTCTTGGGAAGATCTCTGGTGTCTTGGGCTTCAAAGAAGCAAAATTCGGTCACTCTTTCTACCGCCGAAGCCGAGTACATTGCCGCAGGCCATTGTTGCGCGCAATTGCTTTGGATGAGGCAAACCCTCAGGGACTATGACTACAAATTTAGCAAAGTCCCTCTCCTATGTGATAATGAGAGTGCTATTCGCATGGCGGAAAATCCTGTTGAGCATAGCCGCACTAAGCACATAGCCATTCGGTATCACTTTTTGAGGGATCACCAACAAAAGGGGGATATCGAGATTTCTTATGTGAGCACCAAAGAACAACTAGCCGATATCTTTACCAAACCACTAGATGAGCAAACTTTTACCAAACTTAGGCATGAGCTAAACATTCTTGATTCCCGGAATTTTGATTGATTCTTTGCACATATTGCTCATTTATATACCTTTGATCATATCTCTTTTATGTCTATGACTAATGTGTCTTCAAGTGTGTTATTATGCTTAGTCATAGATATTGAAAGGGAAATGGAGTATTCGGCAAAGAAGGCGCTTCCACTCAACTCCAATTATATTTGTCGGTATTCCACATCATCCTCCACTGTTGTATAATCTTCACTCATATTTTTGTTTACCAAAGGGGGAGAAAGTTTGATGAAAGGGCTTGTATTTCACTCACAAGTATCCGTTTTTGGCGATTCATGCCAAAGGGGGAGAAGTATGAGCCCAAAGCAAAAGGACTGCACCACCACCAAATTTTAAAAATGAAGTTTTTAAAGATTGATATCTTATTGTGTTCAAAAGGGGGAGAAAGTAGTATCTTCAAATATTGCAAAACCCTCTTGAACACTAAGAGGAGAATTTTATTTAGGGTGGGGTTTTGTTTTAGTCAAACGAAAAGCATTTGAAACAGGGGGAGAAAATTTCAAATCTTGAAAATGCTTTCTTCAATCTTATTCATATACCTTTGACCATTTGCAAAATGATTTTGAAAAGAATTTTACAAAGGATTTGCAAAAACAAAACTCGTGGTGCAAATGTGGTCCAAAATTTTAAATAAGAAGAAAACCATCCATGCACATCTATTAAAATAAGTTTATTGGTTTCAATTCCAAGTAACCTTTGCATTTACTTTATGCAAACTAGTTCAATTCTGCACTTCTATATTTGCTTTGGTTTGTGTTGGCATTAATCACCAAAAAGGGGGAGATTGAAAGGGAAATAGGGTCAAACCTTTTCCATATGAATTTTGGTGGTTAAATTGCCCAACACAAATTATTGGACTAACTAGTTTGCTCTAGATTATGAGTTCTACAGGTGCCAAAGGTTCACAATAAACCAATACAAGTCAAAAGAAAGAGTTCAAAACTAAGGAGCAAATTGTACCGAAGGCAGCCCTGGTCTGGCGCACCGGACAGTCCGGTGAGCCACCGGACAGTGTCCGGTGCACCACCGGATAGTGTCCGGTGCACCAGGGAACCCAACTCCAAACTTGCCAGCTTCGGGAATTTTGGAGGCCGCTCCGCTATAATTCATCGGACTGTCCAGTGTAGCACCGGACTGTCCGGTGTGCCAGCGGAGCAACGGCTACTTCGCGCCAACGGTCATCTGCTAAAGGCATTAAATGCGCTACAGTGCGCGCCTGCGCGCGCAGAGGTCAGAGCAGTGCTAGAAGGCGCACCGGACAGTCTACAGGACCTGTCTGGTGCACCACCGGACTGTCCGGTGGCCCAGAAGACAGAAGCTCCAACGGTCGAACCCTAACGGTCGGGTGACATGGCTGGCGCACCGGACTGTCCGGTGCGCCATGCGACAGCAGCCTCCACCAACGGCTCATTTGGTGGTTGGGTGACAGCCTCCACCTCGGTAAAACAAATCACTATGTCATCCGCTCTATTTCCTTGGTTGATTTGTTTTGCGCCCTCTCTTTCGGACTCGTTTATATTTCTAACGCTAACCCGGGCTTGTAGTTGTGCTTAAGTTTATAATTTTCAGATTCCGCCTATTCACCCCCCCCTAGGTGACTTTCAACTTTCCCATGGGGGGTCCGGACCCACTGTTGGCATCTTCGAGTGTATCGTTTCCTTTGGCTACATGGCGACCCTAGGGCCATCCACGTGGCGAAGTTGGGTGTTGTTCACTACGTGACTAGAGATAGTCGCATGGGCACCGCGTCTTCATGTTATAGTAAGGTGTACCCCTGATCCAGGGTACCGACAGTCATGTCTACATGCATACTATTACTCTGTAAGTTAGTTTTATTGACCAATATAATCACTCCAGTCTTGTATCTTTTTAAAATTTATTATTACCCATAAGTTCACAACCAGTTATAATTGTTTTTTTATTTGTCAGGTTGTGCCTCCCATATATATATATAGGGTTTGTTTGGTTCGGATTTTTTCTAACCAGCTTTTCTGAGAATCTGGTTTAGGGTTTAGGGTCTAGGGTATAGGCCGAGAATCTGAGTTTTGTCGGGGATTACGTGCGGGGATGATAAATGTGGCCATAGGGTTCAGGATCTAGAAAGTGACGGATTTAAACTATTGCAACGACTTGGTCAATTATTTTTTATGTTGATTTTGGATGGTTTTTACGAAATCAATTATTATAGAAACGGGCTAAAAAGCTGAGTATTTGGCAGTCCACAACAGCTTTTGGTGGCCAGAAACTAAAAAAACCGAAACAACCATAGACTTTTGCTGCATTGGATTGTTCTGTGGTTAGTATGGCAGCAAATAATCCAAGTTCTCTCAATATTTATCATGTCGTTCTTGATTTTGATGGCACCCTCTTAAAACATAGGTGACTAAAACCTTGAAAACACCTATGGTTAATAGTTGTTACAGATTTAGTCTATTAAATTCGCCTGTCTAAAGCTTACTTCAATTGTTCTGATGATTCGTGTGGTAGATTCTATTGTAAGGTAGGAAAACCATTTAGGGTTTGTTGGAGAACCCCATTTTTACAAGAGATTTCTATTTTCCTAAGGAAAAATTAGTCTATTTTCTCTTGAAAAAATAGAAATCACTTAAAAATGGATTTTCCAAACTAACACTTAGTCTTAAGAATGGGAAAGCGTGTAATAACAAGAAGCCAAGAAAACTCACAAGCTAGTTGGAAGACAACTAATTGTCACTGTTGTTTTAGAAGATTGGACTTGCTGACTGTGTAGAAGAGTATTTATTTGATTGTGATTATTGAAAATCTGGTATCAATTAATAGTTGTTTTTGTGCGACTAAGTAGTTGAAAGAAAATATATATTTTATTGGAATGATGAGGTGTAGAGTATAATATAGGGGAAACTATTGCGGATAATAAAGATATAGGGAAAGACATAATGATAAGGTAACACGAAAGTGGGATATAGGAGGTTAATTTAGGATGGCCATTGTAGATAGTCAAAGTCTGCTTTCTCACTCCCAAGGCTATGCTTAGTTGAGCGTATATGTAGATGTATATAATATTAAACTAGTACAATGCCCGTGCGCTGCTACGACAAAGTTATATTTAATACATATAAAAAATAAATTTAATATCAAAGTAAACATAAGTTTATATATAAGATCTTAATCAAAAGGACCTGATAATAATAATGACCAGTTTTGGATCTTGGACCAGAATCGGCATTGTGAATATCATGAGGTGGCAGTTTGTACATGGTTCAGTTTTGACCATGGAAAGATAATTGTTTTGCAAGAGCTAACAAAATTTCTTCACCACCGGTACTTTCTTCTAATAAAGATGCATCAACAATTATTATAAAGGGAAACAACATGTCTCAACAATAAAACATATAGCTGAGGCATTGAAGACTATAAGCAACTAAAGAAAAGCAAGGAGTTCAAGATCTTTTAAATTGCAGCTTGAGTAATCTTACTTTTGCTGAGAATCTTTCTCTGCACCATTATGACATTTCATCTAACATGTTAATATGTTATCAACACACGTTATGAGCACGTAGAATTTCTCCACTGATAGTAGAGTTATTTGCAGTATTGATGTTTTAGGATAAATTGATCCGCCTAAATGATTGTCACTAAGAAAATTTCTAGCAAAAAATATATAACTGAAACAGTATAGCAAAAATACTTCTTATCGAAAATGATGGAGCACTTAAAATTTGAATCTCTTCTGGCCAAAATCTGAAGCAGGAAGTAGAGAGGGAGGGAGCATAGAACATCTGCTACCTATGTGTGTTGTAATCGTTGCAGTAGAAATACACATTTGGTTGGAATTCTGGATTTTTATGATGAATCTAGCTTAGAAATATGATCGAAAGGATCCTGAGTGCTTCTCTTCTCTAGGTTGCTGTATTTATTTTAGACCTATAGGAGGATGGAAACCAATTAACCAAATTTGTACAACCCAGCAACCACAACCTACTTCGAGATTTTTCACAACACAGTAAAATAACTAAATGTGAATTTCTTCCTACTTCCAGATCTTCCACAACACAGTAAAAATACATAAATGTGCATCTGAGCTGCTATTCGAACTAGTTTTGCTAGGAATAGAGACAACATCGAACCGTGGGGTTAAGGTCGTTGATTTTCTCGATCGCCTTCTAAACATTACCCGACTGTACTCTTCTCTTAACCTCCATTTGATCCGTGATGGTCGTTGGGTCAATCTCCACTGCAAAATTAAAATCAGAAATTCGGACGAATTCCCTAGGAAGTTCAACAAGAAGAGAGAAACAGAAGCGTGTAATACACTAGGAGCCAGACTCGATGCGGAACTTGTCGGCGGCGTCGACGAAGCCCTCGATCACAGCCTTCTTCAAGGACGTCATGGTGGTTCATGTAGTGGTTCGTGTAGTGGGATCTCGTCATGGGACTCCCCGCCATTTTCCACTGAAGCTAATGTAGAGGTATTCACTCTGTCTTCCTTCTCATCTGAAACCATTGTGAACTGTGACATCATCGGCAATTCGCATCCGCTCCATCTGGACCACCTTGCCCAGAACACTGTACCCACTCGGGGGACGGTTTGCCCTAGATAGGACTGTCACGTAAGCAGCTGAGCTGACGATCACAAGCAGCACGAGGTGTCCATAGAACTACAGTGTGGCAACAGACCACATGCAGTGGTAATCATCGTCGTGCGACACTTAATGGTGTAGTCGACGTGACTGGCGGTGTGGAGCGCATAACCTTGCGCGATGGCGCGTCGGTACAGCATCCACGTACCCTATAGCGCCAAGCCTGCCGCATAGGCGAGCCCCAGCGTGGCCTCCCCTCGTTAGCGCGCGATGAGAAGTGTAGCGCAGTGGCGACGAGTGGAGGGGCAAGCCTCCACCTTAATTTGGGTCCACACGCAGATCTCGTCGTCCTCCGACCCCAATGGCAGGTACATCCACACCACCTCCACAGGGAGAGGCGGTAGCAAGTGGGTCGGTAGTCAGTGGTTCTTGCGGTTCGTGGTGCCGCCGTCGGCGGCCTCGTGCACGTGCAGCTAGTCGGTCACCATCACATGGCACGAGGAAGGATCGAGTTGCGGCAGAACCTGGGACGGCTGGGCGTAGCGAGGCGGTGGGTTGCGCATGGGACACGACGGCGGCTGCTGGCGAGTTGGAGGCAGGACGTCCCAATGTGAAAGATGCAGTGCTTTTATCAGGGTCGGCTGGCGCAGAGCAGTTTGGTCCACACGACGCATCGGGCGCGGATCTGTTGCATGAGGCCGCGAGGGAAGGGGTGCATATTCATCCACACGGTGACACGACGCGGCTGGGGGTACCTGTGCAGCGCGGTTGATAGTGACACGTAGCTATTGAAGCGGGCGGCTGGCGCAGAGGTCTGTTGCACGCAGCGACGACTGCACGGAGGGTTGGGCTATGGCTCCCGATATATACGTGGAGAGGACAACGGGTTAATAGTAGGAAAAATTGAGGGATGTTTCTATAAAAAAATAACGCAGCGCGACCGTTGAAACTGGTACTTTTAAGTATAGTAGAGACTACACTTTTAACTAAACTACTATGTTTATAATGTAGAACTAAACTACACTGTTTATAATGTGGAGTTTGAAATAGTGAACGTATAGAGGTGGGATAGGGAGGCGACAGGAGACAACTAGGCTATCTCGAACATTTCTTCATCTTCTATTTCAAACTCTACCAGCATTTCTTCTCTCTCACCTATTACAAACTGGTATAAAACATTGAGGACAGCCTAAGCAGGTAGGGAGGCGCACCACACGATCTGTTTCTCTCTCGTCTCTACGCTCCCTGCCACTCTGCCAGCCAGTCGCGTTGCCAGGCAAGCACACGCACAGCCAAAGCCAGACACAGCCTGACCACACCACACAACGGACGGGACCAGCGTCCTGCCGCTGCGGATGCCGCCGTCTTCCTTCTCCCTCCCCTGGCCGTGGCCTGATCCCTGATAGCAACAACCCACCACACTCTCTCTCAAGACCGCAGCTCACACAATGATCGGGTGGTCATCATAAACACAGCACGCGAACACATACCAAACCCTGCAGACACAAGTGCTGTAGCATGCTACAACTAGAATCCCAGCAGCGACTGCGAGAAGATCCCATTATCAATACAGGGAACGACATCACGACAGCACAGAAGAAAGAAGAAATAGCAGAGAGATGATTAACTGACAGATTGGAGAAAGAACCACCCCACCCCCCGAAAAAACGAACGAGTGTTGCAATGTTTTATTCATGGAAACGGTAGCATATATGGTATCAGCGCCATAAAACCCAACAGAAGCAGCAAAACGACATGTCATCGTCTTCAATGGACACCAACCATCTCTGCATCATCAGTTAACACCTCTCGCTGTCTCTCTCCCCTCTAAAGATAGATAGATAGATAGATAAAGACTCCAGTGGAAACTCAGAACAACTACTAGCCCTGTACCTGACCCCAACCGCCGAAATCTCAGCTCAATCTGATGCCACCATCTCTCTTTTCGCCAGGGAACCAATCTTCCAATGGATTTCTCTCATGTTTTTCCTATAAGGTATGTACATGTAACGAAAACTGCAACTTCCAGGACCCGGCCCCCCTCCTCTCCCTCCCTAAAGTATAAAGGGTATATGCTAAACCTAGACGACATTACAAATATTTCCCTTTTTTCTTGAGACGCAGTGTGCTGGCATATGGACTATGATGGGGTGAACGAAAATGAAGTATCAAATACAAAATGAGGTGGAGAGCCCCAAACATGGAAAAGCTATTGAATTTAATGGGTCGGTATATGAACGGTGAAGAGGCGAAAACGACAGGAGATGGGGAATGAGGGGCTCTTCCACCTGACAGTCTTCCTTATGCTCATGCTCAATGGGGAGTAGCTACGCAGGTGGTGAAAATGCTCTGGAGGCTGGTGCCTGGTGATGCTGCAAGTTTGACCGGGTGCTCTGCTCTATGCATTAGGGAAAATGGGAAATTGGGGTACGGGTACCTAAAGCTTCTCAAGAACTGGATACAGAATAGTGTCGCACGGAGTAGCGCAGAACATGCAAGCTCGGGCAGATCATTTCCTTCACTTTCACCCCTCCTTTGTATATCTTGAACGTCGGGACTATCCGCACGTTCTCTGTCCTTGCTACCATTGGGCTGCTGTTGACGTTAACCTGTTGGGTTGCGCAGAAGATAGAACTTGTCAGTCATCATTTAGAAATCCTTCCTGCCTGTAATTGGCTACCAGGGTTCCTGGAGACAGACATATTGACGAACTCAGTAGCTTACCTTGAGAAAATTCACTGAGGGGCATTCAGTGCATAGAATGTTGATCGATGGTGTAATTTGTGTGCATTGCTGATTCATTGTCGACATGAAGTAGACAACAGTTACCCCTGAAGAAACACAAGCCAGAAATCACTCAGAGACCATATCATGTATGACAATAAAATACATTGTAAACAATGCAGTGCAAGCAATTCTGACATAATAAAAACCGAGTAAATCTCAATATAAATCTTGAACCAGCAGAGAGATAGGTAGAAGAGAATAACTCACCAGGCGAACTTATGGCAGCATGGAGTTGCTCTACATTGGAAACCATCTCCACCTCTCCTCCAAACTTCATATTTGATACATCCTCACCACGAGTCGCCTTCAAGGCAATTTGGGCATGGAACAATGCCTCAGCAACCTCCTTGTCACTGGGAAACTCCTTCCGAAGCACCTCATAGTCCCGCACACAATCCACCCAACGCTCAAGCTGAATAAAAGTATACAATGTCAACAGAACATTATATATAAAGGGTAAAAAAAATTATATGTGCGTACTCATTCTTACCTTAGCATACGACGCAGCTCGCCGTAAGAGAGCCTTTGTATAGTTTGGCTGTATTCTTAGTGCCTCATTGCAGTCGTCGACAGCTTTTCCCCATTTTTCTAGCTTTGACCAGCAAGCAGCTCGATTGCAGTGGAGCACTGAATTTAAGGGATCATACTTGAGCCCTTCGCCATAGGCTATGGACGCATCTAAAAACTTGGCAGCTTTAAAGAGATCATTTCCTTGCTCTCGGGCTTTTGCGACTAGTCTCACATTATTCAAAACCATCCCGATTTCTGCGTTCCCAGGATCAAGATCTCTAGCCTTCTCAGCTGCAGCAACAGCAGTATCAAACCTGCATAAACCAATAATAACTTTTAATGCTAATCTGATTTTTACCCAGCGTCACGAAAAATTGGGTATCGTATCAAGTGTAGACAATCACACCTCCCAAATGCCATGTCAACCTGCGCTTGAACAATATGTACGTATGACTCAGCAAGCATCCCCGAGAGTTTTGCTGCTGTCAATGATGAGGGCAATGCACTGTCCAGTTTCAGCAAGCTTGCAAGAGTCGACTCGGCCTCCTCCAGCTTGTGAAGGCGGAGAAGTGCTTCTGACCTCAAGGCAAGAAGCTGCATGGAAAGCATGATGTCGGTATAAATTCCACTACCAAACACAATATAGCAACACTTCCAGCACTTCATCAAAACATCAATCATGAAGAAGTCGTTACCAGCTGAGAGGAGTCGGCGCCAGCAGCAATGGCGGCATCAGCCTCCCTCAGAGCGCTCTTCCAATCCCCAATTTTCCTTGCATCTGTGCATCTTCCCAGATGGACCTCCACCTCCTGCAGCTTATGCCACTCGGCAGGGTCTGAATGCTGAAGATGACCCGCCTGGGTGAAATGCCTCCGCGCCTTGTCAATCATCCCCAGTCTGAAACAACACAACTCTCACAGCATATCAGCAGAAATTCAAATAATTGCAGCATGTCATCAGTCGTCGACGCCTAATTCCAGGGGAGAGTCAGGACAATCTACAGTATAAACAATATTAAGGAACAGAAATTTAGGATGCATCAGCATTGTGTGGTCTAAATCCAATGAACCTAACGAAATCGTCATCAAGCAACCTTACAAAGTACAGCTAAGCAGACATCCCTTCTATCAGCGTTTTGTGATGGGAAGCTTTAATGACAATTTTACCCACAATCAAAGCAAGACAACATTAGCTTTACTTACATCCAGATAAATCAGCGAAATATTTTTTTCATTTTTAATTGCAAAAATTATCAATATCTTCCATCCTGAGGCTGCAAATAAAATGAATGGAGTGTGAAGGCGGAGCAATCGCAGAACTACATCTCACCGCCTCAGTGAAAAGGAAAAAGTGAAAGGCGCAACACTCATGTTGCTTTCTCTTCCGTCTCGCTCACAGAGAAAGCCATCCAAGAAAGCAACATCAACATGCAGATGGAACCATGGAGAACAAAATCGAAGCAAGAGCTAGAGATCTTGATGGGCAATCAGTTCTAAAATCTAGTACAGGTTCCAGCGCAATGGTGGAGGTAGTAGGAAGAACTGCAGCAAGCTCACCGGAGGCAAACGCCTGCGACGCGGCTGTGGGCGCGGCCGCTGACCGGGTCGAGTCGGACAGCCTCCTCGCATTCATGAAGCGCGTCGGCAAGGCGGCCGAGTCCCATGAGCGCGGCGGCTCGGTTGCCCCGGCATGCGGCGCTCTCGGGACACAGCGCCACGGCGCGCTCGTAGTGCCGCAGCGCCTCCCCGTACTTACCCTTTTTGTACCACTCGTTCCCCAAGCGGGTCACCTCCTGGAGGCTCCCACTGCTTGCCGAAAAGCTCGCCGGCGATCTCGAGGAGTGTCCGAGGAACGAGGAGTCAATGCTGCTCCTGGCAGGGGCCATGCCGGTTCCTCGCATGATGCTCCCGTGGCCGTAGTGGCCGGTGCCGGATCCGAGCACGTCCGGGCGGGAGCGCGACGGAGGGGGCGCGGCCGCCGTTGCCGGGGCACGCACGGGCGGGAAGATGTTCCCGGTGGGAAGTGCATTCAGCATCGGCGAGCTCGCCGTGCTCCCACGGTCCCCGCTGCCGCCGCCCCTCCCCCGGCTGCCGCCGCCAGTGAATATCAACTGTCCAGATCCGGACCGCCTGTGAGCCATCAGCCGCGGCGGGTTGCACTCGCCCACCAGCTCGCCGGAGTGGCTCCTCCCGCCCGCCATCCCAGCATTCGACGGAGCCGGCGACTTGGCCGACCCGGAGGACGAGGACGACGACGTCGCCACGCTCGCCCGCACCCGCAGCGGCGACACCGGCGAGCCGAGATCCGCGAAGACGTTCGCCTTGGCGTCTGGCTTGTCTCTTACCTCATCGTCGTGAAGCGCCAGCGCAGCTGTGCAGTGGCGTATCCGGTCGGCTTCCGACATCGCCGGATCTCCCGGCGCCGCCTCAGCAATGCCGGTACCTGCACTCCTCAACTCCCACTACTCCGCCTCCTTCTCCTCCCCTCGGCAAGCAAGCAGGCATAGAACCACGCACACAAGAACAGCTTGCTCTTGTGAACTACTGCTCGCGCCACCCGCCACCACCACCCAGCAAGAACCCTGAGCAATAAATTGCGGAGCAAAAGCGAGTGCTGATTCCTCGTGAGGTGGATGGGTTGAAGGATATCCTCAGCCCTCGGGGAGGAGGAGAGAAGGGAAGGAAGAAGGAGACGAGTGGGAGCGAGGGGAAGAAATAGTGAGTGAGAGGGGTGTCCTTGAGAGGCTGCGGATGTTCCAGGGACCAACATGAAAAACAGCGCTCCTTTTATTTTTCTGTGGGTTATTTGAGTTGGAGGACGGGTTTTGTTTATATCGAATTATCGACATATCGTCTTGGAGTTTAGGGGGGTTTCTGTTTTCTCTCGACATTTTTGGGTTTTTTAGCGTGGGGTTTCTCTGTTCTCTCTCCTAAGTCATGGTGATATCAAGACTTTGGTGAAAAAGCACAACCATATTTGGACAATAACTTTTTTGAAGATTAGTTATAGCTTGCACGTTCTTGCAATACAAATACAAACATTTTGTACGAACTCTACTTACAATACAAATACAAATATGATGTATAAATTCTATGTGGTTTTGTATTCGGAGCATATTATACGTGTCTATCTAGCAAAATAAGTTTTTAGCTTTGTTTAACGAGTTTAGGAGAATGTACTAGGGCTAACAGTCAACTGCTAAAATTAGCTATGTACATCCAAACAATCTAGCTAATAGTTCAGATATTAGCTACTTTTACTAAATTAGCTAATAGTTAGCTAGCTATTTGTAACCTAGCTAATTCTACTGACAACTTTTTAGCCAACTAATTATTGGTTATAGTGTTGACGTCACGATATTACACATGCTGACGTACCGCACCACTACGTAACATATTTGTTATAGATAAACCCTAAAGAATCTAAGGTCGGTGATTCAGTTACATCATTAACTTCTCATATGGATTTTGGTATTGGGTTTCACAAAACATTTGTAATCTTGCCGGTGAATATGCTTTAATATATGTCTTCTCTGTCTTTAGTTCTCTACTTGACGTCACGACATCTCCACAGAGCAGAAAAGATACAAATCGAATAAAAGAAGCACGCCGAATTTTAGAGATATCAGAAATGCATCCCATATATGTAGAGCTTATGACATACATCTCCTGTGGTCATTAGAAGCATACCTATCAATCTTTTTAAAACTTTGTACCTGAAAATTGTTGATACCTTTAAGATATATATGTAAACATTTTTACACGCGTTATTTGTTCGTAAGAGTCATGACATCTTTAATGGTAAGTATGGGTGCTTGTGATCTTAGATAACCTTTCTATGTATGTGGATGCCTCTCTATTGTGTGTGTCCTCATTATCTCTAGCTCTAGTAACAACCTCTCAGATATGTTTTCAAGTGAGAAAAAACAATATTACATGAACCAAATTCTTAATATGTTTTGTTGCAGCGGTAGAACTTCTCTCAACCATGTCAAGGATGTGTATCACTGATATCTCTAATATCATCTCGATACCTTGGCGTGTGAGCAAACAATCTTTACAAAAAAATAAGTTATTAGTGTACTGTTTCATATTACTACATTATGTGTAGGACACCAGAACGATTTTTTGTCTTCTATGTTGTGTCACTTCAAACTGCTCAACTCTACTATAATTATGCCCATTCTGAAAAAACTGAAGCCAAAGTGTGTTAGGACTACCGCCCTATTAGTATTGTCCACAATATTGCAAAGATCTTCTTCGAACTTTTGGGCAATAGGCTAGCTACCTTCCTAGACACTCTCGCCTCCAAGTCCTAGAGTGCCTTCATTGGGAAGAGATGCATACAAGATAAATTTCTCTACGTGCATAATACAGTCAGGAAGCTTCATAAGTTGAAAAACCTACTCTCTTCCTGAAGCTTGACATCCAGAAGGCCTTTGATATAGTTAACTAGGGTTACTTGTTAGAAATCCTCAAGTTCATGGGCTTTGCCCCCCGCTTGTGGGAATGGATCTCCATACAATTTGGCTCTACCTCTTCAAGGGCTCTTCTCAATGGCTCCTAGGGAGATGACATTTAACATAGACGAGGTGTTAGGCAGGGAGACCCCTCTCCCCCATGTTATTCATCCTCGCCATTAACCTGCTTCAACAAATCCACAACCTTGTGACCTAGCATGGGATTCTCACCCCCTGCTACTCAACCACACCAGCTCAAGGGCATCATTGTACATAGACGACACAACGATCTTCCTTAATCTGGTTAGAGAGAAGGTGATTGCCCAAGGAAATCCTCCATATTTTTGGCAAAGCTTTATGATTGGTCACAAATTTCTAGAAGGGTTCTATTCACCCAATTTGTTGTGAGGAGATTGATCTCAATCACATCCTACATGCCTTCCAAGGTTCTCGAGGTTCTTTCCCCTACAGCTACGTAGGTCTCCAGCTGCACACATGCCCCTTATGGAAGATCCATGTTCAACCACTAATCGAAAAAGATCGGAAATCGACCTGCAGGATGGAAAAGGCATTTGCTAAACTGTACGTGTTGCCTTACTCTCGTCTCCTTAGTACTCTTGTCCTTGCCTACATACCACCTCTCCATCTTCCCCCTTGTGGCCTGGGCTAGGAAACGTATCGACAAGATCCTTCGCTCCTTCCTTTGGAAAGGTAAAGTGGAAACAAATGGCGGACACTACCTTGTAAGTTGGTCACTGATTAACAACCCAAAAGGCCTAGGTGGCCTTGGAATCATTAACCTCGAGAGATTTGGTTGTGCCCTTCGCCTTCATTGGCTGTGGCGAGCCTAAAGAGATGGGGGAGCAACCGTGGCTTTGACAGGACGCTCTCTGTGATAGCACTAACAGAGTGTTTTTCTGTGCCTCCACCCGGGTCTTGGTTGGCGTTGGTATTAACACAAAGTTCTTGCATGACAACTAGCTTGATGGAATAGCCCCGAGGAACCTCACGCCTCACCTATTTGTATTAGTCGCCAGGAAAAATGAGTCAGTTGCTAGCGAGTGTCTCGGAGACAGATAGATCAGCTCGGTGAGAAACAAAATTACTAGAATTATGGAGATTCATGAGTTTGTCTCACACTGGATAAGAATCCAGGATGTACACCTGCATCCAGGTGTCCTTGACTCAATTTCTTGGAAGTGAACCAACGATGGTGCTTTCTCTGTCCAATCGTCCTACAAAGCGCAATTCCTAGGATCCTTCAGACACCTTAAGGCTGGCCTTATTAGGAAAGCTCGCACATAACCCAAATGCAAGATCTTCACCTAGATTTTGCTTCAAAATAAAATCGTTGTGGTTGGCCTCACCAGCAAGCGTGCACCCTGTGTTTTGGCCCGCTAGAAACAAGACTACACTTCTGCCTGCACTGCCCTTTTGCCTAGGATGGTGATATCCTAGCCCAAGGCTTAATAGAATTAATAGAGTACTCATACCAACAAGGCGCACTTCTTTTTCGAAAGCCTATCCCAAAAGAACGTCCAAGTTAAGCGTGCTTGGATTGGAGCAATTTGGGATGGATGACCGACCAGGAAGTTTTCTCGGGTGCGCATGAGTGAGGATAAAGTGCACACAAAATACTCGTGTTGGCCTGTGGAGATGGTCTATGATCCTAGAGAGCTATCAGGAGTAAGTATCGTTGGTCTGAGAGTGGACGGGGTGTTACAAGTGGTATCAGAGCTAACCTGCGTGGTTTCACGGGCGTGTGTGGGTTAGTGGTTCGGGTATATGGCGCATGACGCATGTGGGCCCGGAGTGGTCACCCATGGCATGGCATATGACAATACTGGACACATAGACGTGGCCAAGAGGGAAGGTTCCTGGCTTGGGGTTGACCGATAAGGACGTTAGTCTTCTAAGCGAGGTGGATTGTGATATCCTTGCCCTAGTGGATGGTGATATCCTGGCTCAAGGCTTAATAGAATTAATAGAGTACTCATACCAATCCTCAATTTCTTAGGTGTGCATGAGTGAGGACAAAATGCGCACAAGTGTTGATATGTGGGGATAGTCTATGATCCTAGAAAGCTGCCAGGAGTAAGTACCACTAGTCTGAGAGTGGACAGGGTGTTACAGAGGTTGGGACCAGGTGTTGGCATAGGAAAACCTGACCCTACCCCCATGTAGACTCCACTCTTTTCCCAGCATCGTAGATTAGTGGAAATGTGCAACTATCTCTTTTCTAAAGGACCGATGGTGAGGTTTAATAGAATTTTCGAGGGATGTTCGCTTTCTGTGGCTCAGGTGGCAGCCATGTCTGGAGAGGCCATTACTTGTTTTTCAGGGGTGCTTTTTTGTATCCATCCTAGCTGTAGTTTTACGTGGTGGTCATGTTTGGGTGTTTTGTGCCCTATGTTGTTTATGCCTGTAGTGATCTAGGGATGTCGGTTTCCACTAGTTCATTCTTGTGTTTTGTAATACGTTCCTATTAATTGATTGGTAGAGCTCTTGCCTTTTCGTTCATAAAAAAGTTTACTTCTTAAAAATCATGTAACATTTTAAAACTGAATGCATGATTTGGTAGGTGCATCTATTTCTTGCAAAAAAGCTCTGCCTTCACATTTAAAAAACAAGTTGTAGGTCTTTCTGGAGATATATAAGGAACTAAAGGGAACACATGATTTAGCTAGTTTTAAGAAGCTTAAAGGAGTATATCCATTGTTTTCTTGCTTCTGGTTACTCCGTCAATTTTTCAAGTTGAACATCGCGATGTTAAAGATAGAAAACCTAATAGAGGCAAAAAGGAGGTGGAGCATTATTGCCAAGTTTCCTAGCCTCACATTGGAGATGCCAAGACTTATTCAAAAATAAAAACAAAGAGATAGACATCAGTGGTCTTGTGGATTTCCATCAGAGGCCTAATTAACTATAGTTTCCCAAAAATAGATGCTCCCCATTGTCACTTTCTGAGGATGGACACAGGGAATCGCAACTTTTTCTAGCATAATCCAATAGTATTCCGCTGCTCACAAGTCATGAGGCATGATCTTTGAATATATACTAAATATATCACATGACAACACATCATTAAGGTGAATTGCCATAAATTCACTTTACCTAAATGAATAACCTTATTAAATGAGATTGAATTAAAAAGGAAATATTTGACTGTCGGTACCCTGTAACTACAGTACCCTCTCCTACTGTGTCAAGGCCAATACTCGCGAGGTTACCTATGACCGCTTATTGAGAAAATGAGTAGACAGGCCCATGGGTCTTGACCTGTCTGACAAGACCATTGGTCTCGGGGCCTGCTCCTAGCTCGAGGACAAGTCTAGTGCCACCGCGTGTCCCAGTGTTGAAAATGCTCATGGACTACCACTGTGAGTCTAGACCTCCACAGGTCGGGCCTAAAACCCTGTAGATGGGTCTTGGACCTCCACGTGTACCGGATTTCTGGCGGGAGGGTCCCGGACCTCCCTGTCTGACAGCTAGACCCCTGACTAGGGGGCCAAAACTTCAAGCCAACATGTGCTCTTGGTCCCTGCTCTCCGCTCGGGAAGGCACTACTAGAGATATGCTTATTTAAGACGCACATTTTAAGACAGATATCAGTGCATTTTATAAAAGTGTCTTTTATTATACAGTGATGAGTAAGGTAAGACGGTTTGTTGGAGATCCGTCTTCAATAAAGAAGTGTTTTGAGACTGTTACATTGTAAGAAATGTCTTATCACTAGTACAATTTGGCTCTATACAAGCGGTAGGCTTTTTACATCACAGGCGGTTCGGTTAGAAAACCGTCTGTGATGTCCCAAGCGGTTCGGTACACCTGTGATGTATTAGTATCACAAGCGGTTTTTGTTTAGGACTGCCTGTGGTGCTCTATTCTTTTCACAAACGGACCCTAAGGAAAAACCGCCTGTGATTGTGAAAATATGAAAATACAAATACAATTTAAATGAATTAATATTTTAATTTTTAACAGAAATATGAAAATACAATTTAAATGAATTAATATTTTAACTTTTAACAGAAATATGCAAATACAATTTAAATGAATTAATATTTAATTTTTAACATAAATATGCAAATACAATTTAAATGAATTATAATAGCACACATAGATAACTAGAGATATTTTAAATTAATTGGCAACCACAATGCATAGTCGATCATACATGATAACAAATACAATTTGATTCATACAATTTTTCATGAACTACCATTTTTCCGCATGTATGGCTTTAGGTTCTTATCAATTTTTTTTCCACACGCTTGATTCTCTCTGGACCGTTAAAGACGAACATCTCTTCATACTTATTGTATTCCTCATCTTGGTCTCCCACATTCTCAACTCCAACAATTTTTTGCTTTCCAGAATGTAACACCCGGTTTTAAAGAACAAAGCCGGGTGCATCTCATACATGCGCCAAGAAGACAACATATATAATAACAGAGTGTATAGAGATAAATGTCATAAAACATCAGAGTATTTATTACATAGCGGAAGTCTTATTACAAAATAAAATAATAAAGATAAAACGAACTAAGGATCGATGGCGCCAATGTCGACTGAGAAACGCCACCTAGATCAGATCGAACTCCTCAGTGTTAGGCAGCTCCTCTTCAACAACCTGTTCTTCTCCTGTGGGGGGGGTGTGAGACAGCAAGGGTGAGCTCACATACGATCATAGCTCAACAAGTCGTGGGGAATAATGTGGCATGAACTCACCAAAGGTGGGAGTTCATGAAGTGTAAGGCTGATCAATAAAATAAAGGCTGAGGCTGAGCATTGCTTTTATAAGTTGGTCAAAATTTTATTAGCAATTACTAAGTGTAAGTAAATACCAAACCTTAATAATAATAAAGAACAGTAATAATAAAATAATCCCAAATGCGATGCAAATGTCAAATTAAACTTAAGTTCCATATTTAATCATGTGAGGGTCCGAGCCGCTCTTGACCGTGAGCACGGCTAGTATACTAGTTTTACACTCTGCAGAGGTTGCGCATCTTTACCCACAAGTCGTGTATCCCATGTTGCCTGGGTTTGCAAGGCCCTTAGACACTACCGAGGTGAATGGCTAGGGATCCACTACGAGGCCTTTACAAAGTTCCACTAGCTTCCGAGAACCCGCTACAGTTTATGGGAAGATCCAGTAAAGGGTTCCTGGCTGATAGCCATCGCAGCAAAATCAACCAGGGACCTCCCCGCACTGACCTCTCCCCTACTGCCCTTGCCCCTTTCGGGTAAGGTAGACTTCCACTAGCTTTCCTAATTAATCAGCCAAGGGGTCCCATTCCTCCCTTGTGGTAGCACTGTTTTCCCGGGTGGTCGCTCCATGTTCCCATTAATTTAATGATCTTAACATGAACAATAATAATAACAAAATAATAACAGAATAATCATGAATAATGAATCTCCATACCCAATCCACATAAAGCAATAGCATGTACTACCCAAAAATATTCCAGGGGTGAACAAGGTATAGAGGTAATCAAAACTGGGGTAACATAAAGGGTCCCATCAAAATTAACCTATGCAGATCATTAAAATTAATAAGAACATGGCTGGGAAAAGTAAGTGATCAAGGGCACAACTTGCCTGTAATGAGCTCCTGCTCAGCTACTTCTACTTGCTGAACCTCAGTTTCCACAGTAGCCTGCTCGTCTACTCGCATCAACACAATACATACATAGTATAGCCAAAATCAACATCACACCAAACAGATGAATGAAATATACAGTAAAAATCTACACATTAAAATGAAATCATAGGAACTGGAATCACTAAATTTGGAGTTATAGAATTTAAGTTATGAATTTCCTAAGATTTAAGGTGATTATAATAGGATTAGATGATAAATTTATTTTCTAACAGAGTTCATGTCAAAACAGTGATACTAAATGGTAGAGAATAATATTACAAATTTTTAGGAATTGGAATGACTCAATTTGGAGCTAAAATGAATTTTCTATGCATTTTACAAGTTTCTAGATTTGTTTTTGTATTAAAAATGAATTTCTAATATTATTTCTCTGTTTTTAAATGTCTCTGGACTGGGCGTCAAATTCCAGAAAACACAGGGGGTCTGGCGAATAAAATCCGAGACTCAGTGTACAGTGATAGGTGGACGGCGGGTTTATTCTATAAAATTCCAGGGGCTCTTTAGAAAAACTGCCCCGCGAAGGGGTATGGTGCAATCTGGGCCGTCCGATCGGAAATCAGGGGCCCGGATTAGATCTGAATTATAATGAACCGGTACGCGCTCCGAACCGTCGGATCAAGATCTTACGGTTCAGATTCTAAATGACCGAGATCTACCCTGAGCCCTCCGATCAATAACCAACGGTTCACGGTCCACGCGGCGAAGGGGTACGCTAGTTCTAATCCCGGCCGTTCATCCAAAGATCAACGGTGCGCAAGCTATCTTCTACCTGGTGACCGAGCGCGACGGCGCCTTCCTCCACGGCGTCCCGCTCGCCGGAGCACCGACCAATCGGCCACAAACTCGCCCCAATTTCCAATTCAATCGAGCCACACCAAGCCAAGGGTAGGGCGAACCCGATGGAGCCCCCAATTTACGGTTTAACTAACGCTGCTGTCCTGGCCACGGAATGGGGCGGATTTGCTGCGGTGCATATACTCCGGTGAGTAATTGCCGCGATTAGGCCGGTCGGCTTCCTCACCGGCAAGGTACTACACGTCTAGAAGAGGTAGGCGGAAATCGAGGTGGCTTCATACCGGTCTATTGTCGCGAGGAGGATCCCGACGACGTGAAGGCGCGATTCCCCGTCTCGGCTGGGCTCCGTCGAGCAATTCGACGCTCCCGGGACGATGACCAGCCCGGGCAAACCCCGCACCGGCTTCAAGGGGTCCCGGAGATGGATCCCGCACACCAAATCGAGGACAAGTCGACGGCGGGCGAGTCTTGGCGCGCGGCGGATTGAGCACTAGCCTGGCGGCGGCGCTCTTCTCACTCTGGGTTATCGCAACGGTGGTCTGGGCGAAGAAAGGGCAGAGGGAACGGGGTTTTTATTCAGCGCGGCAACGTCCAAGGGCGGTCAACGCCGGCGTTCTTCGCGGCGGACATCGCGCAACGGCGAGCGAAAGGAACGGGAAGGTGGGTACGCGGCTGACAGAGCGGGTCCCGCGACGCAGCGAGAGAGCGAGGCGCGCTGTGTACCGGCTGACGGAGTGGTCCCGCCGCGCAGCGAGAGGTGGAGATTGCACGCGCGGGAGTAGAGGCTGGCAAGGGGGCCCCGGGTGTCGGCGCCCTCACGCGTGGAGATGGGCCGCGCGGAGAGCATCCCTTGGTGGGCCGAATTGGGACAGTCAGCCCAGGTAACCTTTTTATCTTTTTCTTTTTCATTTTTCTTTCCCTTTTCTTTATTTTCAAACCCAATTTGATTTAATTCCAAATTTTTGTGAATCTTCATTTATAATCTCTACTTTTGCCATTAAAAATACTAAGACTGAAGATAATTATCTATACATTTTATTTATTTTTACCTATCTCTTCTCTTTTCCTTATTTTCCAAAACCCTAATTTCAAATTTTGGGTTAAATCAAGTTTCAAATAATTAATACCTTGTTATTTTTATCCTCATGGTTGTATTTAATGCACAACACATAAAACTCCAACAAATGCACTTTTCTTTATTTTAGCATAATTGTTTTATTTAGTCACTCTCAATTACATAAGTGCTCTTTTTATGATGCAAATAAGACACACAAAATGAGGAACTCTCTTTATTACTCTTGGTATACAACTTGAGTATTTACAAATCCTACCCCCCTTAAAAATAATCTCGTCCTCGAGATTTAAGAAGAACTAGAGAAAAGGTGGGGAAAATCTATACGAAGCTCTTCTTCTCTTTCCCAAGTTGCTTCATCTTCACCATGGTGGCTCCATTGAACTTTACACATCTTTATAACCTTATTCCTCGTAACTCGAGTCAAAGTATCCAAAATCTTGATGGGGTACTCAGCATAAGTCAAATCCTCTTGAACACTAAGGTCCTCCATTGGTAACTGTTCTTCAGGCACTCTGAGGCATTTCTTCAGCTGAGATACATGGAATACATCATGAACATCCGCGAGATGATCTGGTAACTCTAATTGATATGCAACTTCTCCCACTCGCTTTAAGATTAAAAAGGGTCCAATAAAGCGAGGGGACAACTTTCCCTTGACTTTGAACCTTCTCATACCCCGGAGTGGTGACACCTTCAAATAGACATAATCACCCTCCTTAAACTCAAGTAGTCTTCTCCGGGTGTCAGCATAGCTTTTCTGCCTGGACTGTGCAGTTCTCAAATTCTCCCTGATCTGTTGGACTTGTTCCTCTGCTTCTTGTATAATCTCAGGTCCAAACAACTGTCTTTCACCAGTTTGATTCCAATACAAGGGAGTCCTGCACTTTCTGCCATACAAAGCCTCAAACGGAGACATCTTCAAACTGGCCTGATAGCTATTATTATATGAGAACTCCGCATAAGGCAAACTCTTATCCCAACTTCCACCATGTTTAAGAGCACAAGCTCTTAACATATCCTCTAGTACTTGGTTAGTCCTCTCAGTCTGCCCATCAGTCTGGGGATGGTAAGCCGAACTAAAATTCAATCTCGTATCCAGAGACTCGTGCAACTGCTTCCAATATCGAGAGGTAAACTGTGATCCTCGATCTGACACAATCTTCTTTGGCACACCATGCAGGCATACAATCCGTGCCATGTACAACTCTGCCAGCTTAGCTCCTGAATAAGTGGTCTTCACTGGAATAAAGTGGGCTACCTTGGTTAGCCTGTCCACAATCACCCATATAGAATCATATCCAGCAGACGTGCGGGGTAATCCAACAATGAAGTCCATGCCAATCTCTTCCCATTTCCACTCAGGTATCTTCAGTGGGTGCAATAGTCCGGCTGGCCTCTGGTGTTCAGCTTTAACTCTTTGGCATACATCGCACATAGCCACATGTGCAGCCACATCTCTCTTTAGTCCATACCACCAATACTTTTGCTTCAAGTCTTGATACATCTTAGTGCTCCCAGGGTGGATAGAGTAAACTGAATCATGTGCCTCCTTCAATATGGTTTCCCGAAGACTATCAATATCGGGAACACAGATCCGATTCTTGAACCATATCGTGCCTTGTTCATCCTCCGTGAACTCCGGACCTCTTCCTTCAGTAATAAGATCCTTAATCTCTTGAATCTTAGCATCACCAATTTGACCCTTCCGAATCTCTTGTTCCAAGGTAGGTTCCATTTCAATAGTGACTCCTTCCGTATGTGTAGCAATTCCCAGGTTGAGTCTCTCAAAATTCTTTGCTAATTCATCAGGTAGCTGGACAACGAAAGCGGAGTGAACATGCTCCTTCCGACTCAAGGCATCTGCAACCAAATTCGCCTTGCCTGGGTGATAGTGAATCTCCAAGTCATAATCCTTAATGAGCTCCAACCAACGGCGTTGCCTAAGGTTGAGATCCTTCTGAGTGAATATATACTTCAAAGTCTTGTGATCCGTGTATACTTGGCACTTAGTTCCCATAATGTAGTGTCTCCAAATCTTAAGTGCATGCACAACTGCAGCCAGCTCTAAGTCATGGGTGGGGTAGTTCAATTCATGCTTCCTCAACTGACGAGATGCATAGGCAATCACATGACCGTCTTGCATAAGCACACATCCAAGTCCTTGGCCACATGCATCACAATAAATGTCAAATCCCTTCTGCAGATCTGGCATAATCAATACTGGAGGTGACATCAACCTTTCCTTCAATTGATCAAAACTCTCTTGACACTTCTCATCCCACTTAAATTCTCTTCCTTTCTCCAAAAGCGAGGTCATGGGCTTAGCAATCTTAGAAAATCCCTCGATAAATCTCCGATAATATCCTGCGAGTCCCAAGAAACTCCGAATCTCCGTAACTGTAGTGGGCACTCTCCACTCCATAATCTCCTTGACTTTAGCAGGATCCACTGCTATTCCTCCATTAGAAATAATATGACCAAGAAATGGCACCTCGCCAATCCAAAACTCGCACTTGCTGAACTTAGCGTAGAGTTGATTATCTCGTAACTTCTGTAGCACCAACCTTAGATGTTCTTCATGGTCACTCTCATTCTTAGAATAGATAAGAATATCGTCGATGAACACCACGACGAACCTGTCCAAATACTCCATAAACACCTTATTCATCAAATTCATGAAGTAAGCTGGTGCATTGGTTAGTCCAAACGACATAACAGTAAACTCATATAATCCATATCGAGTTGAGAAAGCTGTCTTGGGAATATCCGATGGTCTAATCCTCATCTGATGGTAACCGGATCGGAGATCAATCTTCGAGAATACTCTAGCACCTCGCATCTGATCAAATAAATCCTCAATACGGGGCAACGGATACTTGTTCTTCACCGTAACATCATTAAGAGATCTATAATCCACACACATCCGTTGCGATCCATCCTTCTTCTGCACAAATAACACTGGTGCTCCCCAAGGTGATGAACTTGGACGAATATACCCCGCCTCTTGTAACTCCGTCAACTGCTTCTTCAATTCCTTCAACTCCTCTACGGACATTCTATATGGCCGTTTAGAAATAGGGGCAGTTCCAGGTAAGAGATCAATAACAAACTCAACTTCTCTATCAGGTGGCATCCCTGGTAACTCCTCTGGAAAGACATCTGGAAAATCTCTAACCACCCGGATGTTGTCACCAACAAACTCCTCAGGCATGAAGAACATTGCACGCATGGATGAGGAGGTTACTGCAATATTAACTTGAAATCTTTCTCCCTTAGTGGTAGTGAGTTCTACGGTACCCCTACCACATGCTATAACGGCCTTTGCCTTCCTTAGCCATGACATTCCAAGGATCAGATCTATACTGCTTGACTCTAATATTATAGCAGTAGCTCCAAATTCTCTACCCATAATAGTCAATGTCAATTTACGTGTCATTTGATTTGCTTCAACAGGCCCTTTAGGTGTAATTACTATCAGTGGTTTTCTCATATTTAGCAGGGGTATTTCATTTGTGTTGGCATAACGAGCAGACATGAATGAATGTGTAGCACCAGAATCGAATAATATGGTTGCAGGAATTGCATTAACATAAAACATACCAATTACGAGGTCCCCTCCATCAGGAGTATCATCAACGCTGACTTGATTCACCCTGGCTATAGAATATCCCTTGCCAGGGGTCTGTTGCTTGTTCTGAGTTGGAGTAGTAGCAATCCTCTGTGGGCAGACATTTGCATAATGACCAATCTTCCCACACTTGAAACATTGAGTGCCCGAACTCTGTCCTGCAAACTTCGTCGGGGTGCCAGTAGGAGTAGCCTGTCGAGTAGGTGTCCTCAATGGTGATTGCTGAACTGGGCGCGGTCCTCCTGGTCGAGGCGGTGTACTCTGTGGTGAACTGTACCGAGGACGAACACTGCTGCTTCCTTGTCCTTGAGATATGGCCTTTCTCTTCAAATCTCCCAGTTGAACACGCTTGTGTTCAATAGCCAGTGCCTTATCAAGCAGCCTCTGAAATGATGGAAATGTGTGTGCCACCAGAGCATACTGCAGTGGCCCATTAAGTCCCTCAATGAAATGCTCCTGCTTCCTCTCATCTTCAGCAACTTCTTCAGGGGCATATCTGGATAGCTGAATAAACTTGTCTCTGTACTCGCTGACTGACATACTTCCTTGCTTCAGTGACAGAAATTCCTTCTTCTTGATCTTTATCATCCCAGCTGGAATATGGTAGTTCCTGAACTGTGTACTGAACTCTGCCCAAGTAATAGTGTCCGCAGCATCATGGGCAGCAGTATAAGAATCCCACCAATCAGCAGCAGGACCAGTCAGACGTCCAGAAGCATATAAGACCTTCTCCCGATCAGTGCATTGTGCAATATTCAGCATCTTCTCAATTGACTTCAACCAATCGTCTGCATCAAGTGGATCTGGCGAGCTGGCGAAGGTCGGTGGCTTATGACTCATAAACTCCCGGTGCTTATCATGGGGTGGAGCTGGTGGTGGTGGTGGAGGCAGTGGCACTTGTTGCTGCTGTTGCTGTTGTTGAAGCTGTTGTTGCGCCCTCCTTTCTTGGCGTATCTCATCTCTCTCCTGGCGCAACTCCTGTCGTATATCCTCTCTTTCTTGACGCATCTCTTGGCGTTCTTGTTGCATCTGAGCACGCATATCAGCCATAGTATCTGCCATTTGCTGCATCACCGCCATCTGAGCAGCAACCAGTGGGTCAACTCCGCCTGGTGGAGGATTGGGAGGATTCATCCCTGCAGGTTGTGGCTGAGGTTGTCTTCGAGTGTGTTGGTTAGGAGGCAAGTCAATTCCACCACCCCTCCTGGTATTGACCATCTGAGTTAGATACATATGGTAAGAAAGAGCAGTAGACAAGGCAGTAATTACAATCATGTTACTTTGGGGGATTTATTAGCTAAGCAGTTTAATATTTCACCTACTATAGCTAATTCAATACCTTATAGTGGTACATGCTAAAATGTCCATCTATACTATCCCAATCAATCAAAGAAGCAAATCAGGCATTGATCATCAGAACAATCAACCAATATTTTTAATAGAGAAAATAGTTTTAATTTTGTCTTAGGCTTCCTATCTCTTAAAAATGTCATAGGGGTAGGGATTCCAAGGTGTGAAATCCATCTTGTCTCAGAGTAGAAAAGGTAAGAATGATCAGAGTAGAACAGTAGAAGGTGAGACAGGATCAAGATAAGTGTAGAGAGAATCAGAGTAAGGTGAGTGTAGAATGAATCAGAATGAGATAAGTAGGTAAGGGTTGTCCATTTCTATCTAGGTTTCGTCCCACAGTCAACATTTGCTCTGATACCACTTCTGTAACACCCGGTTTTAAAGAACAAAGCCGGGTGCATCTCATACATGCGCCAAGAAGACAACATATATAATAACAGAGTGTATAGAGATAAATGTCATAAAACATCAGAGTATTTATTACATAGCGGAAGTCTTATTACAAAATAAAATAATAAAGATAAAACGAACTAAGGATCGATGGCGCCAATGTCGACTGAGAAACGCCACCTAGATCAGATCGAACTCCTCAGTGTTAGGCAGCTCCTCTTCAACAACCTGTTCTTCTCCTGTGGGGGGGTGTGAGACAGCAAGGGTGAGCTCACATACGATCATAGCTCAACAAGTCGTGGGGAATAATGTGGCATGAACTCACCAAAGGTGGGAGTTCATGAAGTGTAAGGCTGATCAATAAAATAAAGGCTGAGGCTGAGCATTGCTTTTATAAGTTGGTCAAAATTTTATTAGCAATTACTAAGTGTAAGTAAATACCAAACCTTAATAATAATAAAGAACAGTAATAATAAAATAATCCCAAATGCGATGCAAATGTCAAATTAAACTTAAGTTCCATATTTAATCATGTGAGGGTCCGAGCCGCTCTTGACCGTGAGCACGGCTAGTATACTAGTTTTACACTCTGCAGAGGTTGCGCATCTTTACCCACAAGTCGTGTATCCCATGTCGCCTGGGTTTGCAAGGCCCTTAGACACTACCGAGGTGAATGGCTAGGGATCCACTACGAGGCCTTTACAAAGTTCCACTAGCTTCCGAGAACCCGCTACAGTTTATGGGAAGATCCAGTAAAGGGTTCCTGGCTGATAGCCATCGCAGCAAAATCAACCAGGGACCTCCCCGCACTGACCTCTCCCCTACTGCCCTTGCCCCTTTCGGGTAAGGTAGACTTCCACTAGCTTTCCTAATTAATCAGCCAAGGGGTCCCATTCCTCCCTTGTGGTAGCACTGTTTTCCCGGGTGGTCGCTCCATGTTCCCATTAATTTAATGATCTTAACATGAACAATAATAATAACAAAATAATAACAGAATAATCATGAATAATGAATCTCCATACCCAATCCACATAAAGCAATAGCATGTACTACCCAAAAATATTCCAGGGGTGAACAAGGTATAGAGGTAATCAAAACTGGGGTAACATAAAGGGTCCCATCAAAATTAACCTATGCAGATCATTAAAATTAATAAGAACATGGCTGGGAAAAGTAAGTGATCAAGGGCACAACTTGCCTGTAATGAGCTCCTGCTCAGCTACTTCTACTTGCTGAACCTCAGTTTCCACAGTAGCCTGCTCGTCTACTCGCATCAACACAATACATACATAGTATAGCCAAAATCAACATCACACCAAACAGATGAATGAAATATACAGTAAAAATCTACACATTAAAATGAAATCATAGGAACTGGAATCACTAAATTTGGAGTTATAGAATTTAAGTTATGAATTTCCTAAGATTTAAGGTGATTATAATAGGATTAGATGATAAATTTATTTTCTAACAGAGTTCATGTCAAAACAGTGATACTAAATGGTAGAGAATAATATTACAAATTTTTAGGAATTGGAATGACTCAATTTGGAGCTAAAATGAATTTTCTATGCATTTTACAAGTTTCTAGATTTGTTTTTGTATTAAAAATGAATTTCTAATATTATTTCTCTGTTTTTAAATGTCTCTGGACTGGGCGTCAAATTCCAGAAAACACAGGGGGTCTGGCGAATAAAATCCGAGACTCAGTGTACAGTGATAGGTGGACGGCGGGTTTATTCTATAAAATTCCAGGGGCTCTTTAGAAAAACTGCCCCGCGAAGGGGTATGGTGCAATCTGGGCCGTCCGATCGGAAATCAGGGGCCCGGATTAGATCTGAATTATAATGAACCGGTACGCGCTCCGAACCGTCGGATCAAGATCTTACGGTTCAGATTCTAAATGACCGAGATCTACCCTGAGCCCTCCGATCAATAACCAACGGTTCACGGTCCACGCGGCGAAGGGGTACGCTAGTTCTAATCCCGGCCGTTCATCCAAAGATCAACGGTGCGCAAGCTATCTTCTACCTGGTGACCGAGCGCGACGGCGCCTTCCTCCACGGCGTCCCGCTCGCCGGAGCACCGACCAATCGGCCACAAACTCGCCCCAATTTCCAATTCAATCGAGCCACACCAAGCCAAGGGTAGGGCGAACCCGATGGAGCCCCCAATTTACGGTTTAACTAACGCTGCTGTCCTGGCCACGGAATGGGGCGGATTTGCTGCGGTGCATATACTCCGGTGAGTAATTGCCGCGATTAGGCCGGTCGGCTTCCTCACCGGCAAGGTACTACACGTCTAGAAGAGGTAGGCGGAAATCGAGGTGGCTTCATACCGGTCTATTGTCGCGAGGAGGATCCCGACGACGTGAAGGCGCGATTCCCCGTCTCGGCTGGGCTCCGTCGAGCAATTCGACGCTCCCGGGACGATGACCAGCCCGGGCAAACCCCGCACCGGCTTCAAGGGGTCCCGGAGATGGATCCCGCACACCAAATCGAGGACAAGTCGACGGCGGGCGAGTCTTGGCGCGCGGCGGATTGAGCACTAGCCTGGCGGCGGCGCTCTTCTCACTCTGGGTTATCGCAACGGTGGTCTGGGCGAAGAAAGGGCAGAGGGAACGGGGTTTTTATTCAGCGCGGCAACGTCCAAGGGCGGTCAACGCCGGCGTTCTTCGCGGCGGACATCGCGCAACGGCGAGCGAAAGGAACGGGAAGGTGGGTACGCGGCTGACAGAGCGGGTCCCGCGACGCAGCGAGAGAGCGAGGCGCGCTGTGTACCGGCTGACGGAGTGGTCCCGCCGCGCAGCGAGAGGTGGAGATTGCACGCGCGGGAGTAGAGGCTGGCAAGGGGGCCCCGGGTGTCGGCGCCCTCACGCGTGGAGATGGGCCGCGCGGAGAGCATCCCTTGGTGGGCCGAATTGGGACAGTCAGCCCAGGTAACCTTTTTATCTTTTTCTTTTTCATTTTTCTTTCCCTTTTCTTTATTTTCAAACCCAATTTGATTTAATTCCAAATTTTTGTGAATCTTCATTTATAATCTCTACTTTTGCCATTAAAAATACTAAGACTGAAGATAATTATCTATACATTTTATTTATTTTTACCTATCTCTTCTCTTTTCCTTATTTTCCAAAACCCTAATTTCAAATTTTGGGTTAAATCAAGTTTCAAATAATTAATACCTTGTTATTTTTATCCTCATGGTTGTATTTAATGCACAACACATAAAACTCCAACAAATGCACTTTTCTTTATTTTAGCATAATTGTTTTATTTAGTCACTCTCAATTACATAAGTGCTCTTTTTATGATGCAAATAAGACACACAAAATGAGGAACTCTCTTTATTACTCTTGGTATACAACTTGAGTATTTACACAGAAATAACTACATGCATCTTCTCATCTGCTGGATCGAGTACATAGAACACTTGTGCAACACATTCGGCGAGAACCCACGGGTCATCTTTATATCCTACTTTCTTTAAGTCTACCAGTGTGAGTCCGTAGTTATCCACTATCACCCCCACGGGATGTTGTACCCATTGGCACTTAAATAAGGGTATTTTCATGCTTGGGCCATAATCAAGTTCCCATATTTCCTCAATGAATCCAAAATATGTGGTCTTCTGTCCATGTAGGTCAAAAGCATCGATACGAACACCGCTATTTTGTGCAACACTTTTTATGTCTTTTGATTTAGTGTAGAATGTGTACCCATTGATGTCATATGCTTGCCATGATGTCACAAAACACGATGGCCCAGAAGCCAAATTCTTCATTGTTTTCTCTTCCAAAGAGTCTCCGAATGGGATGTTTTTGTCCATTAACCATTCGTTGAAACGATGTTTGTGCTCCCTCATGATCCAGTCCTCTGTGCGGTTCTGATTTTCTTTACGAAGCTCATCCAGGTGTTCCTCTATGTAAGGCTCGGCTATCATGAGATGTTGTAGTACACTACCATGAGCACAATGTACTAGCTTGTAATCCTCAACGCGAAAAGTTTTCTTGCGCATTCTCCCTCTCCCACATAGTTTACCCTCATGTTTAGGTACAGGCACACCTATCATTGTTCTGTCATTGTTGTAATCTATACAGCTCTCAATCACTTCTTCTGTAGTGTATCCCTCCATGATTGAACCCTCTGGGTGAGTGCGATTTCGCACATAACCTTTTAATACTCCTAGGTATCGCTCCAACTGAAACATATGATGTAAATATAGTGGCCCTAATATTTTTATCTGATCCACGAGATGTATGATTAGGTGTACTTGCATATCAAAAAATGATGGAGGAAAACACATTTCAAGCTTGCACATAGTCTTGATGATGTATGCCTTTAGATAGTCCAAGTCTTCTAAAGCTATTACTTTTTGTGAAACCGCATTGAAAAATTAACACAAGCGTGTGATGACAACTTTGACATGCTCTGTTTCGAGGGCTCTTACCGCAATTGGGAGGAACACCGTCATCATCACATGGCAGTCATGAGAGTTGTAGCCAAATAGAGACAAGTCCTTCATCCTGACTAGTTTGCTGATATTGGATGAGAAACCTGTGGGCACTTTGACCCCACGCAAACATTTGCAAATCTTTGTTCTCTCCTCAACTGACAAGTTGTAGCTAGCAGGGGGGAGGTAAGGCTTCCCTTTGCCACTATCCACTGGATGAAGTTCCAGTCTGATTTGAAGATCTACTAGATCATTGCGTGATTTAAGTCCGTCCTTTGTCTTACTCGGCATGCCCAGCAAGGTTCCAATGATGCTGTCAAAAACATTTTTTGTTACATGCATCAAATCAATGCTGTGGCAAATTTCCATATCCTTCCAGTATGGGAGGTACTTGAAAAAAATTGATTGCTTCTTGAAAGTTGTGTAAGTTGAAGGGTCAGTTCTCTTTCTCTTTTCTCCTTTGTTTTTTCCCTTTCTGAATACAACATGAATGTTCTTTTGAGTAATTAAGATTGCAAGAATTATCTTAGATAAATATACCTTTTGAGTAATTAAGATTGCAAGAATTATCTTAGATTTTGGTTAGTATATTAGACACTTTTGTATAAGAAACCATCTCAAATAAAGATATTATTAGAGTCATCTAGACTATAAGGACTGTCTTAGATGTTAGTGAGTATACTAGACACTTCTAAATATAAACCGTCTTCATATGATATTTCTGATAAGACGTATTGTGAAAAACATAGTAAATAGTGAATTCAGTTTAGTTTGATGATATATATGATATAAAATATAAAATTTATCTCTGCAACTTAATATAGATGGTAAAATGGACCCACATGTGACCCAATCATTAATGTGTCACATAACAGACCTAAATTATCATTTTGCTTTAGTTCCTATCATTTAGGTACCAATATCTTTAAGAAGTTATACTCGTCCTATGCTGAATATAAAACATGATTGCTTTAGAGATCCAGACAAAAAAAAGAAAACCCAACATCTAAAATCTAAACCCATTTGCTTGCATCTCGGTGGACAGACGCGTGTGGTGGACTAGTTTGCAGAAAATCCTCCAATTTTGTCAAAATCAACATACGCTCCAGTTCAGAAAACCGCCTGCTCCCAACCTGCAACCCTAGGCTCCCTAGCCCAATACAGTTTCATCTTCTCTCGGTGTCTCCTTTATGTCCTCTCCCAGCCGCCGCCATCTTCTCCCCGCACATCCTCAACTCTCCCTCGAAGCCATGTCGCAGGTCTCCCACACGCACGGTGCTTCCCCCAGCTCAGTCGATCCTCCAACTACCCACCGTGAGCGAGGACGGGGGCCGTCGACGCACCCCCCAACAGGAGGCGATGGCAGCAGCCAGCAGCGGCCTCCTTTCCTTGTCAAGGTAACCGCTAGCTCGGCCTTGCTTCGATCCTCCTCGCGAGAATCTGAGATGATAGCTTGTGAGGTTGGTTCGCCATTCATGGCAGGCACCAGAGGAAGATTAGAGGAAGAATGTATGCACGAGAAGAACCGGACTACGCGCGTGTTGTCGGCGCCACCGCCCATGCCCATCGCCATGGGGGTCACGTCACATCTGAGAGGAGAGGTAATAGAGTATGCCACTCATTTTTCAGAGTTTCAGCACTGGCGCATTAGCTAGCCAAGCTTAGCTAGTTATGTTTCAGCGTTTTGTTAAGCTATTTCAAATATTGCACATTTTAAGCAACAAAGTGCCTAGAGATTTTGTGCTGTTATTTCATAGTGGATTAATTCATTTTGAAATCATGCATATTGTGTACGCCGGATTTGGTGACCGAGTTAGAGCTCCAAATCTGGCCGGATCTTGTACAGGAGTTGTTTGCCGTTCGTTGTTGGTGGCGGCACATCATAGAAGGATGATGGACGGGTTGGTGTATGCGTGGTGGAGGAGCTAGTGCCCGGTCACGCCTCGCCGGCAACGGGTACAACCCCTGAACCGGAGAGTCTTGGGGTGCGTCCCCGACCGATGTTCTTCCTTGGTCACCAGTTTGCTAGGGTTCCTTGAATGAGCAGCCACCACAACCTCGTGACGGCTGGTGAGAGCGGCCATGGTGGAAGGTTCAATAAGACGGAGGTGGAGCGGTGGGTGCCGGCGTTGGAACGAGCTGCGACTGGGTGTCAGCGATGGGGGTGTCCCTCGCTACGTACATGTAAGTACTTTTAATTTTAGTCGCACGATCTAGGGTTTTTCTTCACCACGAGGGATTACACAACTACTGTCTCCCTTTCCTCTCTATCAACTGACTATTTCCTTGCTCTAATGATCATCATATTCACTCCCAAAGAAAAAAGAATCTCAGTGAAAGATAGGTAAATATTTCAACCTTATTTCTAGAATTACAACTCTTTCTTTACATAGTCTTTTCTTAATCAAAATTGCATTAATGATCTGGGGTTCCATTTTTCTTTGTGCCAGTAGAACTACCATCTGGGGTTGATTGTATTCTGTCAGGTAAAGTAGCAACCCGATGTGCATTCGATTTCCTTTTGTGTTTCCCAGCTAAACTATGCAATTTGTGAGCTAACAGTATATTTTATTTCCCACTCTCACAGCTTCCTCCATGTCATCTCCTTTTGGTCTGTTCAATCGAGTAAAATTAAATGCCTTTGGTTATGTTGAAATGAACAAGCCCATATGCTCTGACCATGCTAAGTGTTCCTGACATAATATCTTATTGATGTCGGCTAACCACTCCATTATGTCGTCCTGCTGTCCTTCACACACTAAAAAAGGGGAAAATATTTTCTTCCTAATTGGTGCCTTGTCACTAGCTACAGAGGTGGAATGCCTGTTTTAGAGTTTATTTAGGTTCAGATTGTCAATCCTGTTTTAGTATCTTTAGTGCATTATATACATCAACTTTTAGTTCTGAAAATGTCTATTTGTTCATCCCTTAATGGTGTACCTTACCTTGGCGAGACCTAAAACAGTTGGAATGCTTACGTTATTGATTCTATTTCGATATCCTTAATGCATTATATGCATATGAACTCGCATATTTGATATTGTCTTTTAAATAACTATTTGTGCTACATTTGAAGGACATCTTTAGGACCACAGTGACGGTTCAAATACCCATAGATTCAGATGAAACAGGTGAGGTTCTACAATTTCCTTATTACTTTTTTTAAAAAAAGTCTGTTTTACTCAAAGAAATTGAATTTTATATAGTAGCTAATTATCATTACCTTTCTAAATAACTATTCGTGCTACATTTGAAGGACATCTTTACGACTGCAGTGACGCTTCAGATATCCAAAGATTCAGATAAAATAGGTGAGGTTATATGGTTTCTTTATTACTTTATTTTTTAAAAAAAGAATGTCACCTACATCAGCTTGGTTAGTATTCCCTCAAATTGTTGTTGATCCAATTTATGACCATTAAGAAAAAACACGAGCATAGTCATTACAATATTTTCACATTCCCATTGGTTTGTCGTTGGTACTAGAGTTCAAGCTGGGTGGAGTGAAGATGGAGAATGTGTGAGCTTCTCTTTGATATACCTATCATTGTGTGTGTCTAGATAATCTTATCTTTAATATTTTTCACTTCATTTCATTACAACATGTTTGATTGGCTAAAATGCTAGGTATAAAGCAACAATTGGAGCTATAGCACATAATGGATACTATGTAGCCTATGATGGCTCGAGAAACAGGGAAGAGGTATGCTCCTTTTTTCTATGAGTAATAGTTTTTCTTTTAAAAGTAGAGTTGGTATATTCATACATGAGTATGGAGCAGACAATTACTTCAGGCGCACAATATAGAATTGTTTCTCATATCATGTGATGGACCTGCAAATTCAGTGTGCGGCAGTGCGTGGGCGCACAGGCGAGCGAATGCGTGGTGCTGTAGGAGTTGAAGTTACAGTCCTTCATCAGATAGACTTCTTGCACAGTGAGAGATCTGCAGCATGCTGGTGGATTTCAGAGAGACTGGAGAAAGCTTCATGTCGCTTCTAGACGAATGATGGAATGAGCAGCGAAGGTACCTCTCTTTTGCCTGCTCTGTTTTCTTTTTGGGCTCAAATAAATGCACATAGTATTTTGCTATTTTATTTATTTCCAGACATGATTGTGTGGCCTACTGAACTTGACAGAATGAGCAGTAGATGTGTTAGAACTTGTAGGTTATATGTTCAGGGTTGGATGGTGAAACCATTAGGGCGATATAGCTCGACTTTGAAGTCGCGAGGTAGAGTGACGTGGCTGACCCTACCTTGGATTGGGAGTTTGGGACAGAAGGCCTTTGTCGTCGTTGGAGATGCAAAATACAAACATTTTGCAATGCACATATTTAAGTTTGGCACACTTCTATGGCTACTAAGATAGTGTTTGTTGATGTAGTTAGTTATACTGTTGTTTTTGTAAAAAATACAAATTAATTGTGAATAGCCAACCTTTCTTAAAACATGTAGTTGTTGCCATAGCTTTGTATGGTTGTGCCCCTTTCTTTTCTGTCATACATGATAGTGTTACCTTTTTGCCAATCAGAGTTGAAAACATTGGGGGTAATGTATTAGGGCAATTTTTATCTAACTGTTATTCTATATGGTAGCTTCTGTAGTGTGCTATTTATTCAATATTGTAGTGTCACATAATGTTTGAGTTGCTAACTAACAATCATATGTAGTTCTGGTGCTAATTACTCTTCTATTGTTCAGGTTACTGAAGAAAACCTCTCAACACTATTTATAAATTGCGGATAGGTACACATTTAATGGACAATTGTAAACCCTCTTACATGTATTTAGTTTCCCATTTGATTTTGATCCAACTGTGCATAATCTTGGATATGCTCTCTGAAGGTTGTGGACTATCGCATGTGTGGGGACCCAAATTCAGTCCTTAGGTTTGCTTTCATAGAGTTCACTGATGAGGGTAATATATCCATATCCAACCATGTTTCAGTTTGCTTACTCTGTGTAATGGATCTACTGTTTATCGGGTGAAAAACATCAATGTCCTAGAGGGTGCAAGGGCTGCTCTAAATCTGTGAGGAACCGTGCTTGGATATTATCCTGTCAATGTTCTGCCGTCAAAAACTGCCATTGCACCAGTCAACAAAACATTCCTACCCAGGGCATGCAAACCTTCCAGAACCAACATGCTTGTCTTAAGTTCATGGCTCAATGTCCATGCTCTATCTGATATTGTCTCTAAGAAAGTTGGTCGATTTTCTGTGCACTGCAGTCTGACGATGAACGTGAAATGTGAGCAAGGACTATCTACTGCACAAACATTGACAAGAAGGTTTGGTACCTGCACTCATGCTACTACCACTAGGTATTCATTCTGTCATGGTTTTCTTTTAATACACGCAGGTCACTCAAGCAGATCTAAAGTTATTCTTTGAGTCCATATGTGGTGAGGTTGGTCGTTCTTTACTCCAAACACAATCTCCCTTCTGTACAGCTAAAAGTTTGCAGAAATGGCACCATCAAGATCGATCTGGAGACCAACAAGATCATGGACTTCATCAAGTTTGACGTCGGCAACGTGGTCATGATGACCGACGGGAGGAACATCGGGCATGTAGGAGTGATCAAGAACAGGGAGAAGTACAAGGACAGCTTCGAGACCATCCACGTGCTGCTTGGAGCTTTTTGCTATGTCTAGTTTTCTCCTATTTGTTGTACATGAAAACATAGAATGGAATTCAAATTTGGTGGCCGCAAAAGTGTGGAGACTTGAATTCATATAAAGTTAGGCTTAGCATTAGTGCAAACAGTTGTATTTTAGATTAGATTTAGAGTACACTTATGTATGTGTTGTTTGACAATGCTTATTTATGATATATTGAATGGTACTTATTTATATTATATTAATTATAATGTTGTTCAATATATGTATATGTATATTTCTCGTTCAAATTATTATAATGTGATATCTGAAAAAATGATTATAAATTGAAGAATGTACTGCCGTGTAAGTCATTTCGTTTAAATCTTAATAAGACGGTCACCAAAATATCTAATATTAGTCTCCTAAATAAGACGGTTTCTAAAACGTCCATTATTAGTCACCTAAATAAGATGGTTTTCCTATTGTAATCGTCTATTATTGTAGGATATTCGAGATAGTTTGATAAATACTTTATGACTTACAATGTTTGTATTCTCTACGGTTCTTTAGAAGCAGTGTCTTAAACAAAAACTTAATTCAAGACGGTTTATCAAACAAAATGACTTAAACAAATACCTTTTCAGACGGTTATAAATTAAAATTTGTCTTATATAATATCTTTTAAGACGATTTATAACCATCTTAAATATGGGACATCTTTTACGACTCCATCAAATTTGGACACTTCATAAGTGTCTTAAGAACTGAAAATTAACCATCTCATATAACATGTTTTGTAGTAGTGAGGGGTCTAATGCCGCCATGTGACCCGTGGGTTCATGGCACAAGCCTTCGGCTGGAAGCAAGCTCACCCGACTGCATTCAATGCGGGCTGCTGCAGCGCACGCTGTTGTGCACAGGGCATAGGCATGCTTCTATCAGATCGTGCAGGCTCAAATGATCGTTCTGCACGTTATCGAAACGGGCGGTTGCATGTCAGTGCCACACGCATGGGTCACATAGTAGGCCGCACGTTACCAAGGTAGACGGTTGTGTCTTAGCGTCACGCTCGTGGGTAGCACCACCATGAGCAACCGCTAGCTTGGTCAGTGCACCACTGCAGTACTGGCTAGAGGTGACGGCTCGGGTCCATCATCATAACTCCTGCACATGTTAGCCTAGCCGACCCCTACATACTTCAGCATACTAGGCTCCATTCCGTAGCTGACTCGAGCAGACAGACGGGATGGAAGCATGCCTAGTCATAAGATCTACATGGTGGCCGAGAGAGAAGATCTTTTCCACCGCAACATTTAAGGATCAATGTTGTATGTTATTTAATACTATATCGCTAGGCCCACCTGTCGGGGCTCAGCGTCCTTGTACATGCCCCCTTGGACTATAAAAGGGAGGGCACATATGATACAAGAGGACAAGCTATCTCAAGTTCACTTAAGCCATCGACAATACAACTTTCAAGTGGACGTAGGGTTTTACGCTCCGGTGGCCCGAACCACTCTAAATCTTTGTGTGTTCTTGTGTTCTAGCATCTTCTCAGGCTAACCCCAGGTGGCTCCTTATTCTTAGGAATAGGCGGGTTCTCTCCACCACCAGGCTAGAGTTTACCTCTGACATTGACCATATCAATGTGTTACAAACTATACTGGGTGAAGTATGAATAATAATCGTGCAACATAACTAATGCTAACTAATTTATTTTTTAAATAAATCATTGAATTCCATAGAACTTCCCTACTATAGGAGCATAGAGATATTATGCAATACAACAACAAATGTAATTCTCGTTGTACCGATATATACTAACCTTCACCAAGTGTACGATGTTAGAGACATCATGCAACACGTCAATAGACGCAATCCTCATTACACTAGTATATACTAACCTTCACCATAGTAAATGTTTAATGATATCATATCATCTTTGCCAGCATAATGTGTACAAATTCATTTTGCTATTCAACGACCAAATGGTCCCATGTTTCAAACACTTCATACCATGTAAGTGTATGCACAAGAATACCCCCAATAAAGTTTTGTTGAGTTCCCATACAACCTACCATAATTATCTTAACAATCTGCCAAAAATGTGCAAGAAAAGATGGAAAGAGTTGGTGATATAACAAGGGTAGATCCATAAGTTGTCATCCCCACAAAGATAGGGGTAGGGGGACATGCATGGTATTGTTATGCCAATTGGCTAATTTAGGGATCCCTAAGAGCATATGTGGCAAATCCCCAAATCAAGATCCATACATTGGTTTGCGGGTTTCCCTACTTTTCTAGCCCTTAAATAATTTCTCCAACTTAGTAATAGCCCCGAACTTGAACCCTTGTTCGTATATGACATGTAAGGATTTGCTCACTAATGGGACCCACTCCCTTTTCTTATTCTCCGCCTTCTCCTAATATTGCCATGATTATACCCTCGACATTAGCACATGGCTTTTCTCTCCCACTTAGGGGTGGTAATAGATCGTGATCCAAATGTTCCTTCACAAATTCTTAGGACCTTAAATAAATTTTAGTTCCAAAATGAATAGAAATAGAGCCCATCCCTAATCTGATCTGATCCTTAAATTTTATAGTGTAAAATTTAGAGCCCATTGTCACCCCTACCCCACGATGGTGACCTCGCCATCCTGCCTCACAATGGTTACCATTGTGTAGCTTTACTCTCCTCACTACAACAACCATGAGGATTACCTACAAGCTATGCCACTTCCTTATTTCTACACATTGATGTTGGTAGTTATGTCCTCCCTTCCTTTGAGTTGGTAGTCATACCCTTCCCACCTTGTCCTTGCTAGGCCACCAATGTGGAGCTTAGACGTGTGGAGCAGTAGTACACAATGAAGATTGGTGGGGATGGAGAAAGATAGTTGTGGGCAACTAGCATGGGTAGTGGGGCACAACTAGTGGGGGAAGAGAAATTTTAGACAAGAGGGTACAAGAGGATTGTAGAACTTAGGAAAGTGGATAACCAGGACCAGTGTTTCCAAATATGGTTAGGGGACAAAGGAAGACAATGACAACAAAGCTTGAGCAATGGGAGGGTGAAAAGATATAAAAGACTAAAAGGGGTGAATAGCCTATAAAAGATGTCTACAAAATTGACACCACTAGCATGTGCTTAGTAACGAGTGACCCTAATGGAAACTACAAACATTGGTTCTAGTTCACTTAAGCAATCCACATAGCTTAGTTTCTAGTCTAATTTACAACAATAAACAAGCAACTATGAATAAAAAGCTACACTAGAGACCAATGTAGCTAGCACTAATTACAACGACTAGAAGCTACACTATGCTACAACTAACAAAAGATATGCTACTACAAAAACAAACATCACAACATAAGGAAGAATAGTAATGAAATACAAGTGTAGAGCTTATAACAAACTAGGCAAGAGGGATGACATAACGAATTTTCTCCTGAAGTTTAGTTGCCTACCAACAACTTAATCTTGGTTGTGGCATGTCTTATGGTGAATGGTTCATGCACTAACTAGCACCACACACAAAGACCCACAAATTTGGTGTCACAAGAACAAATCACACAAACCCTTCTTCTAGTCATGAGCAATTTACTAGAGGATCGTTTTGTTCCCCATAAGGTAGGATCAAAACCTCTCATAATATCACATGGTCAGAGAAGAATAAGCACCAATATTCAATACTCCATAAGTTGCTCCAAGCCGTCTAGGTGGTGGCAACCACCAAGAGTCATAAGAAAACTAGAGTTCAATTGATCAATTAGTGCAAACTAGATGTGGTAACTCAAACAAATGCATCATATCACTTCCTATCTCAATTTGCATTAAGCATGAGAAAAATAAGTGTGTGGGATGTGTTGTTGAATGCTCAAAAGGGTGTTCAATCAATAAGAGTCACAATAGAGAGCTCCCCAAATGGTTTCCTAATATTTGTAATCACTTCCATCCAAACTAACTATTAGAAATGGCCACTAGACAAAAACTAGGGTCATCAAATTAATCTAATGCATTAACATTCCCACCATATGATTATAACTACATTATATAGGATTTATATCATATAATCTAATGCTAATGTTCATCCCTCATATGGTCATTTTGATGACCATGCATGCAAACTACCAAAAACTAGTTGTTGACTGGACCAATAACTAGTGTAACATATAATGTGATGACCCCATCGAACTAATGTCACACACGATCCAATGTGGTCCAAGAAGATTCAACAACGTGTTATCCTTTATCGGATTACTCCAATGCTCCTCACAAGTGGGACCTCTAGAACCCCCCTTTCGTGAATAGTGAAACCTAATACGCAAATGGTGCATCTGAGGCAACCATTAGAGCAAAGGCTACTCAAATTTGATGCCATAAGAGATAACCCAATGAGGGTTTAGTGCCATCAAGCTAATTTGATGCCCAACATCTTGTTAATCATATACCTAACCCTAACTCAACCAAACCAATATATACCATACAATTCGATGGAACACATGGTACCCAAGGTCTCTTCTAGCTCCATTTTTAACCCCTTTTGAAAATGTGCTAACTCCAAAGCATGGCCCAATGCGTCACAATGGATACTGTGTGAGTACAAGATGTTGACAACCATTAGGTACGCTCATACCGTTCGATGCCTACCTCTAGGCCAGTTTGATCCCATTTCCTTCTCTAGAACCTTACTCGGTACTCATCAAACTCTATCTAAATTGGTTCAACATCCATGAACAGTTATAATCCACCACCACTTTGAGATGAATAGTGAGACCTTATAGTATGATAACCATGTGATGTATTCTCTCTTGTCTAAATTGGACTTGATTCTTCTACCTTTAGTCACTCACCATGCTAATTAAAACTACTCTTGAATTCAAATGGTTAACCATGCTTGTCTAATTTGTTTAGAAGAATGCATGATAACTTTAAAAGCAACTTAGACCATATCATTAAGTTTCCTTATTTTAGTAACTTTCTTATCATTCATATTCTTAAGGGTGCTAAATAAGAATCATATGCTTATGTGATTAATACAATCTCTTGATTGAGTCATATTATAAAAATCTATGTGTAGAGATTGTGACCACTCAATTAGTTAAATCACAAGCCTAAAGGTTGGGAACTATTTCCTTCATTCTATTGATATTCTAGTAATAGTAGTTCCCTTCAATTGCCATTCTTTCAATGTGATGATATCTATTTTGTGGAAAGAATTGTCAATATAAAGATCAAATTCACATGTTGTTTAAAACTATCATAGTGTGCTTAATCATGTTTGTTCACCCTCTTATGTGCACTAACTCTAAGGAATTTAATTCATTCCATTTATGTCTCATAAATGATGATTAATCTTCCATTCATATCCATAAGATCATCATTAGTCAAATACTCCCATGTGCTACTAATGTTTTTCTTCAAGTAACTTTCAATTGGTTTAAAAAAAAGAAGATGTCCAACAAAACAAGGGAGTCCCACACAATTAGAGAAGGAAGAAGACCAAAATGGCACCATCTAAGAATGTGAGATCTTTCAATTGGTAAAGCCAATGAGGTGATCGTAAGTATTCTAGAAACTCCTTTTCAAACTGGTATAACTAGGCATAACTTCGATTATTGCAAATTTATCTTGCCTTGAACAAGATATATGATGCACTCCTCTTTAGACTCTTAATTGAATTGAAAGTTCATTCAACAAGTCATTCAAGTACTCGTTGCACAAATTAAGGGGGAACACATTCTATATCTTGTACCTCTTGAATACATTTCAATCTAAAATGGTAATACTTGTATCATTGTCTTTTGGATTATGACTTTATCTCTAAAAGTAGCAATAGTCCTGAATTCTCATGTTTCAAGCTTAACTAATAATTTAGTGCATATGTTATTTCCTTTACATGACTGTTACCAATTGGAATCCATTTTGCAAAAGGGCATTCATTCGTTATCAATTTGTATTTCTCTCATGTATACACAAAAACTTAGGAGAGTTTAGTATCAATATTTTGGAATTGGTGTTCGGTTTATTTTTCAATTGGTAAAATATTTTTAGTAGGTTTTGTACCTCCAAAATGATCGCTAGTTGTAAAATCCTGAAAGTCCACCTAATACTTCTCCGTTTTTGGTATTCAATGCCATAAGGGGAGAAATATTCGACCAAAATAAAAGGACCACAACCACTTAGATTGTTTTTAAAATCCATCAATTGGAAACTTGAAACCCCTCTTGATGGCTAAGAGGAGATCCTTTTTGAAAGCAATGCCAAAAGGGGGGAAATTCTTTTAGAGAATTCTTTTTAGAGAACTTGGCCAAAATAAAAGGACTTTGAAAAGGGGAAGCATTTTCAAAATAAAATCTTTAGATTGGTCAAAAGAAAGGTTTGAGGAAAAAGATCCATTTATCTAAGAATAGAAAATTTTCAAAACTTTGCAAAAGAAGTTTGGTTTGCAAAATCAAAATGCAAAGTGGTTGCTAATATGGGCCAAAATATTATAATGATCTTGAACTCTAAAGGAGGAGAGAAAATTGTGCAACTTCAATGAACTCTTCAGAAAAAGTAATGCTCAAAGGTATGCCACTTCTTGTTACACTAGCTTTGTGCATCTAAGTACACCTTCATCCTAGTATGAGAAATTCATGCCATAATTGTGTTTCCTTTCCTTTGTACCCTTTTTGTGATTAATGACAAAGGGGGACAAAATGTGTATTATAGCTTACTCTTGTATGGCAAAGGGGAGTAGAATAGAGCTCACTCATACAGGGGAGAAGTATGGGAACAAGTGGTAGAAAGAAAAATGTAGGGAATAAATGAAATCGATGCTAATTTTAATGCATAACATGTCATGAGCATCATGCTTATCTTTATGACACTTTATAGTTTGCACCCCACAAATGATATGATATAGAAAGTCTCCACACTTTGATCTAAATATATGCAATTGGCATTTGAGGCCAAAGCATGTATTCCTCTCTATCACATATTTAGGGGGAGCAATCTATATCATAGGATTCAAAATATTAATTGTCAAGCTTTATGTATGTTTTAATAGTGTTGTCATCAATCACCGAAAAGGGGGAAACTTAAAGTGTATCAACACCTTTGTGGGTTTTGGTGAATTGAATGGCAACACTATTAAAGGACTAATCAATTTTTCAAGTGTTGGACAGTAAACTAAGTTCAAAGCATATGTCTTAGTAAAAGGCATACAAGGTTCAACACAAGAGAACAACAATGATTTTCCATAGAAGGGTCAGTCAGGATTATGTGAATATGGAATATCACAAGCAAGATGAGGAAGCAAACAACATTGATAGAATCAGAGTCAGACTTAAGATAGGGATGAATTGGAGAAGTCTCATGCAAAGAAGCTTTGCTCATGAACAAAGAAATGAAACATGCTGATTATGTTGGTCTCCAATATAAGGTGACTTGGAAATAGTTTGGTAATATGAGGACAAGGCAAGGAATGTGCTTCGAAGGACTTAGTCGGGCGAAGGTCAAAAGCAAGAGGGCTTTTGGGACTGAATTGATATGAGTGGGTGAAGAAGAAATTTTCTTTCTAGAAGTCAAAGGTTGATGTTGTTGGGGGCCTGCTTCGTCGCCGAAGGTCCTTTAAGCAGGAACACCTTCGAAAGATTGGCATATAAGCAAACACAACACGAAGGTACATGTCGAAGCTACGATTCAGGGAGCTTCGGCACAGTGATATGCCTTGAGACGAAGGGTTGCACTGACTTAAAGAGGAAAAGACCGATCAGTCCATGATGATTTGTGTCATGGTTGTAACTAGTCATCAAGGACATAAATGTAATTTTGACCAGGCTACGTCCCGTGCCTATAAATAGGTGAACAGTACAACCGTACTGTTCACGCTGACTTGTAATAGCTCGCACGCCACTTTTGGATTTTTGCCTTTTATCAAGCCGAAGGTATAAAATGTATTTCAATATTCGTTCATAATCATATAATGAAAATGTTGATGATTCAATCATTCATAATCATTCATGTTCTTTTATGTCCCATATGTTCTTGTTTTTCACATATTGATATGATGAAGGTATGTCCTTCATGGCCTTCATCCGAAGATCATTATATCCTAAGGGATACAATGCTTCGGAGGACGAAGGTCTTTAATCATTAACATTTGTGTTGCCTTGTTCTTGATTCCGAAGCATTTGAGAACAAGTCCCCAACAGATGTGATTGTGAAGAATTATGTTTTGTTGGAAATCCCAACATTAGAAGCATGATTTGAAGCCATAAAATTAACTCAAATGTATTGTGATGGTTCAAATCACAAGGCTTAAGGGATGCTAGCTTAAGAGATCAAGCAAGGTCACAAGTACAAGCAGAAGGTATCAAAGACAAAACCTGGAAGGGCTCACTTGTTGTGCAAGACTTTGATATAAAAGGCCAAAAGTGAGAAATCAACAAGGAATTGAATTTTTGGTCTTTCTAATGTTTGGATAAGGTCTTGATGACCATTGCAACATATTGGAACTCAGTGAAGTGAGAATATTTCTTAGATTTGGAGTTTAGGGTTCCAAGTGTTAAGACAAGCATAAGTTTGATGAAATGGTACAAAAAGAGTTATAGGACTGAGAGAAGCTAATGGGATGATTTAGAAGGTATGTATACACCTAAGGACCATTTATCTAAGTGATGTAAGTGCCCAAGAGAAGAGCCAAGTGAAAACAAAGAAAAGATTCATAAGTTTGGACCGAGTAAGTAGAGAACACTTATTCTAGGCTTGGGTCGGCTAGTGCACCAGGCCAATCCTAATAGCACCAGTGGTGCAACCAGATTGATTGTGAAGAGAGCTTAGAAAATGGATAGTTGAAATCAGTCTTTGGTGGCACATCGGACCTTTAGAGTGCAACGACTAGTTTCCAGTGGCGTTGAAGTGGCATAATGGTTGACCAGACCAGTTCATTACCACCTAACATCTTACAGCTTTTTAGAAAGGTCACTGGAACAACAAGCATGAGAGAGGTCTAGTGGTGCACAAGACTAGTACCGTTGGAGGTCCGATGCACCTAGAAAGTACAAAATTTACCAAATAGCTAGTTTGGCTTTAGGGGGCTATAACTACCCCCTCCACGACCCAACTCAGACAAGCAAGTGTTTAGAAGTTCATATACATATTCCTATCTATTTGAGTCCTCTCTAGTGATCTCTTTGTGAGACTAAGTGATTAGCGCATAATCAAGTGATATAGAGTGGTGTATGAGCTAGAGTGCTTGTGCTAGAGCAAAAGAGTTGTGTGTAAAGAGCTAGAAGAGTTGTAGAAAGTTTTCTAAGAGCTAAGTGACCTTGAGCAAGTGTGTCGGCTACGACCATTCAGTTTAGCATTCGCCAGTGAGCTCCCAAGTTGTAGCGAGTCTCAGGTTTGTTGTAAAGCAAACAAAAGAGATAGTGGAAGTCTAAATTTATTACAAGTGGTCATAAACTTGAGCAAAGGGAGGAAGGAGTTGGAATAGTCTCCAAGCCAGTTGGCTAACTCCAACATGGATGTAGGGAAGCATTTGAGGCTTGGCCAAACCACGGGATAAATCACATGTCATGTCCCTTGTTCCATTTTCTTACTTGCACTTCTTACATTTGCATTTGGTATTAATGTTTGGGAAGTACAGGTCATCATTGAACTAAGACATTGTTCCAATGCAACCGATCCAATCATGTAAGCTAAGTTCATTTGGATTGAAAAGTTTTAATTGCCTATTTACCCCTCTAGGCTACATCAAGATACTTAAGTACCCCAAAAGTACTTTCAGACTTCAGTGAGTCCTCTAATGTCTTTCTAGAGGTGTTAATCTTTTTTATCACCACTTTGTCCTTGCCCAAGTCCATGTTGCATCCTTCGAACTATATTTATCAACACTATCAAACAATATTAGTCCAAATGGTTATGTTGATAATCAAACACCAAAACTTAACTAATCAATGGGACTAGATCTTTTTTCCTTATATGCACCACAATAACTAATTAGACTCACCAATATCAAGCTACTAGTTCATACCCCCTTTATAGTTTGGTTGAAGGTAAGCCAAAGTCCTAAACTACTCTAATTGTTTATTGACTATAATCGATACTTAGAACTAGTCCATCCTTAACCTTGTCATGCATCCTTTGAAAATTGAAATGACTTACATATTTAGGGGCATGAAAACCATTGATTTACCAAACAACCACCGTTGTTGTGACCTGACTCACATTGCCTCTACAAAAACATGTTAGTAACAATAAACTTGTGTTGTCATTAATCACCAAAATAATTAAGGATCTAGATGAATCTCCCTCTTTTTAGATATTGTTGACAACACTACATTGAGTATGTGAAGAAGTGAGGTTTTTAAAATACTTGGTTTGCATGAACTTGTGGCATTAAATCATAATAGTTAGATCAAGATTATACAAATCAAGTCCACAAAAAGAACCATTAGGATAAAGGTTTCAGAATAAGTACACTCTTAATCTCATTTGCATGAATGAAGGAACAAAAATGAGCATAAGTAACTTGATATAAATATAACATGAGAAAATACATGACACAACATATCATATGCAACATATTTTATGAAGTACAAATGAGAGTGTCATGGGAGAACACACACGAAAGTAGCAACATCCATAGAAAGAAGTAAAACATACTCATACACTTCCTATCTCACATAGTTTGTACCATCTCCCACTTTAGCATCAAGCACCAAAATTGAAGGGTTTATTGGTGGTGAGGAGGCATATGTGTTAGATACTGAGACTTGAGGGGTGAGCTCAAACTGCTGTACATAGGGTGTATCATTAGAATCTATGCTATCAGCTGCAATCTGAATCTAAGGCTATGTAGAGGACACTGAAACAAGGTTATATGTTTGAATCTAAATGTTCGATATCTCAAGTGTTATTGACAAAGACTAACTAGATGTATCTAAAGCTGCCATTGTTGCTATCACTATAGTCTCTAAAGTAGAAGTGGCTAATTGATGAAGACATCACTCCTATACATACACTGCATGGACCAATAACACGAGCACATGCACGACAATTGAATCTCTAGGTTCATTCTAAAGAATTTGGGAAGGGCTGATGTGTCAAGGAGAAGCTAGGACGTCCATAATAAGAGGGAGTCCAAGTCCAACTCGACTTTGACTCCACCTCATAGTCCATGACCATCTCACACTAAAACTGACGCCTAAGACGCATATGGACTCCAATTTCGATGTTCTTTATATACATGGAAATCTGAGGAGGTAGGCTTTCCAACCCAACTGGTCTCATCTCAATCTCCTTTGGAGTCAACGAAAATCCTTGAAACAAGACATCATATAGATTCTGTTTTGGTTCTGCGACACTGTCTTTTGGGTTGTTGGCCCATGTATCATGTTGGAGCTCATTAGGGGCGTGACTAGGGGTCTTACATGCTCCTAAACCCTATTTTATCAGTAGCCACCATCACCATTAGGGTTGAGTTTTGCTTAGATTCAATTTGTTCTTGAACAGTGTCGTCGTGATTCAATTTGTCCTTGAACAGTCCTTAAACACTATCAATAGCCACCCCAATCTCATGATCAATACTAGTTTGATTGTGTTTTTCCTGTTTTTGCTTGTGTTGTTGATTGCACTTGCAGTGATAAGCCTTTTTACGAGGTAATTTGTGTGTCATGGGTGATAACCAGCAAAGAAGTGGTGTAGTGATTGCTAGGAGCCATTCGTCTAGAGCCTTGGATCATCAACGTTGAGATCTCCACCCAATCAGGTTTATACTACCTCACGGGAGATTGGCCATCATCTTCTATCAAGTGGTATAAAGATTCAGATTGCCCTAAGGTATAATCAAGTGCCTTTAGATTTATTTTTTGTTTCGTCCCATAGTCCACAAAAGCCAAAAAAATCTTCATTTCTCGTCCTACAATCATCGTCTTAGCCTTTGCACAGTTTAGTTTTGGAGTCCACAGTTCTGAGTTTGTGTCCTAGGTTGAGTTTAGTTGTTGGTTTTGATTTGTTTTGGTTCAGTTTTGATACTTTCCATCTGCTGAAACACAAAAAATTCAATCTACAAAATAAATCCATTAAACCGATCCTATCTACTGATTCCATCTACGTTTTGTGCTTCACCAAAAACCCTAATTCGGAGCCCATTCTTCAAACGACCATAACTTTTCACTCGGAGCTCGAAACTGTGTGCATTTTTATGAAAGCATGTGAAATTTTTTGCATCCGTTTCTCCCCCGCTTTGTTGGGTTTATCGTTTTTAGAATTCCCAAATTTAGCCTGGAAACATCAGTTCTCATTTTCAAAAGAATTTGCTGATTTTTCAACGATCTTGTAGATTTTCAGAGGCCACATCTTTGCGCAGAAAAATCTCAAACTTGGTGTATTTCTTTCTTATGTGCCACCGAAAAATAGAAAAAATATAAACAAAATATATTAAAAAACAAAAATTGCAAAAACAATGACTAGAGCAAAGAGCAGGGAAATAGAAAAAGAGAAATATAGTTGCACATAAGCATGAATTCCATTAAACTGTGCACCTCTGTGATTGTTCTGGCTTCCAACTTGTTCCCTTGCTATCCGTATATTCTTGTTACCTCTTTTTATTCCTTACTACAATTGTTCTAATACATTTTCTAGGCCATCAACTTGGACAAGTCCTTCGGATACTTTTCAGCATTGCTATTTGTTACTGATTTGTGTGCCACAGATACAAATATAGTGAGCCTTGACAAGCTCCACCTTTCTCTTGAGTAGAACAGGTACACCTTTGTAATCACACTCACGCTCTAAGTGCTTTTACACCAACCATTGTTTGCCACTTGTAGTGCTGGCAAGAACCTTGTAAGAGTGGGGTAAGATGCTTCATAACTTTTGTTCCACCACCACTCTTGATAGTAGTTGTAGGGTTCATGAAAGTTGCTTGTAGGGGATGAATAGATAAAACCTAAAATTTATCACTTTAAACACAAACTCAAATCCTGGTTGGGCGTTAGAATGAGAATCAAGTCGATTGGAGTAAGGGAGAGTAGTTCTTCTTGCATGTGTTGCTCTTATGATTGTGGAGATACTTTAGGAGCAATACAACTGATTTGGGATCAAGCACAAGCAAGAGAACTTCAGAGAGAGGGAGAGGCAGAAACAAATCACAAATCAAACTCAATCTCAAAGACACGGGCGATTTATTTTTTGAGGTTCGGCTTTGTAAGTGCAATCAACCTTTTGAGGGTTTTGGTGATTAAATGACAAAACAAATAAAGACTCTACTAAGTTTGCTCCAAGTATGTACTCAATTATTGCTCCAAGATGCATTCAAATTTTATATCTTTGAGTCGTAGGAATCACCGTATAATTAAGAGGGATACACAAAAGGTAATGGTGTTTGCATAAGCTCAAATTCTCTATTTCAAAAGCTAATTTTGAAAAGCGAGTTTTAAGAGGCAGTCGTGCTTGTTAAACCTCACCAAGGTTCTCTGAATAAAAATTCCTCTCTGGTGCAAGGCGGTTGAATCGTCCCTAGGGGCGATTCAACTAGCTTTGATCAAAGAGGGTCTCTGGTTTCATATGATTGAACTGCCAGTTCAATCAGGAAACTAGTAGAAACCGGTTGAACCAGCCCCTAGAGGCGGTTCAACAAGGATCTGCTCAGTCGATCGTTCTGCATCTTCTGCTAGACATGTGATTGAACCAGTCCTCTAGGTTGGTTCAACCGGCGTCAGGTGGTTGAGGTCGGCAGTTGAATCGGCCAACTAAACTGAGTTGCTCTCTAGTAGAAACCGGTTCAAATGGCATTCTATGTGGTTCAACCGCGCTTTTCACAGAACTTTCAGATGATCAGCCTTTTTGCAGAACCACCTATATATACCCCCTCCACTCTCTCTCCTCATTCAATCACGCCCATTAGTGTTTACCTAACTCAAAACTAGAGCATTTACTCCTCTATCACACTCCAACTCTCATTCTCTCTCATTGATTTGAGGAACACTTGGTGTGAGGTTGAGTTCGACGATGTCGTGATTTGATTTCACTCTCCCTCCCTCCCTCTCTCCCTCTCTTGAGCTTTTTATAAACATCAACTTCGTGCAGATTTGTTTCTCTTGGAACCTTGTGTTCCTTGATGGTTTGAGGTTGCTTGGGAGTCTCCAAATTTGTGGATGACCCCAAGAAGTTTGTATTACCCGCTCTTTGAGCAAACTTGAGAAAGGGGTTGCCTTGACCTATGTGGTCAGCTAAGGGAGGATTAGTGTTCGTAAAGACATATCCATTTGTGGGTCCTCAATGGGGACTAGGGCACCATTGTGGTGTGGCCGAACCTCGATATAAATAGAGTGTTTTTGTGTTCATAGTTCATCTTGTTGTAAGCAAGGATTCAAGCGTTACTTTTCGCATGTGTGGATTGTGTGGAGTTTCTCCACTCATATCCACTACCTTTATCTCTTGATTATCTCAGTAATTCGTTCGATCAAAGTCAATCTCATCAATTTTATTGCTAGATTCAAATTTAGTTTCAACTTTGCTGTTGAACTAGTTCAGAGTGGTTCAACCGCCCTGGTAGCAGTTGAACCGACCTGCACCAGTTGAACTGGTTTTATCACTTGTTTCGAAGTTTTTGTTGAAATTTTTAGGTGTAGCCTATTCACCCCCTCTAGGCTACTTTTAGGCTTCGAAGAACCTATGTCTTCATTGAGGAGTCCACTATGGACAGGTCTCTTTCAACCCTTTCCTCCTTTCAATCAGTTACTTATACCGCTTGAGTAGCTTCTCAAATCGAGAGACACTAAGTCTCCGCGATGAGTTCCCCACAAATTCAGAGTCTCTCGCTATCCTTACAAGTGTGTGAATGAGAATGAGATTAGAAGTGAGAAAGAAAACACAAGTCAAAACTCTAACCAAGAAAGAGCACAACAAATTCAAGAAACAACCTTCCTCAATGTCTCTCCCTAGGTGTCAATCACTAGTTGATCACTTTTACAAATGTGGCACTTGGAGGCTATTGATTGCTTTGAGTGTAACTTGGAGTGAATGCTCTTGCCCTTGTAATGAGTAGGAATGAATGAAGTGCTTGGAAAGCTTGGGTGCCATTGAATGGGCAGGTTAGGATGTATTTTAGCCTTCAACCACCCACATAGCCGTTACTGCAATCTGCGCACTCGCGGATAGTCTGCGAGCCCTGTCGGAATGAAAATCGCCTAGATGGGGGGTGAATAGGCAAAATATAAAATTAACAACTTTAATCACAAACTTCAACCCTAGGTTAGTGTTAGAACATGTATAAATTCAATCAGAGTGAGGGAGAGGTGTTCTTCTTGCTTGAGTTGCTCAATTGATTGCGTAATTACTTTAGGAGCGAACTCAAAGTGATGTGAAATCAATCACAATCAAGAGAACAATAGAGAGGGGAGAGGAAGAAGCAAATCGCAAGAAAATGATCAAGCACAAAAAACACGATGATTTGTTTCCCGAGGTTCCGCTCCGAACAACGAATGTCCCCGATGAGGTGTCCGCTAAGGACGGGTCCCTTTCAACCCTTTCCCTCTCTCAAACGGTCACAAATACTGATTGAGATTTCTTCACTTCTTGGGGACATAGAGTCCCACAAGGACCTCCACACAAAAAATGAAGTCTCTTGTTTCGCTTTACAATTTGTGAGAATGGGGGTGAGGATGAGAACGAAAACTCAAATCAAGAGCACAAGAACTTGCAACACTCAAGCACAAGCCGCTAAGTCTCTCAAACACAAATTGATCGAACGTGGCATGTATATGGCTTTGAATGTGTGCCAGGTGTTGCACTTGATGTATCGTTGATTAGAGTAGCTATTGTGGCTTCAACGTGTTGGTTAGGGGTATTCATAGCCCTAACCAACCTAAATAATCATTGGAAAACTAGGCTGAAACTGCTCTATTTGCAGGTGCACTGGACCGCCTGATCCTATTAGAGCAGGGAGCCATTGAAGATTGTTAGTCGAACATTGAACCTTGTTAGATGGTCTGGTGTGCCACCAGACCGATCCAGTGCCCCAGCTCCAAACTGCCCAAGAAACAACCTCTCTAGAACTTTGGCTCGACGCCACACCGGACTGGGTCTTTGTTCACCGAACCGGTCGTACGCCTTCTTCGGTTGAAAACCCGCTGTAGCCCTCTCTACGCACTTGCTCCGGTGCACCATATCGCAGACCAGTTTTTGCAAACTTTGACTTATCTTCTTTATATGAGTTTGGCTGCACTTGATGGTGTTCCTATGACTTAGACAAACATATCTAGTGACTTTCCAACTAGTCTAAGTCATGGAATTTGGTTGTTTCTATTTCTTCAACTCATATTCCTTCTCTAGTTCAAATTGGCTCCAAAAAAGGTGTTTCATTGAAACCGAGCTATCCAACCTCTTTGCATGAGTTAAATAGGTTCCTATGGGTGTATACAAGTAATACAACTTATCCAAAATATAGAACTAGGCAAACTTCTATTCCAAGTTTTATCCCTTTTAGGTTGGTTTTGAGCTGATTTTGACTCAGAAACAAAACTGTTGAACTTATGAATATGTGAATCAAAGACTAGGCAAACTAGTTAGTCCATAAGGTTGTGATGGTCATCAAGCACGAAAATCAATTAGGCCTTGTTTGTTTTGTTGGAATTGAATTCCATTCTAATATCATAATTTAGACACAAACTAATTAAGTTAATATATTTGTATATGTAATATATTTGTATATTATCCTAAATCATATGAGAGAGATAGTTATACACTACAATTATGCTAGATAGAAGCAAGCAGAACAGTATGCTATAAGTTGTACATTAGAAAAGTAGCATGTAAATCTATAGAATCAATTTCCATTTCTCACCCCATGAATTTGAGATAGGCTTATAAATAAACTTTGGGAAGCTGTGGAATGTCATGTTATAAAAAATAGCCTACTCCATTAGTTAGATTCCAATTCTGCAAAATGAAGGGAAACAAATGGGGCCTTAGAGAAAATGGTTTATAGCCATTTCCCTTTCACGGACGGTCCACCGCTGCAAGATCAATGGCTAGATTGCATTATTTATTTGCAACGATTATAAGTGCATTAAATGTGTCGCCAGATGTCTGATAAAGTGCATCATAGATGGTCCGCCTCTGATCCCAGATGGTCCATGCTTGGCAATAAAATTCATTTTAGCGAACTTGGCACTTCATGTTGATCAAACTTTGAGTAGGCAGACAATTCGCAAATTGTATCCAGACAGTCCGCACAAGGTGCCTAACAATACTTGACTTAGCCCTATACGGTTTGTAGTTAATTTCTTCATTTTGACATTGTTCCTATCTGAATCTGATTTCGATGTCGCGGACGGTCCACATTCGAGGCCCGGACGGTCTACGCCTTCTCAATTTTTTGAGATTTATCATTTGATGTATATTCTTATGGACCTGTGATCATATCTCTCCCATTTTGGTGATTGATGGCAACACAACCAAAGCAAATAGTAAATTTTAGATTTATAACTAGTTTGCAAACTTTCAAGTGTTCATAAGATACTAAGTTAAGATCAAGTCTAAGTGGAATTGTTTTGAATATTTAATATTTTGGACCATATTTGCACCACATAGTTTTTGATTTTGCAAAGTTTTGGATTCTTTTGGTAAATTGTTTTTAAGAACCTCTTGCTTTTGGCCAAAAAGACAAGAATGACATTTTGTCAAGTAGTTCTTAAGTTTGAAAAACTCTCCCCCATTTTGAAAAAGCTTTTGTTTTTGGCCAAATAAAATTCTCCCTTTGTGAATTTATCCCCATTTTAGAAAGAGTTCTCCTGACATCAAGAGAGTTTTTATCAAAACAAAAAGATACCAATTTGAAATACTAAAAATTTTAAAAACACAAGGCGGAGGTGGTGGTGTGATCCTTTTGTTTTATGGCCTAATAATTTATCCCCCTTTGATGTTAAGCACAAAAAATGGAGACAATTGTGTGGTCTTATCAAACAAAGATGGAGCAATTAAAAACATGAGTTTGAGAAAGGGATCTTTGAGAAACGGATAACGACTTTTGCTAAAGGAGGGAAGAAGCGCAAAGATATGTAGAGACCGCCAAGGGCTTCGGAGGATGGTTTCACCCAAGATACATCTTAAGCATCCACAATCCAAGCCAGAGCAAAGAGAAGACTTGCTAGACTTAGGGGCAACAGAGTCAGCACTAGGAATGAGGAAAACAACAACAATCCTCGCAGAACAACTTCCACTTGCTAGCTCTAAGGGGAGGAAGACAAGGCTGATGCTTTGGAGGAAGATTCAACACACAGTCGGGGAAGATGTATCATGTTTTCTATGGAGAGAACAAGGGTCATACAACAAAAACCTACCAAATAACTATACAAAAGCAAAAAGGCCTCGCTACTACTGTTGCTCAAACAACTCAGTCGAAGGAAGGATTTAGTACATCTTCATATTATCCACCATATATTCCTCAGCATGTCCAGCATCAGGAACCAAAGCCTCAGCAAACGTCAGGCTCTATCGCTTCAACCAATCATTCGCCTAGTCGTTGGCTGCCACGTCCATCCTTCATCCTGAGACCACCTCCATATGATCAATCCCCATCTGCCATCCTCAATTCTCAGTATAGGACATGCAACAACACGATATAAGGGAGCCTCCGAAGCTCATGTAGTTAATAGCATGGTTCTAGAAACTAAACATATATACTAAGGCTTTAGGGGCTGGACAGGTAAAACCGAAGTCATCACAAGAAGGTTACATATATCTTTTGTAATACATTTTCTTGTAATTTATTTTCATCGCAGTAGACTACGAAGAATATACATCTCTATCAAATCTATAAATGTAATTCTGTGGTTGCACCTTCAAGTGCAATAAAGAAGCAAAAGATCCCAAAGATCTTAGTATGGAAGCAGGATCAAGGCTCTGAAGTTGTTCCTAAGAGAATGCAGAGTTAGAAATAACACATTTAATAAAGGTGAAAAGACTCCAATGTTGTTCCTACGGGAATGCGAAGTCACAAAGAAGACACCTAGTTAAGGTGAAAAGGCTCTTAAAGTCATTCCTAACGGAATGCACAGTTAGAAAGAAAACACTTAGTAAATCCAAAGTCGTTCCTATGGGAATACAAAGTCAAATCTTGAAGTCCTTTGTATCGAGCGGGAATTAGAGTGAAGCAACTTTGTGTCGAGCGTATGGTCGTCAGATCAAAACTCCTGGAGTTGGTCCATTTTGCTACCGGCTTACTGGATAACCTCTTTGTATCTAGGGGTAGTTTAAGTAGTAATAACCCTCGATAAATAGAAGGGTGGGCTGATTGTTTTAGCCATCTCTTTTGGCTATCTCATTAGGCTAGTTTCATTTAGTAAACTCTAGTCTCCATCCCCTTGTGTAGCCGAGATTCACAGATGTTTTGAACTTGCGCCTATCTTTGTAATCTTCACTGCTCTATTCAAAGGAAGGGTGGTTGGATCCATCCATAGGGCTCGTTCAACCCGATTCACTCAGTTTTGTCTCCGCTGAAATTTTGAGTCGATTTTTTTCTCATGTTCTTCCTTTCCTTCTCTTTGTGGATTTGTGAAGAACCATCGAGTTCTCGTGTTTTGGGTGCTATTGAGAATTTATTGGTCGAGAGATACACTCTTTGGATCACTGCATGCTCCCTCTTGGTGCAGTTCTTGGTCGTGATCTGAGTTGGTCTCATTTTGAGTTCGTTTGAGAAAACCCAAATAAAACCCCAACCTTCTAGGAAAATCTGATCTGCACATGAGTTTTTTATTTGCTCTGGGTGAAACTTTAAGGTTCATCTTCACTCCCTCTGCGCAAACTCCCTGTGAAGTTGGAGTTGAATCTTGGCATTTTTACCTACCTAGAACTATCACTCATCATCATGGCACTGCCGCTCGCGCTTCTATGTGATTCTAGCTCTAAAATTTTGCAGATAGTTGGCAGTTCCTAGGTAGAATTTTAGTATATTCAGTCGACCTTCAACTTAGTATTATTTTATGTAGTTTCAGTCGTCCTATGGGGTTTCGTTGAAGCCAGGATCAAAGTCATGGTGTTGTTCTCAAGAGAGAAATTCTAGTGGTTCCCATTCACCCCTCCTCTATGGTGGCCTACCGGTCCTTCAAATATAAACCCATGCATTCCATGGAAGAAGACAAAAAAATAATCCTCAAAGCATCTATAAAATCTGAAAGGGAAATAGGGTCAAACCTTTTTCCTAAATGATTTTGGTGGTTGAATTGCCCAACACAAATAATTGGACTAACTAGTTTGCTCTAGAATATATGTTCTACAGGTGCCAAAGGTTCACAACAAACCAATACAAAGTTAAAAGAAAGGGTTCAAAACAAAGGAGCAAAGAAAACCGAAGGCTGCCCTGGTCTGGCGCACCGGACTGTCCGGTGCACCACCGGACAGTGTCCGGTGCACCAGGGAGATCAACTCTGAACTTGCCACCTTCGGGTTTCTGGAAAATGTTCTTCGCTATAATTCGCCAGACTGTCCGGTGTGCCAGTGGAGCAACGACTAGCGCGCCAACGGTCGTCTGCAAAAGTGAACAGTGAACAGTGCGGACTGCGCGCGCAGAAGTCAGAGCAGGCGCTAGAAGGCACACCAGACAGTGAACAGTGACTGTTAGGTGCACCACTGGACTGTCCGGTGGCCCAGTTGTCAGAAGCTCCAACGGTCGAACCCTAACGGTTGGGTGACGTGGCTGGCGCACCGGACAGTGTCTGATGGCGCACCATACTGTCCGGTGCGCCCGTCGACAGACAACCTCCCCAACGGCCATTTTGGTGGGTGGGGCTATAAATACCCCCCCAACTACCACACTTCAAGGCATCCAAGTTTTCAGCCATTGCATTCAATACAAGAGCTCTAGACTTCACTCCAAGACATAAACAAGAGATCAAATCCTCTCCCAAGTCCAAAGATCACTCCAAACATTTAGTGACTCGTGAGAGAGAGATTTTTGTGTTCATTTGAGTTCTTGTCACTTGGATCGCTTTTCTTCTTCCCCATTTCTTATTCCCAAGTCATTTGTAATCAAGGCAAGAGACACCAATTGTGTGGTGGTCCTTGTAGGGACTAAGTGTCCCGATTGATTGAGAAGAGAAGCTCACTCGGTCTAGGTGACCGTTTGAGAGAGGAAAAGGGTTGAAAGAGACCCGGTCTTTGTGACCACCTCAACAGGGAGTAGGTTTGCAAGAACCGAACCTCGGTAAAACAAATCACCGTGTCACACTCTTCATTTGCTTGTGATTTGTTTTCGCCCTCTCTTTCGGACTCGATTATATTTCTAACGCTAACCCCGGCTTGTAAGTGTGCTTAAAGTTTATAAATTTCAGATTCCGCCTATTCACCCCCCCTCTATGCGACTTTCAAAATCAAAACAACAACAAAAGGTGTGTGCTTACCTTCAAGCTTGTATACACAAGGCAATCCGAGAAATCATCAAAGGGTACCACAAATACTCTAGCCTCAAGCTTCAGAAATCTAGTGTTGTCCATCATATGGCGACATATATTAGTCTCTGGGTTGTCTGAGCAGCAGTAGAGATTGTCGTCTGGCCAGCCACCAAAGATGGTCACCCCGCCTCCTATGGATACCCTAGTTTCTCAACAAAGACGCGTATTTTAGCAATCTACTCTACAATCATCGCTTGCCAGCCGAGTGGTGAATCACAAACCGTTGAGTCCTAATATTTCTCTATTTCAAAGGGACTTCTTCCCTGGAGACCTTCTCCCTTGTTGTCACCTTTGCCTCTTTGGTCCCTATGACATTTTTACCTTTATCATATCTAGGGATAGTCTCTTGAGCATGCGCCTTGGATTTAGCCACTTTTGGTGGCACAAACGCCATTGTAGCTACAGTCCTTTGTTGTTGCTAATAGTGCGACTGCATGCAGATCTTCAGCTATCATCGTTGTTGTAATCGCCCTGCACATACTGGTTTTTTCTGTCACCATTGCTGTTGCGAAGATCTTCTCCACCAAAGCCTCTAGGGTGCTTCTGGTTCATTAGTCTCCTTGGCTATATTCTCATAAAGAAAAGCACTTATTATGTGGGTTATCTATTCTATTTTCTTTGAGGTCTCTGCTAAGGTGTCGAAGTCAAAGTTTTCATTGGCTCTGCCTCCATTTTGGCCAGAGGAGTTTCGTCAAGTATGGGCAACTCAACAACTTCCTTAGTCTCAAAACTTTCCTATAAAAATATGAAGAAAACATCAAAAGGAAAGCTTTGCATCATAAAAATCTAAGAACCACACAAAAGCCACACAAAATCCCATTACATACCTTCAGTAGCTCTGAAGCCCCAATGGTTGGCTTCGGCACAATAACAGTCGCCTTTTCTTCAAAACTGCTCTTCGGCTTCGCACGCCCATCTTCTACTGTAGAAGTCCTATGGAGTTTGGTGGTAACCTTTACCTGCTTCTGCTTTCTTTTCTTCCCTCGCCTTGAGTCAGCTGAGGGTAGTGGAGATAAAGGAAACCTAATTGCATCAAAAACACGGTTCAACAAACGTTTTTTCCAAGCTCCAAAGGCCATGTTGAGTACTTCATCTTCCTTATTATTATAGTTTCCAAGAATCTTGTTGCATTTGTCCTCGATGGCCTCCAGCCATTCATCGCATGGCTCACTGAATTCACTCTCAAATTTATACGTACATTTCAATCTAACATGCTCCGGCTCTTGCTCCAAAGAACCATCTTTCTTTAGTTCTAGCATCGCCCATTCAGCCATCAGTTGTTAGATCTTAAACACCAGGTGTGCCTAAACAAGATCCCTTGTACCAATGTGGGTACAAACGACATTGAAAGCAATAAAGGTGTCCTGAGCTTCGAACTTCCTATAGCAAGTCATCCTCTAGAATCTCAAGCTCGTCTTGATAGACCTCTGAATTATGCCCTTGATATCTTCCCTCTTTTCCAAGTCATTCTTCGCATATAAGCATTCCTTTGTCCAGACTTTGGGCCATTTTCTATGATATACATGGGCCAGGAATTGTACTTCCTTTCGATAAGCAAAATTATAACATCCGAAGTTGTTATGAAGGCGATCCTCCAACTGCCTTCGTCTGGTAGTGTAGCTCATGAATTTTACAAAAAAAACATTCCACATTTGGCTCTATGTCGTAACTTCGTATAGCCCAAATAAAAATCTCGAGCCTCACTATTGCACTAGGAGTAAGATGGTGCAGATATATATATTAAACATTTTAATACTCCCACCACCATCTTGTGCAGTGGAAACCGAAGCCCAGTTTTCAGAAAAGCTTTGAAAAACAACCACTTCATCTTCCCTTGGCATTAGCATGGTGTCCTCGCCCCCAAGTCGAACTAAATCAGCATCACTAATATAATGAGAATTTGTCAACACCTAAATGTGTCCACTCTTAATCGTTGACATTCTGAAGTCCACATGGCTTGACTTTGTTGGTCGAATATCGTTGTTGTCTTTCTCAATGTATAGATTTTCGCTATCATCTTTGGAATCCCCTATCGGATCAGCCACATCTCCTTTGACTTCAGTTTCGACAGTTAAATCAGTTACTCTAGCCTCAATCTTAACCGCTTTAGCTAAAAGACCGCTTTCAACAAGCATAGCCCCCTCATTCACTTCAGCGACATCCAAAGCTACCACTAGGGCGAGTTCACAGACTACTCTCTCTCCTACTATCTCTCAAGAAGCAAAGTCACTAACAAGTTCAAAGCCTAGCTAAATAAGCGCTAGTTCGAAGTAAGCTTTAGAGAAAAACAAAAACAAGCTGTAGGGCACAAAAGCAGTGAATGTCGTACTCAATTGCGTGAGTCTCTCGTTTTTTATACTAAAAGGCACGACAATCAAGAACCCACCCATCTTCAGTTACTGCACATTAGCCCCCACCGGTCACATGTGGTTGTTTTTTTATAATGAGCTCCGGGAAGGTGTTTTTTGACCTTCGGCACAACACCTCCCTTATTCATTTTGCGGTCTGAGCTCATTAGGAAAAATGAACTAATTTTGCGAGGGGCTACAGTTGGGGGCCTCTATTGCCGAATGTCCTCAAAGCATTGTATTATTAGTCAAATATGTTATAGGTACTACCAAGAGACAGCGAAGCTAGCCTTCGTATGAAGTAGTGGGCAAGGAAGCAACAAAGCTAGGAAGCTTCAGCTTCATGGAGTTGACTAGCAAACAGAAACGAGGAGAGAAGAAGCTTCGACGATGTGATACCAACGCACAAAGCAGAAGTGAATTAGAAGAATCCAAAAGGATGGCCAGCGCGTCACAAGGGAGAAAAAGACAGCATTACCCTTTTAGGATTTGTAGTTTGTATATATAGGATTTGTGGGTGTGTTTGTAATTTCACACGAAGTTGTATCCCTCCACTATAAATAGAGGAATAGTGACATGCATTAGGGCACGTTCTGCGGACGAGGAGGGTTGGAATCTCTCTACCTCTGAAGGTGTTTACCCTATCTTCATGCTCTCATTTGTAAAGCCCAAGGTATTCCTGTATTCACTTATAACGATGTGGAATGGAATCTAATTGAATCTTCAAAATGGATTGTCATATCACACTTTTATGTCTGATCTTTTTCAGATGTTATTTATCTTTCTAACCTTCTTCCTCTAATCAATCCCTTAAAAGAGAGACTTATTAAAGGGAGAAGGAAAGATTAATCCATTTGTGTTGCATTGTTTTTGGTTCTTCTCAGGAATCAAAAGCAAATGACCAACAATTATAATCAGCTCAGAATATATAATCCAACATATATTATATAGATTATATAACCGAGTTTATATAATCCTATTGGAGATGTTTGTTTACACAAATTATTAGTGGGTAAAAGCCAAACAATAATCTAAAACAATTATCTAATGATCTGGCTTATAGATTATCATAGTCTAGGTACCTAGATTATATAATCCAACCCAATAAACTATGTTGTTTGTTAACTCTTAACTTATTAAGCTGGATTATATAGTTTAGAGTGTAAACAAACATGGCTTTAGTTTAAAATAAGTTAGTTTATACAATCTAGGTAGATTATAATCCCAAACAAACAACCCTTAATTGTTAAAGGTTTTAAGCAAAAGGCATGAAATTGACTAGCCTTTATTGTAGCATTGTTCCTGCTTCTTCAATAGTAAAATGTAAGGACAAAATGGCTGTTGTAGCTTGTAACACCTCAATCCATCTCTTAGAAGTAGTTGAGTTGAGTATGAAACCATTAGAGCAGAGATAGTTTTTTCATACCAAAAGAGTTGATGTCATTATTTGGTTCATTCATTTTGGAGCATGGATTTTTGCTTGATAAATAGTTGCAAGGATTATTCTGATATCCAACTATTTTTACCCTCAAATAAAATATTCTATTTTTAAATCACTCGTGAATTTTATAAAGATTTTAAAACATATTTATGTATATATGATCATGAGTATGTAAAAGGAAAAAGGAAAGAGGTTCAAAATTCTGAACAGAAGTAAAGGGATTTCTCCCCACCTCTTGGCCCATGGCCACTTCTGGCCCCACTCAGTCCAGCTAACCCGGCGCCCGCGCCCGCTCTCCTCGCTCTTGCTGATAGGTGGGTCCTGCACCTTGCCTCTCTTCCAGGTGGAGCCCAGTCGTTAGTCTCCCTTATCCCCTTTCCCTGTTCTTCTTCTGCTTTCCTTTTCTACTCAGCCTGGTTGTCGCTATCGCCGTGTCTCACTATCGTGTGTGTGGAAAAAGCTGACCACGTGACCCCTTCCATATTAGGGTGAAGCATCTTTCCTTTTCCCCAAGCTCTCCTTCCATTCTCCCCCTCTCTCCTTCCTTTTGCGTGGACGCTGTCGTCGTGACCGCCATGGATGGAAGGATCCAATCAGATCAATCCGGACCAATCCCTTCCCTTTCTTTTCCCTCTCTCGGTCTTTAAGTATCAACCTGAGCCCCGCTACCGAACCCATGCACCAGCACCCTCTCCTATGCTCTCTTGCTCCTTGCCCACGCTCGTCGTCGTGGTCGCTATCGTGCCGTTGTAGCCCATGGCCGGGGACCTTGGTGCTTCTCCAACCACGTTGAGGCCACAGTGGTGATCCCTGAAGCCTGTTACAGCTATCCTGAGCCTTCACCGGCTCGACCTAGCCCCACAGCAACGCCTCGACAATGCCGGAGCTCGACTCGCTGTCGTTCTTTGTCACCAACCACCCTCACTACTCCAACCTCCTCGGTGAGGCCCTAGTCATGTATGCTTCTCCCACAGCTACCCTCCCGAGCCTTTCCTCGGTCATTTTGGCCCCTAGAGCACCGTTCCGGCCAGCTCTGGCAAGGCGTCGGTCGTGCACCACCACGCGCCATGCCTAGCCACACACTACCCTTTCCCTGTCGCCGGCTCATCAGCTTGCAGAGCTAGGTGCATGTAGCCAAGTCGAACCGCCTTGGCCATTGGATCACGATCGCACAACCAGTTTTAATTAGAGACGAGTCGGCTCGTCCTATTTAATCATGGCACTTGAATCTTGATCGGACGACCACCCTTAACTGATACCCCTTTGACCGAGCCGTGCAACACTTTTGCAAACCCCACTACGTTAGTAATTTACTTCACTATTTTAACAGTTCAAAGATCATTTCAAACAAGTCCTAAAATTTACGCTTTAGCCCCTGTGTTTTTTTAGTTATAGAACCTGCCATCCATCCTCACCATTCTAGCAACTCAGCCCCTCCATTTTTTGAAGTAACACCCACAAGCCCCTAATGTTTTTAGAAAATCCTCTGGAGCTGAGTTTCTATTACAGATAGGTCCCTACAACATTATTATTTTAGACCCCAAATAAATTGGTTCTTTTTTGTTAGGTCCCTAAAATTATGCTGAACATTTTAGGATAGTTTTATAGGAGATTTACAATCTCCAAAAATTGAGTTATTCCTAGATTATTCCTAGTGCTTAAAAATAGGTTCCTCAGTTATGTTTCTAAAATAAAAATAGGGATAAATGATAGACTAATTATCCTTTTCCCATGAGTTATTTATGTATGCCTCCTTTTTGTTTAATGAATGGTGCATGTTATTGATATGTTTTCCTTTATTTTGCATGTGTGCTTTTAGAAGACGCTTCTATGATAGAAAATCAAGAACATTTCGAAGAGGAACCTCAGAACCTTTGTGAGGAAGGAAAAGTGGACATCTTCCCCTGCACTTCTTTTTTATCCTAAATCATCAAGACAACTAAGTTTACACTTTATGATAAGTATAATTTTTGATGGGATTACCTATATAGCAATTACTAGTGTCTACCAACTCGTACCTTGATTAAACATGGGTTTTATACTTTGCTTTATTAGTTTCTAATGCTCTAACTAGACTTGTTGTGTCACTCCTTTTATGTTGATGATGTTCCAAAGATTAAGCTTGTGCTATTATTGTTGCTAATTTGATAATTAACAAGATCATATGTGTTAAAATTGGAACTTGGACTGACCACCTAGGAAAACAATGCAACCACGAGTGGAATCACATAATAATGACAAAAGAAAAGGCGTAAGGGGTGAAAGTAAAGGATAACAACTCAAAATCCAAAGTGTGGGAAGTTTTTAATAGAGTGATGTTGGAGATGCATCCGAGGATCAAAAGAAGGCATTAAAGGCAAAGTGCAAGGTTTGTAAGAAAATGTATGCCTACATACAAGGGTCAACAACATCAACATTATCGAGGCATATGAAGAGCTGTGGAGCATATTCAAAGCATTTGGAAAATAAGCTAGATCAATCTCTTGTCAACTTTGCTCCTTCAAATCTAGGTGAAATCAGGTTCTGGTCTTCCTACTATCACATCACCTAGAGATTATAATAATGAGCAAGTTACAAAATTAATTTCCAAGATGGTTATAGTTCATGAGTGCCCATTTAGGATGGTTGGGCATATCTGGTTTAACATTGTCATGAAGTATTTGAATCAACAATATGAATTCATTGGTAGAAGACCATTGAGCAGAATGCTTGAAAGTGTATGAGTCTGAAAAAAGAAATACTATCAAAGACCCTTAAAGGAGTGGATTATATTTCTTTGACCACTGATCTATCGAAGATTAGCACGGGGGTAGAACTTAGATGATTTTGAAGTTTTCTCATCCCTTCTATGGTGGAGGCTTTGGTATGCTCCTCTGGCTAGATTAGAGGTTCTCATGATGGAAGCATGACATATGTGGTTACTTGCTCTTTTATTATTTATTAGAGTTCATTTCGTATGTTTTTTAGATTTTGAGTCAAATTTGTATTTTTTTCAATAGATGCACGATGAGGACGACATGGAGACTATCTCATTTCCAAAAAAGCTTTGTGCAAAGAAACTAGTAATTTTCATTGTAACCTATTACTTGTATTCAATACTTTAATTATGGCTAGAAAGATGCTTATGTATATTTGTTTCCTTGTTCAGGTGTAATGAAAGAGATGGATGGTTTGTTTTAGTGTTTACCAATCGTTTCCGACCAATTTCACCCCTACTTGTACATGCTCCCCTTAGGCTATAAAAGGGACGGACATGCACAGTAAGGGGACAAACACTTGACTGGCCCTCGAGCCCATCCAGGGACTTAGGATAGAGAGACTCACTTGAACTCCCACAGAGACATCTCCATCCAGTCCTAGGCTTTCTCAAGCTCTCAGCAATACAACCCACAATGAAGTAGGGTATTACGCTTCGGTAGCCCAAACCACTCTAAACCCTTGTGTGTTCATGTGTGGCCCTCCTTCTACCTACATGTTCTTAGGATCAGGCGCCGACATTTGGCATGCCAGATAGGGGGCCAAGTCAACATTATGGTCTCCTCTACCTCCCGATGCATTTCAGGAAGGAGGCAACGAGGGCTACTGAAAGTCGCCTAGAGGGGGGTGAATAGGCGAAACCTGAAAATTAAAACTTTATCCCCCAACTAGATCCCTTGATTAGTGGTTAGAACAAGATATACAAATATCGGAGAATAGAAACTAAGATCTTGCTTGAAAAGAGTATTGCTAAATAACGCGGAAGTGATAAATCAATACAATTGATAAGTTATAATATAACAAAGCAAGAAGCCTTAGATGAGAAGAGCACTACGTCAAGTTCTTTCTTGCAATGTGTTGCTTCACTAAATGGGAATTTAACTTGAAGCAACACCAAATGATATTAGCAAAAGAAGGTGCAAGAAAACTTAGAGCAAGGGAAAGCAAACAAATCACAAGCAATAAACACAATGGACACGGGTGATTTGTTTTACCGAGGTTCGGCCCTCGAAGGCCTAGTCCCCGTTGAGGAGTCCACTTAAGGACGGGTCTTTTTCAACCCTTTCCCTCTCTCCCCCGATCACACAAGGATCGGTGAGCTCTTCTTCTTCTCAAGGATCACTCTCGATCCTACAAGGACCACCACAATCTTTGGTGTCTCTTGCTAGCTTTTACAAGCCTCCAAAACTTTGGAGGAAGTTCAATGGGAGTCAAAACTCCACGCGCAAATGAACACAAAGATGAAGCACACACTATCTCTCGATGAATCTCACAAGGCACTAGTGCTAAACTCAAATGAGTAGCTCTCTTTTGCTTGCTCTCTCTTTTGTGGCACTTGTATTGGTTGTAGTGGTCTAAATCTTGTGTATAGGATGGATCAATGAATATATGTGGTTGGGAGGGCTTGAGTATGTCAACTAGATGACTTGGAATGTTGCTTGGGCTCCCTCACTTTGAAGTGGCCGGTGGGCGTGGTATTTATAGCCACTAATCAAAAACTAGCCGTTGGTGAAGGCTGTCTGTCGATGGCGCACCGGACAGTCCGGTGCACACCGGACATGTCCGGTGCCCCCGCCACGTCATCAATGCCGTTGGATTCTGACCGTTGGAGCTTCTGACTTCTAGGCCCGCCTGGGTGTCCGGTGCACACCGGACAACCATTGTTCATTGTCCGGTGCGCCAGTATGGGCGCGCCTGACCTCTGCGCGCACTGCGCGCGCATTAAATGCAGAGCAGGTAGCCGTTGGCGCCGAAATAGCCGTTGCTCCGTGGTTACACCGGACAGTCCGGTGCACACCGGATATGTCCGGTGAATTATAGCGGAGCGGCTGCTGCGCGATCCCGAGGCTGGCGAGTTGCGGAGGCCGCGCTTCCTTGGAGCACCGGACACTGTCCGGTGTACACCGGACAGTCCGGTGAATTATAGCGGGGCGGCTTGAGAAATTCCCGAAGGTGGCGAGTTCAAGTTGGAGTCCTCTGGTGCACCGGACACTGTCCGGTGGCGCACCGGACAGTCCGGTGCCTCCAGACCAGAGGTGCCTTCGGTTGCCTCTTTGCTCCTTTGTTGAATCCAAAACTTGATCTTTTTATTGGCTGAGTGTGAACCTCTTATACCTGTATAATCTATACACTTGGGCAAACTAGTTAGTCCAATTATTTGTGTTGGGCAATTCAACCACCAAAATTAATTAGGGACTAGGTGTAAGCCTAATTCCCTTTCAATCTCCCCCTTTTTGGTGATTGATGCCAACACAAACCAAAGCAAATATAGAAGTGCATAATTGAACTAGCTTGCATAATGTAAGTGTAAAGGTTGCTTGGAGTTGAGCCAATATAAATACTTACAAGATATGCATGGATTGTTTCTTCATTTTTAACATATTGGACCACGCTTGCACCATATGTTTTGTTTTTGCAAATTCTTTTTGTAAATCCTTTTCAAAGTCCTTTTTGCAACATAGTCAAAGGTAAATGAATAAGATTTTTGCAAAGCATTTTCAAGTTTAAAATTTTCTCCCCTTGTTTCAAATGCTTTTCCTTTGACTAAACAAAACTCCCCCTCAAATAAATTCTCCTCTTAGTGTTCAAGAGGGTTTTAAGATATCAAGTTTTGAAAATACTATTTGCTCCCCCTTTAGAACACAAAGAGATACCAATTTGAAATTTTCCAATTGAAAAACATTAATTTTAAAATTAGTGTGGTGGTGCGGTCCTTTTGCTTTGGGCCAATACTTTCTCCCCCTTTGGCATGAATCGCCAAAACGGATACTTGGAATGAGATATAGGCCCTTTCTAGCTACTTTTCCCCCTTTGGCAAATAAAACATATAAGTGAAGATTATACCAAAGATGGAGAGACATTGTGGAGTGATGGCGAAGTGTAGATAACATTGATAGAGTAGAGTGGAAGCTTTGTCTTCGCCGAAGACTCCAATTCCCTTTCAATGTACCTATGACTTGGTTTGAAATTTACTTGAAAACACATTAGTCATGGCATATAAAAGAGATATGATCAAGAGGATATATCAAATTAAGCATGATCATAGTTCTATATAACATAGATTGCTCCCCCTAAATATGTGCGAGAGGAAAACATAATTTTGGCCTCAAATGTCAATTGCACATAATTAGGTTAATGAGAACATATCTATATTATACAGAATGTGAAGTGCATTGTGTCATATTATAAGTGTGATGCTCATGACAGTTTATGCACTTATGAAAGCATGTTGTAAACATTTCAAGCATTTTCCCTTAAGGATTTCAAAGAGGCTTAAGGACCATCCACCTTTGGAACAAAGGCAGCTTATCCTCGTTACAAGGTTAAGCTTTAAGCTCTTTGACAATTAAATTACTTCATCTAGTTTCAACAAAGATGCATTAAAGCATGAATGAATTTTTGAGAAGTTAAACTAGATATGAAGCAGGGATATGCATGGACATGCTTTCTCTTCCTTTTAAACAAGATATGTAAAGAGAGTATAGAAAAGGAAGATTTAGGTACAAGTTCAAATGAAAGGAGATAGTTTTACCTTTTTGTACCTTTACATAGGAACACTCTCTTTATTGTGCTTTGTCCTTAGTCTTAGATGCTTAAGACCTATTCTTAATGACAATATAGGGAAATATTTTGCACAAGAGAGAGTTCTACAACTAGTGATCTTTTCAAGTTATTGTTAGCATATATCAAAATGGATCACAAGTTGCATAAATGTATCATGAATTCTCCTTTTAACTTAGTGCATATCAAGAGAGATATCGATTGATAGTATATATGGCACTAAGAAGCATGATTGTTGATTGAAGTCATTCAATGATCAAACAAATAACAGATGTGATCAAAAGAACAACATACGCATTATATTATCAATTAAGCTTAGAGTAGGAGAATCCAGTAAATATGCTACTTTAGAGTTAAAGACAAGAATTAAAAAAAGTAGCATACTTCATGAGAAACTCATTCTCATGCAAGAGACTATATGAAATAAAAGTAATAGTCTCAATGCAATCAAGATGTAGATAGAGGCTCCCCCTAGAGATATGCATCAAGTATATGAGTTGAATGGATGCATTTACTTTAAAGACAAATATGGAGAAGCATTGTACATCTTGATCAAGGCTCATAAATTTTGCAATAACAACTTAAGCCTAGCAATCTCATTATGAAAGGGTTTAGAATACTCACAACCACACCATTGATTGTTTCGTAGAAGTAGGTGGTGTTGTTCTTGATGTTCTCCTCTTTCATTTGAGAGTCCTCCCTTTGCAGTGGCTTCTTTTTCCTTTCAAACTAATTGAAAATACTCAAGAAAGATGTTAGTAATACAAGGGAGTATATAATGATGGATGATTTCTTTTAGATAGGAAATAAGCATAGTTCATCATCCATAAGTCACACAGACATGAAGTAAAATCCTTAACATTAGTGCATTTCATTTGAGACAGAGGAAAAAGCACCTTTTTAAAACATTTTTGATCAATCATAGGAATTTTACTTCTTCACATTGAATTTATTATCATGACTTATAAGCGCATCAATATGAGAATGGATATAGCAAAGGCATGAATTAGATTCTAATGGACAAGTGCATTTATGAATATGATATTGAATGCACACTTAGTTAATTTCGGTCCAATAAAGAATCTATTCCTCACAAGGGTAGAATATGATAATTTAGATTAAATACCCATTGAGATGGGAACCAAACTTAAGAAGATGAGTTCCCATACCTTTGCTTTTACCTTTCTTCCTTTGGGTGAAGATCAACCAATGAGGCTTGTGCACTTTCTCTCTTGTAGATTTTCATAATTGAACTCAAGAGAAATGTTAGTAGCAACACAAGCACTAGTTTCCATTTTTGTAATCATTTTGATAAGGAATGAGAAGCTAGATTACTAAAACATGGAAACTTCATAGCATGAACTAGATTATCCATAGATGATGTTATGCTTAATTTTAACTCATAAAATAAGCATAAATAATCCTTTAAGATTATGGGAATAAATCTAATTCATGATATGGAAAGCGATAAATGTAAAAGAATCATATCCAATAAGTAAAACTACTTCATAAAACATTTGGATTGATTTTTTTCTTTTCATGTTAGATTACATGCTTCCAAAGAGAAACTTATTCTCTACAAGTGAGACTATTTGGGTTACTTAGATAAAATTATTAGTCTCACTATTCTAGTTATAGAGAGTTTTCTTTTTACAAGTGTCCTAAGGATTTGAATTCCTTACATGACACCTTATTCTTTTAAGAACATGAAATATCTCTCTATATCTAGAATCATGGCAATAACAAGATAATTAGAGGAAGAATATGCCATGACATACTTGCAACAAATTAAAGCATGTAGATTGCCATAGTATGGAAATGATGAATGTGCAATCTACCATATGAGAGGAAATTCTTCAAAGAATGGTAATATCAATTTAAAGACATTTGAAGGCTTCAATTTTTCTATGTGACTACACAAGACACATAAGAAATGATATTTTAAATACTTGCACTTCAAAGATAAGTGTTACCATCCTTTGGCTTTCCTCCATGCTGTAGGCCTTGATTTTTCGCATATGATATCTGTTCACTTCCTACAACATATAATATCTTCCTCGAGATGATATGAGTTTGAGACATAGCAATTTGAAAAATAACCTTGGGTCAATCATGTATATAGATCATTGAAGATTGATAGCTTGAGTTGATAAGAATTGAATGAACTATCTCAAGCACCCCAAAGACTTCATATCATCTCCTTCTCCTACAAATCTTGTCAAGCATATTTTGGTACCCATCGCTTGATGGGTCCATCACGGTTAGTCAACAAAGATCTAGGAACCCAAAAGTCCTTTGTGTTAGCACTAGGTAAACTCATTACCTTTCTAGCACAAGTTGTAATTTTGGGTTGCCTAGTTATATGAGAATCAATTGACAAGTTAGGAGTGGAATTGTTACCAATGGGACAATCCTTGCATTGATGTCCCTTCTTTCGGCATGTGTAGCATAGGCGTTTTTCAAGTTTTGAAGTTTTCTTCTTTCCTTGTTTGTTGCCTGCTACATGGTTAGTAAAAACTTTCTTTTCTAACCCTATGCCTTTTTGTTTTAAATGGGGACAAGATCTAAGCAAATGTCCCTTCTTGGAGCATTTAAAACAAAGTCTATTATCCTTGTTAATAATCAAGCCTTTTTTAATGTAGGGACATGACCTAATCAAGTGCCCCTCTTCAAAGCATTCACTACACCTCTTAATGTGAGGTGTGGCTTGATCATTACCTTGGATGTTACCTTTTGTGGAGGCGTGGTTGAGGCTTTTGGAGGAGGTGTTGAATTTCATCTTTTGTTTCTTCCTCATGGCAATCCTCAAATCCTTGACATTTTCTTCAAGGGATGTATTGCATGCCACGGTTGTTCCGTCTCAAGCTTCTTCACCATGTAATCACAGTTATCTTGAGAAGGTTGGGCAATGCATTTCCCTTTTAGTTGTGTCAAGCTCTTCTTTAGCCTCTCATTTTCTTCTTTGAGCTTTTGATATGAATCCTCATTTGTTCCTGCAAATTCTAGCTCAAAGGAAGATTTGCTTGTCGACAAACAACAAGCATTAGCACATGGTAATATAGTATCAATTTGAACCCATGTGCACGAGTGAGGTTGTTGGGATTTTAAGTTTTCTATCACAACCTCATGAGCAATGTTTAATATGATATGATCATCCATAAGATTTTCATGAGAACATAGAAGCATATCATATTTTTCTTGAAAAGCTAGATTTTCAACTTTTAGCTTTTCTACTTGGTCCTTAAGCAAGGTATTCCTATTTACTAATTGAGCGATACAATGTAAAGCGTTATCATGCTCAATTGAAACAATTTCATACCTTTGGACCAAATCAACATGAGAGCACTTTAGCTCCTCATGTTCTTTAGTCAACTCGTCAAAGTGTAGCATTTTCATGGAGAGAACATCTTCAAGCCTTTGACGAGCTTCGCTTTGCTCTCTCGCTCTTTCTAGAAGTTTGAGCATGACCGCCTTATCTTCTTGGCTTAGGCGAGCGTAGAGATGCAAGAAGCTTCTTTCTTCCTCCTCATCCTCATTTGTCCTTCCGCTATCATTTGCATTAGCCACACAACACATGTGGGAATCGAAATGGGAAGACAAACCTTTTGGAGAGGTGGATTCATCGTTTGGTCTCCATCGTTCATTTTCTTCTTCTTCCTTGCAAGGGTTAGTATCACAAATACCAAAGAAAGTAGAAGCACAAAATGAACTATCATGTTTGGACTCATCAAATTTGCTTCTAATTCTAGTCCAAATATCATGCGCATCATGGATGGATTCGTCATAGTTTGATATGAAGGCATGATAATCTTCTTTGCTAAGAGAATTAGTTAAGATGTCAAAAGCTAGATAGTTTAAGCGATAACATCTTTGATCCTCCTCGGAATTAATTTCTCCATTGAAATTAGAGGGAAAAATACTCTTGTCTATAATTTGTTCTAATCGTGGATCTATGGTTCTAAAAGCATTTATCACACTAGTAGACCATGAGTCATAATTGGAACAATCATCAAATAATATTTCAAGAGTTACCTCTTTTTGAGTTACGTTCGATGGAGGAGTCTTCTTGTTCCTTTGGGATCTCTTACGAGCCATCACTTCGAGTTGTTAGACTCAGATGAAGTGCCTAGCTCTGATACCAATTGAAAGTCGCCTAGAGGGGGGGTGAATAGGCGAAACCTGAAAATTAAAACTTTATCCCCCAACTAGATCCCTTGATTAGTGGTTAGAACAAGATATACAAATATCGGAGAATAGAAACTAAGATCTTGCTTGAAAAGAGTATTGCTAAATAACGTGGAAGTGATAAATCAATACAATTGATAAGTTATAATATAACAAAGCAAGAAGCCTTAGATGAGAAGAGCACTACGTCAAGTTCTTTCTTGCAATGTGTTGCTTCACTAAATGGGAATTTAACTTGAAGCAACACCAAATGATATTAGCAAAAGAAGGTGCAAGAAAACTTAGAGCAAGGGAAAGCAAACAAATCACAAGCAATAAACACAATGGACACGGGTGATTTGTTTTACCGAGGTTCGGCCCTCGAAGGCCTAGTCCCCGTTGAGGAGTCCACTTAAGGACGGGTCTTTTTCAACCCTTTCCCTCTCTCCCCCGATCACACAAGGATCGGTGAGCTCTTCTTCTTCTCAAGGATCACTCTCGATCCTACAAGGACCACCACAATCTTTGGTGTCTCTTGCTAGCTTTTACAAGCCTCCAAAACTTTGGAGGAAGTTCAATGGGAGTCAAAACTCCACGCGCAAATGAACACAAAGATGAAGCACACACTATCTCTCGATGAATCTCACAAGGCACTAGTGCTAAACTCAAATGAGTAGCTCTCTTTTGCTTGCTCTCTCTTTTGTGGCACTTGTATTGGTTGTAGTGGTCTAAATCTTGTGTATAGGATGGATCAATGAATATATGTGGTTGGGAGGGCTTGAGTATGTCAACTAGATGACTTGGAATGTTGCTTGGGCTCCCTCACTTTGAAGTGGCCGGTGGGCGTGGTATTTATAGCCACTAATCAAAAACTAGCCGTTGGTGAAGGCTGTCTGTCGATGGCGCACCGGACAGTCCGGTGCACACCGGACATGTCCGGTGCCCCCGCCACGTCATCAATGCCGTTGGATTCTGACCGTTGGAGCTTCTGACTTCTAGGCCCGCCTGGGTGTCCGGTGCACACCGGACAACCACTGTTCATTGTCCGGTGCGCCAGTATGGGCACGCCTGACCTCTGCGCGCACTGCGCGCGCATTAAATGCAGAGCAGGTAGCCGTTGGCGCCGAAATAGCCGTTGCTCCGTGGTTACACCGGACAGTCCGGTGCACACCGGATATGTCCGGTGAATTATAGCGGAGCGGCTGCTGCGCGATCCCGAGGCTGGCGAGTTGCGGAGGCCGCGCTTCCTTGGAGCACCGGACACTGTCCGGTGTACACCGGACAGTCCGGTGAATTATAGCGGGGCGGCTTGAGAAATTCCCGAAGGTGGCGAGTTCAAGTTGGAGTCCTCTGGTGCACCGGACACTGTCCGGTGGCGCACCGGACACTGTCCGGTGTACACCGGACAGTCCGGTGCCTCCAGACCAGAGGTGCCTTCGGTTGCCTCTTTGCTCCTTTGTTGAATCCAAAACTTGATCTTTTTATTGGCTGAGTGTGAACCTCTTATACCTGTATAATCTATACACTTGGGCAAACTAGTTAGTCCAATTATTTGTGTTGGGCAATTCAACCACCAAAATTAATTAGGGACTAGGTGTAAGCCTAATTCCCTTTCAGCTATGCCTTCGCCAACTTGACATTGCCGGAGGTGGCTTGCCGGCTGTGGGGCCCCATGGGGGCCTACTACGTGCACTAGTGGGCTTTCAAGTGCAGTGCCAAGACCTGTGCCACCCACCAAATCAGCCACCAACCAAGCTCCACCCTTGCCTCTCATGGAGACAGCGCAGGTTGTTGCTTAACCTTCGAATCTGACACACGATGTTGCGCCAGGCGGTTAGGTCAATCATGTACCTTAAGGTAGCATGAGAATAAACTCTTCCTCTATAATAGGATAACATTTATCTACGGTCCATCCAGGTGAGGCCCACCCTCATAAACCTGGTCCGACCCGGTGAGGTCCGCCCTCATAAGCCTAGTCTCTAATGTTAACTCCACGGATCTCATGTATCTAGTTATAAAGAATTTGCTCTCCGTTCAATACTTATGTATCAATTCCTTTGCCATGTATTTAATTTATGCATGACGTTCCCTCTACCCCCACTTGGGCTCTCACTTCTTTTGTTATCATGAAATATGGGTTATGTAACTAGCTTATTGCTTAATTTGGGACCCCCTTGATGTTGAACATGGGTCAAACTACTAGAGACTAGGTCCAGGAGAAAGGTCCATATTCTCGGGGGTGGTCCGGAGCTGGGTAGCCGCTTTGCCTAGTTTCGTACCATAAGCCTACACCTTCCACCACCCTAGAACAACTGACCTAGTACATCGATCTGGTCCCCTTTAAGGGCTAGTTCCCGAAACTCTGCTCGGCATGGTTCATTACATGATTCGATAGATTAAGTGCAACAAAGTAGGGATCATGAGGGTACGCTACTAGACGTTGGCCTTGAACCATATTTAGGACCGACATCTGGTCTAATGGTAGCCTCAGACATTTGAGACTACCTTAAGAGAGCCAATGTACTAGGGGGACAATAGAGGAATAATCTTGGCTTTTAAGTCAGGCAACACTTACATGAGGTCTAGTCTGGCCTACTAGTGTATGTCGCGTAGCTCAAGTATACTAACCCATGAAAAAAGTTATTTGCTCTAGTTTTGTTTTTGCAGAAGTGGCAAAGCGCCACCAGGAAAACTCGGAGTAAAGCACAATTGTGGTCCCACCTAAGGTTTTGCCACCTCACCCGATGGTGGGCCTGGGGCCTCTATCCGTACGCCAAGACTAGGGTACCAACTCCTACTGGGTCTAGGACGGACCCCTGTGGTTGTCCATTGCCATGGGGTGACAGGCAGTTTGGCCTGACTAAGGGTCTAGACCCCCATGGCGGAGTCCACGATCCAAGCAAGGGCCAACTAGATCCCCGCCGCAGGGTAAAAGCACTATGCGATTATAAACTTGGGGATGGACCCCGTAGGAACAGTCCCGTACTTCTACGTGTGCCATCCAGACCTTCACCTAGGGGAGGTCTAGTGCTGCCACATGTTGGGGCCATTATGGGTAGGCCTAGGTTTCCACAAGTGCCCGTCGGAACCCTAGCCAGGGGAGGTCTGGTGCCGCATCATCTGCATGTGTTCCCAGCGATGTTCTATGCTCAGGCAAAGATCCGATGCTGGCATGTGGCAGGAGCTGCCAGGTGTGGCCAACCGCATGCCTCTGTGTGGGGGTGCTCGCTTTGAATGCAAATAGAATACAGACCTCTCCACACTAGTGGTCGGAGGCATGCACAGTCTGCAAAGCATGGGCCACGCCAATGACCCGCACGTTACCGAGGTAAGACCATTGAATCGCTGCGCCACGCATGGGTGGCCCTCATCATGACTTCTATTATTCTCGTTGCAAGACAGACAAGCGGATGGGATAGGACGACACCATCCATTTACCCCTCTACACACCGATGTACTAGTCTATGCCGCAGCCTACACCAGAGCCTTCGTCCACACACTAACAATACAAGGCAAAGCTGAGTTTGGCTAGAGAATACACACGGTGACCAAGAGAAGATATCTGCCTACCGCAAGGGAAGACTTTGGTCTACCAGTTCTATCCGTCGCTCCACGTTAAATATTATTTTATTCCAAGGCCCACTTGTCGGCGTCCAGCTCCCTTGTACGTGCTCCATTTAAGCTATAAAAGAGAGGGCACATGCGTAGCAAGGGGACACACACTTGACCAACCCTCAAGCCCATCCAGGGGCTCGAGGATGCACAAACTCACTTGAGCTCCCACGGAGACATCTCCATCTAGTCCCATGCTTTCTCAAGCTCTTAGTAAAACAACCCACAGTGGAGTAGGGTATTACGCTCCGGCGCCTGCCACACCTAGTTTTGAAAGGTAAACCGAATGCGAACCATGTACGTGCTAAAATCAGAAATTCACGTACACAACGATTATATAACCGGACATCATCACATAGTGCTCAAATAATAGCGTAAAGAAGTATTACTTTATTACATCATGATGTCCGAAACATCCACATAGTCATTAACTTAAACAAAAATCAAAGTGCTAAACAAAACATAGTAAGATAAGGCCTTCACAAGCAGCTGACTGGGGGTTCGCCGCTAATCTAGTCTAGAACTCCTCGAAGTCCTGAAACTCCTAAAAATCCTTCGCATTGCCTTCTTATTCTCCTGAGCAATGGTTGCAAAGTGGACAACCTGGTGTTTTTGTGTTTAAGCAAGGGTGAGTACACATCAACGTACTCAGCAAATGTCCTGTTTGGCTGAAGTGGACTAGTTGTACATGGGGTTAAGCTCAAAGCAGTTACTTTTAGTTGGTCAGGTAGTTACCATTAGTAGAAGCCAAGTTTTATCATATAATCCCATGTTGATATTCCCAAAAGAAAGCATCTCCTCAGACAGGAAAGTACCAGAAACCATAAGTATAGCTACCATTATTAAACCATCAACATAAATGTATGCATAATATCTCTAATTAAAGAGGATCCCAAGACTTCTCTTAACCGTGAGCATTGCTGATATACCAGTTTCTAACCCTCTGTAGGGGTTGCATAATTTACCCACGAGCCATGATCCCTTTTTGCCTCGGGTCGATCAAACCCTCAAACACTTCCAAGGTGAGTCGGCAAGGTTTCACTACGTAGCCTTTACAAAGATTCTCCTGGTGTGTAGCCACCTGTTAGGTTTTGCCAGTCGTACAAACACAGTACTCCTCCCTAAGGGGGTGACTAACAAAATCAAATCGAATGAAACGTGACACCCCTCTTAACAGAGCAAGCACTATGCTCCAACCCCCATTGATGGCATAACCGAGAAGCAAACTACACTCTAGATTCCCCTAATTAATCACCTAAGGGTGTCTCATATCACCCTCATGGTTGTATTTTTGTCTCGGGTGGTGTCTCAACGAACAGGTTCTTATGGAGAGGTACTCGTGAAACAGCCCGAGCCCCCTAAAATGCCACAAGCTCATAATCATAATCCGAATGAATCATCGTATCATAAAGTAATTTTCATCATATTCGTTAATTAGGATAAAGCACTAGCATGTAGTTGATCATAATAGCCCAACCCAAAAAGGTAATCAAGGACAGGATAAATAGAAAGCTAGTCAATCCTTAGGTTACTCATAGTATGCAGGACAATGAATTATGTAAATAGGACATAATAGGTCAGACTACACTTGCCTTCACCAAAAACTGCTACTCAGGGGCTTCTCCTGCAACTTCATCGGACTCCGCAGACGGAACGTTATCTAGACAAGTGCGAACATACATTCAACATTCTCGAAACAAAAAGGAATAGTACACCATACAAGGAAAAATATTATAAAAACATACAACACGAAATAGAGTTCGCTTCTACGGTCACACGAGAAAAAGAAATGTCGAGATCGAAGCTATCATTGAGAAGTTATCGCATTTACGTTATGAACTAAAACATTTATTTCCACATACTTGTATTAATCGAAATTTATCAAATGTAAACTAGAGTTATCACCTAGTTTTAATTAATCTGCTAGACTATCAACTCTCGATTAATAATAATATAATATAAGCGACTCTAAGCAAGGCGAATTATCGGCACAAGATGAAGTGCGCGTCGTGCGAAATAGCACGACAGCACACGAACAGCACGCACACAGCATGCGCGAACAACGCGCGAACCAACGTGACATGCGAGGACTATTAAACGGATAACGCGTTTTATACTAAACAATTATTAAGAAAATAATATTCCAACTAATATTGACCATGTTGGTATTCATTTATAAAAGCGCAAGTTGAAAACCCTAAATTAGTTTTAATTGGAACGCTAATTTAATAATCATAGGTCAAACAAATATTTAAATAATTAATTAAAATGTAACAGCAGAAAATACTATTTCTAACATGTAGATGACTTTAATACGCATCTAAAGCAACTTGAACGGAGCAAATCGGATTTATAACGCAAAGATATCACAATTTTAAATTATATGAATTTTTTGTGTGCAGTTTTCCAATAACCTAGGGGCTATTTTGAAAAATTACCATCTCCTACTTCCCTCCATCTCCTTTCTCACACACCATGCCAAGAGGAGGGGGAGGGGGTGGCTCGGCCGGCCAAGGGGAGGGGGAGGGAAGCGACGTCGGGGCCACGATCGCGTCGCGCGCGCGAGAGGGGAAGGGTGCGGAGGAGGGAGAGAGAGGGGGCGTGGGAGAGAGAGAGAGAGTGGGGAGAGATGGAGGGGTTGGGCTGTGACATGTGGTGAGACACGAATAAAAACTTGGAGAACAATGAAGATAGCTCACTGTAGAAGACGGAGTTCGCCAGAGCCGAGAAGAAAATCGCTGATTGACGGTGAACCGGAGGTCGGATCGACGAATCAAAAGCATCAAGACGAAGCTCTCGACAAAGTGAATGCAGCGGTACTCTCGGATTTCGCCAACGGTGCACGGATGAAAAGTAATCGCTCGCCAGAGTTGTCACCGGAGTTAGAACCGCCCCAAACTTCAGCGAGCGGTTCCGGGAATTGTGGATCCAATGTGAAGAAACAGTTTCGTGATTTGGAAAGGGCTCGATGAGAGGGTTCCAGTCATATATATTGCTAGGGCTTGAAGATATTTTATTTTTCATAATAAATACATTTTTAAAATTAAAATAATTCTAGAAAAAGGCTGAAATCGTTTTAATGTCCGAAAAAATATCTCGAAGGCTCCAAAAATTCTAGAAAAATTCCTAGGCATGATTTGGCACCCAATGAACTCAAAAATATATTTAGAACTTTTGAAAATGTTTTAAGTACCTTAAATAAATAGATTTTGGTTCTCGTAAAATAGAAAAATATTCAGAAAATATGAAAAATTACCGAAAACCTCTACAAGATATATTAACATGTTTTTCAAACACTTCTTGCACTTAGAAATACTATGCAAGCATGAATGCAACAACCAAAGGTCCAAAGCACTTCTAGAGCTCTCGCCAACATAGAACAAAATAACTCTCCATTATTTTAGAAAAGGAAAAAAAAAAAGCAAAGAAAAGAGAGAGTAACACCTGAATTTTGAGTATAGAGCAAAGAAATTTTTATACCTCAAAATTCAGGGTGTTACAGGCCAAAACCACTCTAAATCCTTGTGTGTTCTTATGTTCACTCATCTCATCAGGCAAACCCTAGGCTGCCCTGTGTTCTTAGGATTAGGCAGGCACATTTCGCCATTCGACTGGAGTTTACTCTCCGACAACTACTTATAGTGACAATCTGGCGCACAATTTCGTATAAAATTACAACTATAACTCTGACCCCTACACATGTAAACTACCAAGTCTACTAAGGGTATTGTCGTCTTTTTCCTTGGAGACGGGTTGATCGCACATCCGAAATCTTCCTTTGTCTTGCTAGTTAAGCGCTTCGTGCCTTGTATAGGCCATGACGGCGAAGCTCTTAGCTTTGTCCATGTTGCCATAACAAAGGTGATCTTATCGTTCCTCCTGAACGCCTAAAATAAACTCAGAGATGATTACCATTTTAGTGTTCCAAGGACCTTCAACAAGAGTATATCCTCAACAGATATATAGTAAAACAATAAAAGTAACTAGTTAGTTGCCCGTAGTTTGCTAATATTTCTATAAATCATATAGTAGACCTTGTTTAAACAAGATATTTATTCAAACACGATTATATATTTTTATTTTCAAAATCATTAGTATATCTCTACTATATTGAAGCACCAGTTTCAATCTTTTTACAAATCTCTACTACTTATTAAGACGGTAAGGGGTAGGTTGTCATTCCGTGTTCTATCATTCCCATTCCCATCTTCCTCTTTCTCATTCCCCCTCTCCATAAAGCCCCATTCCCATTCTCGACTGTCATTCTCATTCCTCCCTCCCGGTATTGTCTTTCTCATTCTCCCCTCCCCGCAAAGCTCATTCTCATTCCCACGTGCATCCCACACCTAACTAAAATTAAATTAAAAAAACACAAATATGACCCCAATGGGATTTCGAACCCGCGACCCCCTCAAGCAAATGTGCTCGTAGTTACCACTACACCACATGTGTGTTTATGTCAATAACTGTTACAGTAAAAATATCTACTACATCTCTCCCAAAGCCCACCTACAACCCTTGCACAATGTATTAGTAGATAATTATCAACGAGATTCCTGAATTATATTTTTGGATGGAGGGAGTAGTATTTAAAGAAGAGCCTTGCATGCAATTTCTTTTGTTTGAATAATGTTTTCAACTTAAATTCCTTTTTTATATGTGTGACATTTATTCTCCGTAATATTTTTCTATGGATCTAACTTGTGAGTCATTTTCATAAACCAACGCCAAAGATGAATCCATGTTTCTTACTTGGAAACCCCGAACAAACACACTGGTAGGAGGCTCGCGTTGGCGTCGCTCATCAACGAGAGAAGAAGCTTGGCGACTGCCAGTTCGACCTCTGGAAGCAGTCCTACGTGCCCGCATGCGCCTCTGTGTTCGGCAAGCTTTGTCGCAGTCGCCTCTTGGACGCGGTCCAGAGCGGCTGCACCGCGCTGTCTATCTTCAAACAAGAGAACCTCATAGTTGTCGCCAATGCCGGCGAATCTCGGGTTGTTCTGGGCACCGCATCCGACGATGGCGCCGCCACGCTGTCCAGCTTATCATCCCCTGAAGCTCAACCTGCCACGTAAGTCGCTACTGACCGGCCATGAATTCTTGTGCGTTGGGACGACAGCCATTGCTGACGTTGTGTGAGTGTCCTCGAATAAGATGTATATAGGAGTAGCACATCAAGTGGTGCAACGGCTAGGTGTACTACCTCGCTGATGAGCCCGGGGTGCACTTTGTTGACAGCCCAGCTAAGAGTCATTGGTACTTGCCATGTCGTGCGAGTTCGACGACTACTATATCAAGGACTGTGGCATCATCTTAGCGCCAGAGGTGACGCAGAGGAGGACATACAACAATGACCATCGCTATCGTTGGGGTAGCTTTTGTGCCGGCGTGCCTTTAATTCTCTTCGCAAACACATACACTTGCCTTTTTTAAGCAAGCGTGTATGGTGGTACGTACCTGATGACTGACAATGTACGACAGAACTTGTACTGGCAGGTGTGGCACGTGCTCTTCAATGATGAGACCATACAAATCGTGGCATATATCAAAGTCTGCATGATACTGATGGTTGCAATGTAATAGTGAAACAACTAAATTAAAATAACAAAATTTATGTATGACCAAGATTACAAATAGATTATGAAACAATTTCTTATAACAATATAGACATTTTGTATATAAGTTATCATGTTATTATATGTTCTCGTTGCAACGCACGGGTACTCACCTAGTAACTCCTTAAATTAACCCATGCATGTCCCCTCTGCTCAACCAACCTCCATGTCCCAAACCACACCTCCACATATAGATGGATAAACGGGCGGTCTGGCACGGGCCCGCTAGGCCCAACGCTCGCGGCCACAGCTCCAGCCCAAGCACGACACGCCGGCCCGATAGCCAGTTGGGCCATTTGGTTAAATCAGCGTAAAATGTTAAAAAGTGGTGTAGGAGGTGGGGTTCGAACCCACGCCCTGATGGAAAAGTGTGGGAGACACTGGTGAAGCCGTATAACTAGAAGAACATAATGCTCAAGTGTTTTTAATATTGAATATAAATTGTACATATGTATATACGATTTTTTGTAAAATAAAAAATATAATCGTGCTGGGTCGGTCAGCACTACGGACCGAGGCTACGGTCAAGCACGACACGACGCTCGTGCCGGGCTAGCACAGGCACTATTAATGAATTGTGCCCCTGATTTGCTGCCTATGGTACCCGTTCGATGGCTCAGCAACGCTTGTCTACATGGCCTTTCCCTTACCACGGTGTCGACTCGGTATGCTTCTACAACTTCTATGTACCTGTCACTCATCCTTCTGTCATTGCAAAAATTATTGTATTGTTCCTATGTTGTTTTTGGGTGTTAGTTTTTTTGTGGTGCGAAGGACTAAACATAATTTGGATGGGTTAATACTTTATTTGTTGTCTGCATGTTGTTTGTGTTCTTCTGATGATGGCTCATGAATCCTGCAAAATATGTGTTAGGATTTGGAGATCCATGCGGGCAGCTACCACAGTGTGCTCGTCCCTTGTTTCTTTGCTCTTGCATGCATTAGGTCGTTTCTAAGATCATATTGACGCAATGGACTCCATGGTGTTTGAGGTTGCTGAATTGAATGGAGCAGCAATGATTTGTCACACTAACACTAAAAGGAAAAGTTATTTTGGTTTTAAATTTTAGTAATGCTACAAAGTACCATAATTTATATGAAGCGCATCCAGTTTTTATTGATGACTGACTTTAGCAACCACTTCATATTTTGATCTATCTTTTTTATAAGTTTGAGTTCATGTGACTTATTTTAGAAACTTGAGTTCACAAACTTCCTCTTATTTGGTATCTGTATGGTGGAATTTTGGTCGTGTTGTACTAAAACATATTGGATGGAGTAAACAACAACATCAGTTAGTCAAATTAAAAAATATTATGCGAAGAGTTGAGACAATCAATAAAAATTTTAAGATTTTTTTGGTGGATAATTTATGTGGGTATCGTTGTGAACCATCGCAACGTACGAACAACCGACTAATATATTTATATATTTTCTCTTTTATAAAACACAAACGCACATGCGCTGCAATGGTTAAGGCACTTGCTTTGTTAGGGCATGTACAATCTAGACACTGTTGCACGGTACTCCAAGGATAAGACACAACTAAAACACAACATAATACAGTGGTCATGTCTAAAACATGTGTCTTACGATATTCATTATACCAATCAGAGCATTCAATAAATTAAAGTGACCAATCAGCTAGTTTCTTGTCTTGAACATAGAGCTAAGACACCGTGTCTTCGTCAAGATACATGTCTTGAGTTTTTTTACATTCACCCCCTAGACACACTCTAAGACACAACTTAAGATATCCATTGTACATGCCCTTAGCATGGTTTGACCGCTCGTTGTTTGACCCCTCGTTGGCGCTCCATTTTTTATTGTTCCAAGACAACGTGCGGGGAGGATTTGTTGGCTGGCACGCAGGAGTAGAGATGGAACTCCATCTCTGATTCCCCGTGGGGAATTTCTCTATTAGAGGACGAGTATGAGACAAATTTAGTCCTCGCGGGGATCTAAATGGGAGAAATCTAATCCTCGTCGGGTTCGCGGGGACGAGAACGGGAACCATCCCCGTCCCTGTTCCGT